>JAUYWH010000004.1:11567238-11642684 GCA_034779795.1 Ctenopoma multispine
GATTTAAGTTTCAAATCTAAACCAATCTGTGTCTAAAAGAACAGTAAATGATAAATCTTAGAGTTTAGAAATAAATCATAATTCAAACCAGACAAGCAGGAGCAGCAAACAATCCGCGTCGTGTCGATACAGGACATTTGCAAAGTTGATAAAAAAAAAACCCCGACAACAACACCTAAAACCTATATTTATGTCTGCATTAAGACCTTGTATAGATCAGTGCAATATGTGAAACCACTTGCAGAAAAGGTGATCGAGTCACCCTTTGCACATTTTTGCAAATGTATATGCGTGTGTAGTTACTTTACTCTTCAGTGCTACTAGTGGTCATAAACACGTCACAAAAAGCTATACACTCGCTTCTATTCTGAGGTTTATGGCCACCTGTTATCAGCAGTTCACCTTTTCTTAGCTTATATTGACTATAGATTTGCAAACCTTAAACATTTCCCATCAAGGCTGAACAAGTGAGTGAGTTCATCTTGAGTGGAGACTGCTTCTTCGGCTACTGCTTGCTAGGTCAACAGTGAACTGTTTATCTTATCATTTAAGCCAAAATATGTGAGAAGTCCTAAAAGTAGTAATTTAGTAGTGATTTTGTCAGCCCTTCAGAATACACTGTGAAGCTCAAGTACAGAAACCCTGCTTCTCAGTACTTACAGTATATTACTACTGTAGTAGTACTGTAATACTGTGTTCACTCTGTGCTGACCAAATCAATCTTCATTTAACTGGATCAAACACACGCTTACAGCACAGTATACTTCGCTAGAGATGCATGCACACACATGCACACCTGTCACACACGTGTGCGTATTTTTAGCAGCCAGCCTGAGCAGCTGTTTGCCATTATTCATATCAGTGTGCGCTCCTCCTCTCTCACTCTGACCCAGTGTTATTCTTTCTCAGCCATTGGAGATACTGTCACTGTATGACCGTGTTAGCCTAACCCTGGCAGGCTGTTTTTCCTGCCGCAGCGCTTGAAGCAAGCAATTTGAAATGCTTGACGAGCTTAATCATTTCCCACTACCATTGTGCCCAGAATTATTTATCATATAACCATGTAGAAGGGAAAGTTACAGAGGACCTGCTGATGAATAATTCTTTGTTCTCCACTTTTGTTTATAGATGTTGCCACAGTGAAATGAGTGTGTCACGACAAGAGAGTGTACATCTGTAAACGGGTTTTTGTATGCGAGTAGGTGGGTGAGTGGAGTTTATGGTTTGGCAGAGAAAAGATTTGCCACCATAATAAAACACACAATCATGTATATTTGTCAGAACAGGCATATATGCTGAAACACACTCACACACAGAGAGGACTAAACCCGTCGTCATATTTTCTCCGTACGAAGGATCAAGACACTGAGGTGAGGGTGACTCGTCTTTAAATCTCTTAATTGGCCAGTACTACATGTCAGAGATCAAGTCAAGGTCGCTCTATCGGAAAAGGCAGGGGAAAAAAAAAGCTTTATTACCCTTAATTAAGATGGCATTAATGACTTCCCTCTGGGCCAGGACATAAACATTCAGTTAGAATTTTACAGAGTGCAATTATCCTGGTGGTGTGATTACCTCAGACTGGAGCCTCTCCTAGCTTCCTCCAGCAGTAATAGCCGGCCAGGAAGATATCAGCTTGTTTAGTTTAACTCTGCTGATCAGGGTCGGATGCACCAGAGGATAACAATGCAAGAAAGAGAGAGGCAGACAGAGCAAGAGGCATAATTTGATTTACAGTAATCCCTCTAAACAGATGTTCTGATTAAATATAGAGGCAATGAAGAGAAGGCTTTAGGCAATAGGTCAATGCACATAGTTAACCCACTAATCACTATGGAAATCCTGTCAATTTGAGTATGGAGCTGCTATCTGAAGTGAATCTGCTGATCCTTTCACGTAAGGCATGGTTCAACTTTTGACAGTTAGCATGTTTCACACGCTCAGTGGCAAACAAATGCAAACCAACATCATCGTATATTGGCTCTGGCACAAATTCGTCAGTAATCATCTCAACGGGAAACCAACCCTAAAGCTGAATTCCTAGCTGGCACAATGATCACAATTGATTTTGGAATCAATACTCGTGGGCATGCTCCAAACTCTCCAAAGAGTTGCTGTAATTCTAATGAATTCACTTTCTGAGCTATTAAATGTTTTGCTTCAGTCAAAAAACGTCTTTTGCGTTTCTTTCTGTCAGTGCAATCACAACCAAAATATCTCAAAGAGAGTGCAGTTGATGTTGCTCTTCTGATCCCAGGAGCCAGTTTTGCTAAAATCAGTTACATGCCAGCAGGAATTTGTCATTTCACACTAAAACAAACACAAAAACAAAACAAGCAAAAAACTTCTGCACGAGCATGCAAAGGCCCTGAAGAACTCTCAAAGTGCAGGTAAATAAAGAATGAATTTGTGAAATGGTAGCCATTGCTGGGAGGAAGTCATTAATGCACACAAAACTGAAGTAAATTCTTCCAAGTAATAAACATAATCTACTGGCTTTTTGATTTGATAAGTAAACCATCACAGCTTAAGCATGCGACTGAACTCTGGTTGACATATCCTCAGTGGCCTCTGGGTACGGAGGGATTGAGGCTTACTTACAGACCCGTATAAAGGTGTTTGCAGCACCGCAGCTGATAAAGAGGGTGACCGGAGGGTGTCGGATAGATGTTAGTTGGAGGTTGACTAAAAGTTAATGTGGGAAGAGGACAAATCTAAACTGTACAGATGAAGTGCTACTCTTGGTGGGGGATTTCCAAGCATGATTTACCCAGAGAGTTGCCAAAGGTCAAGTCATTAACCCTTTATTGATAATTCGTAGAAGTTTAGCCCTTAGGCATCAACACTTTGCCAAACAGTCATGCCCTCCTAATAAAGAGGCTTACTACTGCAGATAAAACCATCCATGTGTCACATGTAAACAAATCAGGATGCTTATGAGCCATACATCAATGTTTTAGGCGCATTAAGGGGAAAGTATGCTTTTGTAATACCCATAAATATAGCTGTGCGTCAAGCCTTGTTTATAAACACTGACAAGGTCACAGGACGCATACCATATAAAACAACGGTAATGTGCATTCCCTGTGGTGATTATCACATTAATTTAAACACAAACCTACTTGTCCAATGCAACATGATCAGCATGACTTGGCTCTGTAGACTCCAGGGAATTGGTGCGAGCCATTGTAACATACTCAAACCTCATGGGTGTGATTGAAAGCATGAGGTTGCAGGGTGTGAGAACCACGTGACAGAAGTTGTTGAGAGGACGAAAACAGAGGAGTGAGAAAAGGGGAGACAAAGTGTCTTGTTACTTGCTCTCAGTGACCCAGCTGCCGCGGCTTTCATTATTCAAATGCTGCAGAGTGACAATGAATTGATACAGCCATTGGTAAACACTGCTACACGAGGGCCTGTCACAAAAGTGTAGAGTTGCAAACATTAACTTGGCTTGTGTTGCATAAGCATTCAAGCATTAAGTATAATTATATGCTGTAAGAGATAGAGACAACAAATTGGAAGGAGACATAATGTGAAAACACTTGATAACTATATCTAGCACATTAAATATAGTATCAGCAATTACTTGTTTAACCAGAATTACAAAGATAAATCTGAAAAGATACAGAGAGATAAATAAATATAGAAATCAACTACAATGTAACTTTAAAATGTCTTGTTGTAATACAGTCAATTTTTAAATCAGTGTTCAAGTGAACTTGCTCAATGCAATGCACTGTTCTCTGTCAACTTAATTCTGTATCTGATTAAAAGCTTGTACATATTTATTTCTGCACAAACTGCACTGCTCACCTCCATATGCAAACAACTTGACTCACACAATAAGCCATCGCCACTGAGCCAAGGTGTGGGTGAGCAGGGGTCACTACCAAACAAATGACCCCAGGTCAGAGAAGGTGGAGGAGGGGTTGCGTGCACAGAGTAAGGGTATTTCTGTCTGCAACTTTTGATGGTCTAATCTAGGGGGTGCGTGAGAGCAGGGGATTGCCATCCTCCCTTCCCCCACCATCCCATGACCCCACCCCACCCCCCGGGGAAATGTGAATAAGATGATGTCCAGACTCGAGCTCTCTCAAACATTAAAAACAACCATTATGAGAGGCAGTTGTTTGAAACTAAATATAATCAACATAGACTTACACCGACCAGCTACAACCTTAATAGTACCCGGTGGTTTGACTTCTGCAGTGGACAAGGGTCAGCATGGGCATTCTGACTGGTCTGTGCAGCAGGCTGTGATGTGTGTTCTGACATCTGTTCGTCTAGATTAAAGCCATCAGGTGGCATTAATGTTGTGGGTGATCAGTGTACCAGTTGTGCAAGTTGTGTGCAAGACTGTGCTAGGCAATCCATTGCCAAGTTTAATTGCCATAAGCATAAAGGAGAGGTAAAGAGCCTGAGAAACGGAGTGAGACTGATTGCCTGCTCTTTTGCTGTATATTTGCAATAAGTTCAAGAGTTCAAGATCGTATCTGGATAGTTTGTCTTATGTTGCTAGCCACTTGACGCCACTCTGCCAACCAGCGCTGGTTTGGGGTGACTGACCATGATAGTTGATCGTAAAAACCTCTGCAGTATGGGACGGTTCAGCTTGAGTTCACGGAGGTAGTCTGGCAGAAAGAAAGAGAGAACAAAAAGGAGGGGAGAAAAGCAGAGGTCTATTCAACTCCATGTCTGCTGCACACAGATCTGTTTTTAGAAACTGCAATAACAAACTAAAATGTACTAAATGGTAATGCTTCATATTAGCTACATCAGTGGATGAGAGGACTTCACTTTTTTGATTGTCTGCTAATGCATCAGCACATTTACTGGTCCATAATCTCTTGTTTTGTCTGCACCTCCTCGTCTAAACACCCTAAAGCAAAAGAAAACGAAGATTCCCATTGGACCAATAATGAAAAAATAGCTCCTATGTGACCATTGGGCTGGGTCACATTTTGCTCCGTGCTCTGTTTGTTTTCCCCACCAGTGTAATTACCCGTCCCCCCTAAAAAGCTCAATCTATCCCGTGGTAAACATATCCAACAAACCCCGGGACCCTGACTCAGGCCCATAAAACGCAAGAGAACAGTGGAAGGGGGGTTGACGGGGTTATTGGATAGTAGTTTATAGGGGCAAACACGGCAGGGCAACTGTGTGTGTGCGTGCATGTGTGCAGGGAACTGTGCATTTACCCCTTTCCTCTGGTTCTGACCCTGGCCTCCTGCCAGTGACAGTCACAGTCTAAATACTGAAGTCTGTGTGCCAGCTAAAAGCATTTTAGGCACCAACATTGTCTGTGGGTCCTGGGGGAGGAGTCACCATTCATTCCTGGGTGCCCTCTTTTTACTGAGGTGGAACGGCCTGTACAAGAAGTCTGTTCTTGAGGGACCAACTTGTTTGAACTGATACAGTGTGACCGTGTGTACAGAAATGAGCAGCCAGACCAACTGCAGCTCCACGTTGTCACAGTCAGACACAAAGTTACTGTAGCTATTCACTTGCAAAATACTAACCAAAATTTTCCATTGTGCCATGTTTGCATTTCATTACAAACTCTCTGTTGTGTGATGTTAGTATTCACTGCGTCCATTATTGCATCTGCTTTTTACCTTTACCAGCACAGTATAACAGCTGATGTCATTTTTCTTGGGATGAAATCCCTCCACTGGTAACCAGATTAGTGCTCCCATATTAGAGCCCAGCACAGAGGGACCAGCTACAGCTTAGATTCCCCTGTCTTGTCTTTATCGTGCTCATGACTGGATTTATTAAGCCTAATGCTGTTAATCTGCTTGGTTTTTACTGTAAACCCATTAGGGACATGCTGGAGGTAAGATAACGGCAGAGGAGATGATAGAGAGCTCTCTCTGTTTTCTTGTACGGGCCGACATCTGTGTGTTTATCAGACAGGCCGTGATCTTGTCAAGTGCAGACAACTATCATAGGTCAGGGTGTGTTAAAAACAATGGTGTTAGGCTGCTTGTTTTCACTGAAGCTTGAGTTATTTAAATCTGTGCTATCTACTTTGAGCCAGATCAGCTCTCCCTGTTTTCCCCAGGAAACCTTGAAAACAGTATCAGGAGGCATTCTCATCAGCAAAACAAACCTGGGTTTATATAACATTTGCCAGTGAGATAGGAGTGGACTTGTGGTTTGGAGATAACTGCGCATTGCAATTGTGACAAGCTACCAGCTCCATGGATGTCAAACCCAAACAATCAGCCATGTTATAATGCTCAATAAGATGTAATAACATAGTATGCTGGTGGCTTTCGATGTGGTCAGGCAACAGTTGAGGGCCCCCGCCTGCTTTTGCCTGGTGTGGTGGAATTCGGCTGCCGCACTCCGTCTGCTGCGACCACAAGGCTCACCACCGTCTCTCTTCGGCGTCGGAGTCGTTCTGTAGACAGGGCCCATCCTCACCACTCCTCAACACACCTCGCCACACCGCACCACGCGACAGCACGAAGACACATGAAACCCTCACACCCCTCACAAGTCTGCAGAGCTACTCGTTCTGTCTGAGATGCACAACGTTCGTGCCACAGAAGTGCACCACGGTGATACTTTCACATGCTTGTTGGAGTTTCACATCACCTTCAACGGATGATACTGCAGTTGTTGAGTGCTTGTTGAATCAGGTTTGGGGCTTAGACTTAGGCCAAGACTTAAGGTCAGCCCTTGAGGACATGTTAGTATTTGTAGTAAAGTTATTGTTATTGTCACTGTTGAAATTATAATCAGTACAAGTCTGTACTTGTCTTAGACAAATGTTGCACACAAACATTATACTGTTCATTTCTTTTTAAGCCCACCCTCATCTCCCTCGGCATTTGAAATTCATTCAATTGTCTTGTAAGAGAATTATTTATGAGCAAAGCTGAATGACTTGTCTTGTTTTTGCTTTCACTTGCTCCCCTAATGCAATTCTGCTGGGACTGCCTGTCAGAAACCCTGTTCTTTAATGGAGCTATTGAGCCAAAACACCAAAATGTTAGCTTGAAAACTGGAATACAATTTCAGCTTCATTACAGATATTATAATAATCTTTTCACAAATCCACTCTGTTCCATTTCCCCAAAGTTATTAGTGAGATTCTGTGTAACTTTTTGTTTATCTTAAACCGGGTTTTCATGTCCTCCCATGATAGAACAGAGGTGAACACAGGTTAATGATGAGCAACCAAAATAAGACTATTAGAGTGCGTTTCATTCTCTGAGCTTCAGTCCCAGGTGGTTTCTTGTTACAGATGTCTCAGACTTTCTCTTTGAGAAGTATGGGTTCAGGAGTTTACCCATACTCCTCTGGGCAACTGCAATAACCAATCACTGTGCAGGGATACTGACAGTTGGCTGGAGGTGGCATATTCTGAGACGGCAGTGTGTGAAGAGATGAGGTGAATTGGTTAGTCAGAGTCTGGAGTTTTCTCTCTAAGGAACAATTAAGGATTGATGAAAATAGAAAGAAATAGATCAAAATAGACAAAAAAGGTAATATAATAGCAACGGTAAAGGAGTGCAGCTATATTGAATCCCTTTAATAAGTGTCCCAGAGTCTCAAAGCTTTGGCACAATAAAATCTAAAGGATTAAGAGCTCACAGTTCTGTAGTGATCACAAAGACTAGAGGTGAGGAGCCAATCTATGACTTTGTTTACTGCCATACAGACTTGATTCCACCAGCCAGCCCTGTAGCTCATGCGATTGTTTGAGATGAGCTGGCTGCGTTCCAAGGCTGGAGTAAATCAGCACTGTCAGTCAGCAAAACAGCCAGCTAAAGAGGGGGAGAGGAGGAGGGCATGTGCGTAAGGATGGAGAGTGGGGGTTGAGAAGTTGTGTGTGTGTGTTATTGTGTATGTGTATGTGATAGACATACAGATAGCGAAGGAGTTCAGAAAAACAGGGACAATATGCAAGAAAAAAGGGAGAGAAAGAGTATCAGGGATGTGGGGGTTGGGAGGCAAGAGAAAAAAAGTGAGAGAGAGAGAGAAAGAAAAGAGAGAGCGAGAGACAGGGTTCTCTGTTGTGAAACATGAGCTCGGAAAAACTGCTCCGAGTTTAACACTCTACCCAATGTTTTTGCAGTTGTTACTGTTTGGAGGAGGTCCATTGCGTGAGCTGACACACGTAGTAGAAACCTAAACACACACACAAGTCCCAGAGCCCCACCCCTGGTGAGCTGGTTGTTTTTTTGGTTTTTTTTGCTCAGCGTCATCCCTCTCTCCACACTCCACTGTTATCAAATTGAGGTGTGCTAACAAGACGACCTGTACGGGATCAAATCATGGACACAATGATTTTGTGCACGTAGCCTAGGTTTGTACTTGTAGAGAGGATCTCCGTAAATACAATTCATACTTGTAATAAACATGTTTGTGCATCCCATACAGGTCGTCTTGTTAGCACACCTCAATTTGATAACAGGATTGTAGAGAGAGGGGTGACAAAAAAAACAACCAGCACACCAGGGGTGGGGCTCTGGGACTTGTGTGTGTGTGTGTTAAGGTTTCGATATGTGTAAAACATTGTCTTACGAGTACAGATCCTCTCTACAAGTACAAACCTATGCTACAAACAGAAAATCACTGTGACCATGATTTGATCCCATATGCCTGCCTGACGTCTCTGGCGCCCTGCTGCTGGGTAAGAAAACACACCCGCTGAACTGGCCCGGTTCTGTAGCTCTTCTCTGTAGCTCAAAGGCTTTATCTCCTCAACCCTTTATGCATGCTGCCTGCGTGAAGACGCTGCATCTGAAAACAGGGCATGAGGCAAACTTGTCTCTCATTACTGCACACCTCAGGCCATGTCAGCACAGAGGGCTCCTCGTGTGTCCTCAGGAAACCACAGTGACTGCTTATTTTTATCCTGCTACAGGAATCCTTTTCCTGCCAATTAGTTCCCAACAATGACCCCACTTGTTTATGTACTGTCTATTGAGTGACATCCACCATCGCAGTTAGGCGGGATTGTGTCTTTCCCAGCTACAGGCCAAATAAATAGATTTTCACACGTGGGGAGAGACAGCATGGAGTCTTACAAGATGTATCTTTTAATTGGGTCCAAATGGTGGTGGATAAATATGAAGATAGAGTTGGAGAGTGGAGAGTGGAGAACAATGGCCAGCAGGAGTCATGGAAGACAAGTTCACTGGGTTCATGTGCTGTGCTCCGAGGATTTAAATCCCTCCCCTTGACCACAGAGTACTGCTAGTGGTTGTGAGTCAGAGATTTCTGTTCAGTGTGTGTTTGTGTGTGTGTGTGTCACAGCTGTGAGCCCGGGAGTGAGTGCTGCTCAACAAAGCACTGTGCTCTGCTGGGTTTTGCTCTTGGTAAACAAAGGGAACTCACAGTGCTGTATAGTGATTGGCCAACCTCTTCTTTAACAGAGAAAGTAAAGAAAAGTGCCAATTGATCACAGCAGATTTAAGCAGAAGTTGAAAACAGCAGTGAGTGTTAAAAGTGAGAAAATGACCCAGTTGCAATAGGAAAAAAACAGCACTGTTTATGTGATTATCAGCTACCAAGTGTTAACAGATAAATTTCTGCACGTTCTCCTCCCAGCTGTGATAGGGTGGCCGTGCAGAGCAGAGCAGCCAGGAGGAAGTAGGGGGGTTAAGACTGTGTTCTTTGCCAGAGGAGGTCAGCTGTGTTCAGTCACAGCAGAGAGAGAGAGACAGAGAGAGAGGTTGGAGGGGGTTGGGAGTGGTTGCTGAGTTGCTGCACCAACAGCATGCCCAGCTGAACCCTCTTCAACCATTCTCCCCCTGCACGTTAACATGCAACACTGTTGGCTTCGCTGCTTATTCCCATCTGCCTGTACACCAGATGTGTGCCAGGAGGAGAAATAGAAGAATTGAAAAACAATCAAATGGGGCTGTGACAGTGATGCTCCTTTGCCTTGACTGAGTTTTGCAGGAGTCGATGCCAAATGTTTTAAACTGTACAGAGTTTGCAAATAAACAATGAAGTAACAAAGCCAGCAGAAATGCAGTAACATGTAAAATAAAGACAAAAACAGCTTTTTATTTTTGCAAAACCTTCTATTACCATTTGATTAAATCCAAAGTAGAGTGTCTGCAGTGTTTTGGTGCCATTAGTATTGAAAGGAGGGGTAAGTGTTGGTTTGAGATGGGGGAGGAATGTGTAGTGGGAGTGGCTGTGGAGCTGGTGGCTCAGATATCATCCTCAAAGTTGGTGACAGACCTTTCAGCTCAAACATGTGTTTTGTTGCAAAGAACATAACAATCCCAAAACCATAACCACGATCAGAGTGTCTACAGTCATGCTAACTTTACGAAGCTATATTTAGACACAGCTTTATGCTAAAGGCTAACATTAGCATGCTGACGTTAGTACGGTGACTATGCTGACATTCAATTCAATTTAACTTTATTGACATGTTGATGCTTATGAGCCAAACATTGTTTAGTAAACACTATGTGTACTTGAGGTTGATATTATTTTCATATGTTTTGGATCTAGTTGAACAAATCAAAATTTGACCCGATTATTGCATATAAAAACTGTGGCGATCGTTTCACTAAAATCCAGTAACATTAACCCACTTGTGTGTCCAGAGGATATTTTTCATGGCACACTAGTTTGTTGCCTCTCGTTTTGAACAGGAACAGGAACTGACGGAGATGTACCATGACTCATAACCAAGCTCTGACTCTAATGTAATGAAAGATCAAGAAAACAATTCATTCTGTAACTTTCTGTACAGTGTTTTCTATTTTGCTGCAGCAGCCACATATTTAATTATGTAATTTCAGACTGATTAAAGATAATTTTACTTCATTTCCTCAGATTAGGCTGATATTACACTGTAGCTCAATGAATAGGATGAGCACATGTGATTATAGCCTGTGTGTGCTGAAGCTACTTGGGTTGGTCTCAGGCTTGTGGGTGGCAGGGAGCAGGTGTTGCAGAGTCTGTCATTGCTAATTTGCTGTTATTCTCTCTCTCACACAGTACTTCATTCACTTAGTGACACATCGCACCACTTAAGCTCAGGGTAAGAGGGTTAAATTGAAGCTGAGGTTGAACTGGTTTCTTTTTGTGGCTTTAGCTCAGGCAGAAACTGCTCTTCAATCTGCTGAACTAGAGAGCCAGGAGAGTAGGAGTTAACCACGTAGGCTGTAGTGTTTTGATTGGCTTTGCAGACATAAACAAGAGCCTTACTTGCGCGTGACCCCTAGGCCTGACCCCAGAGATAGACGCTTCTCTAATGGGTGTCTCTTTCAGCAGGCAGCCCGGCTAGAGGAACAGAGGAGCCATTGTTTGAGCAAGGGAAAGCTAATGCTCTCCCCACTTAAGTGCTAAGCCTGGAGGAGAGGACCACGAAGCAGAGGTAATCAGCAAAGCACAAAGAGGACATCCTTGGTACACTTCTGCCTTTGGGTTAAGATTTAGTTTAATATCTCAACAGAGCAAGCAATTCCTTCTGCAGAGATGTCACAGAGGCCTATATTCATACAATATTTATATGATTTTCAATAAATAACCCTGTTAATTAGCTCTTATTAAACCTCCTCCAATTAAAAAACACCTAATTCACAGGATAAGGAGGGGAGTGCTGAACAGTTGGGCACACTAAACCAACTGTGACTGGATTAGGAGCTGTTGTTCTGTTTCAACCACATCCTCTGACACACTCATTGTGTGCCTGCGTTTGTGTTGAGGGAAGACCGAGGGGGTGGGGGTGGGGTGGGGAATAAGTGGCCAAACAGGTGAGTCAGGTGCTGGTGAAGCGTGAAACCGTATCTGGCATGTATGACAATAGAAGAGCCACATGTCAGCCCAGTGGGAGGAGGCTGTTATTTCAAAACAAAACTATCTTAGGTGTAATTATAAGTACATTGATAGAAAAGTGCATAAAAGTTGATCTTGGGCTGATTTTAAGATATGTCTTCTGAAACATTCTAAAAAGGTTTTCTCCAAACAGACTAAACCATTGAGTTTATGTGTCAGGAGTAATCAATCACTCCCATGTCCAGAGGGCATCCATGCTGTGGTGTAACTAATCTGCAGGCTCAGCGGCATTGGCCTTAACCTTTTAAGAAGTGACAGTAATGCAGTATGAGGTAACTCTTCTAATTTGCTCTATACATAAACTCATTCAGTTGTCATGCAACACTTGCTTGCATGTGTGTGTGGCGTTCAGACAGCAGTTATTAGAGTTTTGGATGTCCCGCTGCTCCCACTAAATGAAAGTCTTAACAGCAGGAGGGATGTGATGGGCACAGTCTCTGCCAAACGCCTGGCTAGCCTCAGAAATTTGGCTAATCCATCAGTGGCTTACTTTCATAATAGAGAACTCTTTAAAAGAAAATTATTGTTAAATGACAGCAGAAGTTTTCAGGTGTGAAAGACTGAACTTATAAAGACAATTTATTCTTCATCTGTTACCACCATTGGGCTTTAGCTCACCAACAGTAACAGTTCTGTATGAAATACTGTTGTATAAAGGAACTTAAGTAAAATTGACAACTTCAATAAAATTTTATTGAAAAAAGTACCAATAAACAACAAGAAATTCAGAAAAAAAAAAGATTTGTAGAGCAAAGCTCTGTATGTACAGCATATTGCACTACATAACAAATTGTCTTTACTTCCATATTATATCAACAACCTCACTCACTCACTGGCCACTTTATCAGGTACACCAGTACACTCAAATGCAATCCAGTACAGCAGCACTGCCAGGAAAAGTAGAGCTGCTGCTTGGTTTGAATTCATTGTACAGATTACAAATGTAACTAAGCAAGTGATCAGTGAGCGTGTGTATATATATATATATATATTTAAAAACACAAAAATGAGTGCACAGTAGAGTCTCGAAAACACACAGTCAATGTTTACAAAAATGCTACATTTTCGCTGGGTCTCATTTCTTGGTTACAGAGAGTGTGTGATAATCAAGACTTTGTTTAAACTGAGCAGTTAAAGGCATATTCCAGGGTTTTAAAAATACATGTAGATGGTATCTGTTCTATCTGAAATATTTTGGTTTGCTCAGTTTTGTTTCTACATGATGAGATGTGCAAGGAATGTTGCATTTTTTTAAATTAAAAAATGCCCTTTATCTCATGGACTTCAAAAGGATCCTATTCATATTAAAAATTATTTTACAAGCGTAAATTATCCTCATAAAAAGCAGACCCTTTTTTCTTAAGAAAATACATTTTAAAAATGTTAAGCAAGACCATGAAGAAGAAATGTTACTCAAAAAAAATTCAAAATCAAACCTTCCTCAAAAAACTTCAAATTATATAAAGTGGACTACAAAAGAAAAGACACTGACGGTTCATTAAAATACAGATCCCAATCTAGGGATTCTTTACACTCTCAGTTAACGTGATGAGCGCAGTTCGGGAACTCTATTTTGAAAAAATTATACAGGGCACCATGGTGGCTTGTTTCCCTTTTCAATACACCATACAGGCCATCGTTTCCAAGCCTACTTGGTCAATGCACAGATATATGCCTGACACACAGCAAGGTTAGCCCAACAGAACAATCCAGAGTATATACTATACATTACAACACAACAGATACAGGACCCATGGGATCTACAGAAACAAAGTACTTTCCAGTGCATGTTGAATAAACACAAAGGTCAAGACTAGAAAATTGACACATGAACTAACTGCCTGTGACTTAAGAAAAATATGAAGGCACATTTTTGTATGTGTTTTGAAGCACTTCTAATGACATCTGTATCATTAGCAATGCGTGGGATGGGCAATGACTCATTATATAATTACAGGATAAAGGTAATATCCTGTTGAAAGGTCAAACTGCACTGAAGCTAGTGCTTTCCTTAACTGCATATTGTGAATCTGCTCATGACGACTGGTAAACTGGGTGGTGGAAGATAATGAAAAAGGTCTGAATTCGTTGGCCCAATCCCTGGAAAATCACAACCTTTGAATGAAATACTCCACCCAAAATCTATTTTTGGAGTATCAAACACCCACCCCTTTAGGCTTGAAAGGTAACGTAGGAGGTTTGTTGCTTTTTTTTTCATGAGGAGCAGCAGTTGTGGTAACTGTAAATGCATTTGGGTCACAATATTTTCCAATAGTATTCAAAGTGACCACATCTGCTGGTCTTCAGAGAACAGCAAACTCCGAGTATCACATGAAAAAATATCAGGCACAATGCAATCCAACCTGCTCTGCACAGAGTCCAAGAGCTGAAGTCTATACAAGACCAAAACTTGCACACACAAGTGTATACAGTAGAGCTGGGCAAAATAAATACCAAGGAAAAAATAAATTACAAAAAAAAATGAACCGATGAACAATACCCATGTAATCAAGGAGCAGCACAAAGAGGAAGTCAAGAGCCAATGGTGAGACAGGGCGCTACAGGCACTGGCTCAGCGTTCAGAATCCGCAGGAAACTATAACCACAACCACACTCAGTGCACCTCACACACATACTTTCTACATGCTCAGTAGCCCCCTATCACCACCACAGTCAGCAAGTCCGCCTCCGACTCCTCAGTCAAACTGTACCTTCATGTGTGTGCTGAGAAACTGGTCAAGAGGAAATTTGAACTGAAACGAAAATAGGAACGTTGAAAACACTGCTCTTCTTCTAACCTTTTGTAAGAGATTCTCAAGGTTACTAGAAGCCCACAAATTCTATCCCTGAGACATCTTAAAGAAAATGAGAGGAAACCATAATTATGCAGTGATAAACTTGACACATAGTAAGAAGCAAGTAATTACAGACCCCTGATACATACTGCTCCTTGGGTCCAAACATTAGCCTGGGGTTAGCAATGGGAAATATAACAGCATCTTTAACAGTGTCTTTGAACATAATCATATTTCAACAACATTTACAGTCTTTTTCACTTTTGTTTCATTTCAGAGGCTGTTTGCCTGCTCAGTCACTGATGTATACCAAACACATCCCAAATCCAGATCCAAACACCAACAATACAAGGTCAAAGGAACCCTTAAAGGTAGTCTGAGAGGCAGAGATTCTGTTTCACAAATTGATTATGATATAATGTTTGTTTTTCAGAAGACACATGGGCTGTGAAAAGCAAAAAAGACTTTGAAACCTTTCGGTCACGGCATGTGGCTCTGCTGTAACTCTGTTGTAAACTGAAATGCAGGCACGTGAAATTTTCAGAACTCATATCCAATCTAAACTGTGTTCAGTCAGATCTTAACATTATTTGTCTTGGAAACTACTGTGCCTATGATTGAAATGTTGCGGCAAGAGATCAATTCAAAACAGGGGTCAGCTCGGTAACAATCTGAACTCTTGAAGGGTGTAAGTCTAGTGCAAAAACAGTGGATCCACAGTTCCACTTCAAGGGCATGGAGGTCTGAAAACAATCACATGAAAAGAACACATTTAACACTAGGGGAAATCTTGTTTCAGAGAAGGAAATTGAGGACAATGCCAAACTGAAAATCGAGCATTGGTTATATTTGTATCATAAGTATTTTATGGCACACTTTGCCATATAGTTTTGTTGTTTATAGATAGAGCACACATAATTAGTGCACAATGCTGGACCTTCAAATGTTATCTCTATGCATTCACCCTAAATTTAAATATCTAAATCTTTAGTGTGCTACTTGTCAGACATCATTTAGCCAAGAGAAAGTATTGGCTAAAAGACCACTGCAGTGAAAATAAACAGACAAGTCGGAACATTAGGAATAGCAGTGAGACTGTTGAATCATTGTGGTTTGATTACTACAGGAATATAATGGCAACACAGAATGATCATGATATAATCCAAACATCCAAACTGGTAAATGGCAAATAAAATATATGTAAAAACCTTTTAATTGAAGTGATTTCTTCAAATAACTGGCTGAAATCCAGTGTATTGACAAGTCACCAGGCTTGTTTAACTAGAGAGTGATGTTGAGTTTCCAATCTTGACCCCAATAACATCTGAGCCAAAAAAGACCTGATTGTCTGACATGTAGCACATGACTGAAACAGGGCTTGTCTCAAAATAACCATACATATTGAGAGATGCAAACTTTTTCATGTGCAAAAACTTGTTCCTGCTATTTTGAATGAGACCGAGGGACCATTGATACTCAAACTTAATCACATGGAGGACTAAGAAAAGAAAGACAGAAAGTGAAACAAACAGAACAAGAAGGGATAAATGTTCTACTGTGGTGAGGTGCAAAATGCTTTGTTCTGAGACGCTGCGTCTTTGGAAAATTAGTAAATCAACTTGACTGGTCGCCTGGGAAACGGCAGAAAACAAACTGACACCATATTTCCTTCCATTTCCATTTCATCTTGCCTGTCAAAATTGCTCAATACTCATTCTGGCAGAAGACACTGAATAAGGCATTCCCAGGGTCTGCAGAGGTCATTAAAGATGGATACATGTCGAAGTGCAAAACATTTTACAAGAACAATGTACTGTACAAAACTACTACACCACATGTATACCAAAATATGAACATTGTCCTGTAGAGGAATCTCAGAGCATCATGGCATCTTCTCAGAAAGAAAAAAAAAAACACCTTGTATAAAAGTTGGTTGTCTCCGTCCCGCGGTGACCTTTTGTCTCCGTTCAATTAGCCCCCACAAAAACAGACCCGTGTTTGATTTGACAGTGCTATTAGGAGTCCAGTTCATTAGAGATGAAGAAATGGAGTGGTGAGGGGAAGACCCTCTCACCTCCGTCCTGCTCCGCCTCCCCCAGCAATGAACCCTCTGTCAAACAGAAGGCTGAGCAGAGCTGCAGCCAGGCGCCACCACAGCGGCCCCTGGTTCCTTTGGTTTCGATGATACTGAAACAACAACAAAGATGAAACGTACGTTAGTTAGTAACTCTAGTAAAACTCATTCACAGAGTGCTGTGCTAGAAATAGTCATTCGTTTGGGTTTCAGTGTGATGTTTAGTTTGTGTTGGTTGTGATGTATGCTGACTGACAGCGAACACAGTAAAAAGAGGGTAAGAGAACCAGACACCGTAACGGTGCTGATATTTTCACAACAGTCCTCTTCTGTCCCCAACACTTATTAGAGAGGCCTCGCTTTGTGTATGGGATCCCTACATACGGGCTTCCCAACAGACATTCCAAGCCATAAACACAATCATCATACAGTCACACTTTTTCTAATCTTCCTGGCGGAGACGAGCAACCACTGTCGCAGGAGGAGGCTCTGCGAGGTTTGAGCCATTAGGATTGTGTGCGATTAGGGGGATAATTCCATCTCTGCCATTGAAAAGCTGAGATAAGATAATTGCAGCAAATGGGATTAGGGAGATCTTGAGGAGAGGCAGGGAGCCTCTGTAAAACATGTATCTGCATGAGAAAGGTACAGTAGTCCCATATCTCATCTCCAGTCAAAAAGGCAGATTCTACCACAGCTGATACTGAGGCTATTTTCAAAACATAAAGGTTGGAAAAGTGCAGGAGACTTCAGCTTACTTCTCTATGACAATGCAGCAAAGCGTTACCACCTTCTCTTGGCAATATTTTGCTACTGTTTATGAAAGCCAAAATATCTAAAAGCAGAGATTAGATATCCCATATTTACTATACATGACTGTTGATGGTGTCCAAACATTGACCTAGTTACCAGCCAAGAACTACCTTTGTGATAAGTCTCTGGGTTTTTCTCCTCTTATCAGTTTGTGGTGAACATTGCAGGGTCTTGCATAAGCTTTGTTCAGGTCCAACCAGTGTGTGTATTTGCTTTTTGCTTACTGTTACTATTTTGTTTAAAAGAAAATGAAGAGGTAAAACAAAATCTCATGGCAAGTAGCACTGGAAGTTTTGGTAGAACTAATTCTCTGCTGTATGACATATGTAAATCTTGTCTGAAAATATTTTAATAAAGACATAATAATGCATATTGTGTGGTTCATATAAACTAAATATGCATCACAGATACCTGCAAGGTACTGGCAGCTGGCATAGCCTGAGTTACGTGTTATATTACATGTGAGACTACAGTCAGTTGTGACTGGGATAAAACATAAGGGAGGCAGAATAACTGCATATGTGTAATTATATTTATAAGGTAATTCAATACATGTAATATTTAATGGTGTCTCGAGTTTCAGCATTACACTGTTAAAGCTGAAAGAGCACATTGCAACGAACAGAGGTGTGCACACGCCTGTCGCAACTTAGTCAAGAGTCACGCCACCAACTGCGTAAATGAGACTCACTCTCTAAATTTAGCCAGCGTTGAAGTGGCAGACTCTGGCCAGATGCTCAGTGTTGTCAATCTGACACTAGCCTGATGTGCTTTATCAGTGTCCCATGTGGACTGCCTGTTAAGCCAGCTGCTCAGAGGCTGTGCGTCCATAGCAAGAACGATTAAAACATACAAACATCACTGGTATTGAATAATAGAGAGCAATAAATTAAAAGTAAATATCTAAAGTCAGCCTGTTTTTATTTGCTGAGCAACTCCACTCAACCCCCCTCTACAACTGCAGAAACAGAGGGAAAATATGTCTTGTGCCCTCACTGGAACAGTGAAGAGATAAAGCCAAAAACACACAGACACACAGAGAGAGAGAGAAGTGATACTCAATGTTGCTTTCAACGCCTTCTATCGAAAGCATTAGGAGTCATCGCTCTTAAAAAAACATGAGGATGAAACCTAACTCTGCTCCTTGCCCTGTGTAGGCTGAAGCAGTCTTCCTGCCATTGTGACTGTCATTATTGCTGCGTCTCAAATGGCAGGCCAGCTAATGTCAGCCGTCCTCTGGGGACCTCAGAGTCCCCTCCAGCCCTCTCTGACTGAGGAGCAATTTATCTGTCAGCTTCCACCAGCACTCTATCGCTACTTAATCCTTCCATTCGCCAGGGGCCACAGGCTCCCATGGAGAACACTCACAGCTACATTGCTCATGAATTCATCAAGAGGATGGCATTCAAAGGCATTTGGATTGCTTAGGAACAAGTGTATGCGCTCAATATTTGCAATCACCTAGTGACAGGAGCAGACAGGAATGAGAACTGATGAACAGTAACTATTATGGAGTGAGAGTTTTTGTACTGACTGTCAGACCATGTGATTGTGAGAAGTGAGAGACAGCAAAAAGCAGAAAAACAAGTATGGGTGTATTCATGCATGAGCATGTACACATGCACACAAGCACAATACAATTAATTGCACAACCACAGCCACGAATCGCAATTATAGAGGCTGCAGTGAACTCATGCATCCAAAACTGTGCATGAGTGTTTGGGTTATGAAAACAGCCCCCAACACGGACATTTCTTGGCCCCTAAAGCCAATAGTTGCCATACTGGTCTCTATATGCCAGTTATCATTACAAGTACTGTACCTGTACTAGTCATGATGGAGGCAATATTTTGATTCTCTTTATCAGTCACTCAGTATCACATTACGCAGCTCTTCAGGATGTGACCTCACAAGGCCATTCTCACTCTGACTGTCCTCTCTGCTGTTTACTCAACCAGCAAAAGGCACACAAGCCACTTCCTCATCTCCTGACCCAGGCCTGCCTTCGTTGTGCGTCACTAGATCCCACACAGCCCTCCTGTCTGACCGTCTGGTTGTCTGTTACAATACATGAGTCATGCTGTGCTGCAGGGGTATAAATAACTTCAGTTTGATAAGTGCATGACAACGGTTTCACACTTACACACACAATATGAAATTAAAAAAAGGTCTATTATTTGCAGTGCAAGCAGGTTCCCATGTCCCAGAAGGGATGTTTTAAGACAAGATGGGTGTTACTTGATCATTTGAGGTTCATTTTTAAACCTCATTCCCTCATATACATGCTTATACCATCATTATGAATCTCACCCCCCTCTGCTCACGGCTGCAAAGACCTCTTATTTGGATGTCTCCTGTGGCCGCTCTTTGCTGAGGGAAGGGGCTGACTGGAGACTCCCTGGAACCACAGCTACTCCCCTCAGGGCTCACTCGCTAAGCTTCGGGTTACAACATGTTTACCTTCTCCCACCACTTCTGCTTTTTCGTGGACATATCAGTATGTGTGTGTATAAAAGTGTGAATAAATACATGTGTCAGACAGTTAACCACTTGTAGACCAGGAAAGTCGTACCCATAAAAAACCCTGAGGGTTCACATATATTCTGAAGGCAAAGCCAATGAAACATCAGTTACAGCACACCCACACAGGAGCAACATCATGAAGCACACCGATTCAGTGCACAGTGTCACCCTGACTCTAGTGTTTGCCAGGTCAGACATCCTCCATGGCACTTTCCTCCGCAGCACACTGAGGAAACAGGAGAAAAGAGAGAGAGAGAGAGAGGGAGAGAGAGGGAGAGAGAAATAAACAGGAAGAGGAGGCAAAGGGAGGGCCTGAGGTTGGCGAGGTAGGGGGAAGGGCTGCCCTGGTTCAGCAATCCCTTTAGCTTGAGGGAAGAGAGGGGGGAGAGACGCTGGACTAAAGTTCTGCATGTGCACAGCCTTTCCAAAACAAATATGGAGCAAACACAATAAAAGAGAGCAAACTTTTGACCCACTATAAATCTTTGTCAGCTCGACGTGAGATCAAAATATTAATAAATATGAGTGTAGATGGTGTTGCTAATGTGTGGACTGCACTTTTCTTTGCTCTGACTCTATAAACACCCTCTTAACCTCACACAATTACACAAAAAAGACACACACAAACATACTGCACTCTAGTTTGCTGATGCTAGCCATATCCATTCAGCAACATGGCATCTTAAACCCAGGGGAAATACAAAATACATGTAGATTACCTATTGTTAATAGGTTATAACACTTATTTGGCTAACTTACTATCATAATGAGACACTCCAGTCCACAACAAACTAGTAACATCTATCTGGGCATGCATCTTGCGGAAAGGCAATCGAAAGATGACCACTGTCAGCATTTAATTGTAATACATTTCTGATTTGTACAGTAATGTATCCCCTAGCTTTAGTGCATTTGATCTTGCAAGTTTAGTTTGAGTGTCCTATCTAGGTGTTATCTAAATAACAGGAAAGAGATTTGTTTGTCTTGTGGCATTTACTGGCAGCAATCTATTAGTCAAATTTGTGAACTGTCAGAGGAATATTTATAGCACACCTACATCAGGACTGTCTGCACATAGCATTTAATGCAGGGCACTGAAAGGAGATTCTGTTACTCTGTTGTTTGGAGTATTGGTGGCCTGTACCACTTGTTTAATGCTATCAAACTAGAAGCGATTGTATGTATGTGTGTGTGTGTGTGTGTCTTCTTGTGTTTGCACAGTCAGCAGGACTCAGCTTTCCTTCTTACCAGTTGTAGGTGTTCTCTATGAAACTGGTCTCCTATTAGCTGGAGTTTCTGGCCAATACAGGCTTCCACACTTTGCACCAGTGGCTGTTGCCGGGGTAGGTGCGCCATCCCGTTTTGCTCCTCCTCACTTTGTCGCCTTACTTCCAGATCCCCAACAAGCTCGAAGTGTGCTGGGAAGTGCAATCGAAAACCTGCGTTGCCTGTTGAGCAACAACGGTGATATTTATTATTTTGTAAACAACACAATTGTTCAGTAAAACCTGAGTACAGCAATAACAAAGAGCAGCCAAGTGCTGCTGAAAATGCCTCTAACCAGTCAGACTGCTTGGCTTTAACCACAACTTTCCTAGCTCTTATATTTCATTTTAATCAAACAGTATGAGTCATTTAAGTCATAAGCAACAAACACATATGACACTGATTTGAGGTCACTCAGTTATGTAGCTACTTTGGAATGATTACTTGTATATAGTACCAATGTAACTTTGCTGACACTGATCAGTTATCTGTACAATTGCTGATTACGCAGGTGAGCACTTCTGTTGTGTCCTTTTACTCACAATGCCAGTCTGGCGCCTTTTGAATAGCAAAGCAGCTGGGTACACTCCATACAGACCATAAAAGTCGCTGTGATCACGACTATCAGGCGCCATGGGTGACATCAGTACAGCAACACTGTTACCCATTTCTCACTGTAAGTCTCACGCTTTAGTTTTATAACACTTATTATCACGCACAAGGCAGTGTCATCCGCCTCACCGTAGAAAAGTGGTCTGGGCTCCTCTGCGACTCCACAGGGCAGCATGCCGTTGTTCTGTGGCAGTGTAGGGCCAGGTGTCTGTGTGCCCCGGTCTTGACACTTTATCTCCCTGAATGTGGAGCGCCAGCAGTGGGGGCCTGGCTCAAACACATCATCCTCCTCATCGTCCATACGGGGGCTCTAAGATATGAGCAGCACTAACAGAGAACAGAGAAAGAAAGATTATTACACCAGCTGGTTTGAGAAAGTCTCAGTGTATACATAAATCAAAGGAATCCCAAGTTTCCTTCACTAATGATGGTAACATTGGACAAGCTTGCATTACCCCTGATGAGATGATCTCAGATACATTCATTATTGGTTCATTCCTCCAAAGCATTCATTATCATTATAGACAACCTGTCTGGTTTATAACGAGCACCCTCCAATCAATAAAACCACAGTGGACAAGCTGGGGAAAAGAAAATGAGCAAACAGTCTGCCTTCATTCGTGGCAAAGACCTCAGTGCTTATTTAGACAAATTACTCTGTTCATCTCAGTGATAAAACCACAACACTGTGGTTATGAGGCTCAGTTGAGCCACATTTATATAAATTGGATTTTGGCTGATTAGGTTAAATGAAAGGTAGATTCTGGCTGGTCTTTGCTAAGCAGCTCTGTGGACGAGAGCCTGGTTTTCTTAACTAACTGCACCGTGATTTATAACTTACACCAGACACTTTAACATCACCCATTGCAAGTATCAGTGCGAAGTACATATACAAATAATTTATACAGAATTTACATTAAATGACAAGGATAATAATAACGTGTGATGATTATATTTCACTAAAGGTAGACTGAAGCCAGAGCGTGACAAGATTCCCAAGGTGCACTTGGGAATTGCTCCATTGTCATTGATGCACTCCACTCAACCCTCTATGACCCATATAGTGGGTCGAAGAGTTATCAAAATATGGGTGAAATTCAAGTTGCCTCACCAGCTAACCCCCAAGTCACCATCGCGTTGTAATACAGGGTTAGACTACCACACTTCCAAATTAGGGTCCACAGCAAAAGGGTAATGACAGTCTTTGAGGAAAATCCTAAGCCACTCTCTCTATCCTGGTCTGTCAGCTTTCCAGATCCCTGAGAAGCAGTTTTCATTTGTTCACCCAACGCAAGCAGATTGGCCTGTCTCTAGCAAGCCCAGACCTCACGATATACTGTGTGCATTCACAATAAACCCTGTGTGTAAAACCGCTTAATGCTTTGTTTTGACAAACACACAGAGGAAGAACATGGGAAGGCTCAGAGAAAAACTCAACTTCCCGATACCAAGTTGCTTTCTGTCCGGACAGTGTTTGCTTGTATCAGATAGTGGCTCCCCCTACTGCAAATAAAAAAGAAACCCTAACAAAAGACAGTGGTGGTGGTGGCAGCTCTGTTGTTGTCACAGATTATGTCCAACGGCATCAAGAGCTCCTCGCATCACACTTTCTGTGCTGTTATCTTCAGACACATCAACAACTACCAGCTGAAAGAGGTGCGAGCTTGCGGCATCCAGAGGTGTTGTTATTAATCTACAGACTAATCGTGCGAATATGCTCAAATTATGTCAACCTGACTTTGATGACAGATGCAAAAAAAAAAACAACAACAACAACGCGACATAAGATGTAAAAACATAAGCACAGATACGTGAATTTGGAAAATAAATTTCTGGACTATATATGTAAAATAAATAACTTTACGCGCGGTAATAATTTTGTATCTACAGAGAAATCGGCTGTTATTACATTTTAATAAAGCAGCTAAACGCGACAGAAACACACGGACCGTAGAACAGCGCAGCAGTATCCGCCGTGTCAACCGGGAAAACCGGTACAATTCAAACCTCTGCGGTATGAATGACGGCCCGAGTGAATTAACCTAAATACACTTTTGAGTTGGACTACTCGGTGCAGTAATATGTTCAAGACAAACGAAACAACATTTGCCGCAGCTGTTTCAGCGACAACAACAACACGCCGTTAGTTGTTGCAGCTTCCTAAGGAAGCGGAGGTTTGTTGAAATCCGTCGACCAGCTGGTGTCCGCCGAATAAGAGCTTTTAAACGCATTTTTGAAGGAACTTACCACAGAGACAGGTTTCTTGGTTCTGGCTGTTTAATACTGAGAAAAGGGGACACCGAGTTCAATATCCTCGTAAGTCAAGCGAGTTTAGTCCGTATCACCTCCGCGACTACTTCCATTCTGCGAGGAAAGCTGCAACAAGCCCATTTCATTTATCCGACGTCAGCTTCAAAGTCACCTCACCGCCGGGGGGGTGGTGACGAAAGTTAGAGGCTCAACCTCCTTAAAGTCTCTCGTGTTTCTGTCGGCTCACAGCACTGAAGCTATGCAGAGGCAGGACACGCGCCTTGAAGAGCGAGCTGCAGTCGGTGCCTGCAACCAATCGTCGGGTTTGTTGTTGTCCCGCCTTCTCCGCCGCGTCCTCAGACACGTGGACGGGAAATTCCGCGTAGCACGAGACACTGCTCACGCTACTACTGTGTTCAGATGGCCAGCAAGCTGTGAAGTGCTGTCACCAGGAAGCGTGTATTTAAAGACGAAAATATAAAGAAACAGGCCATGCAAAGCTACTGCGTGCTCATGGCTTATCCGATACAAGTCTACGCATTTTTCCAACACATTAAACTGGCATTTAAAAGTGTGCAGAATTGATGTTTGCTAATGAAAGAGTTTATTCTTTTGACTACAACTTAATGTTAGAATAAAATAAAAAACAGTAATCTGCATTTACCTTAACCTTTATTATGTTTATTATTCTCTGTCTAGCTGATCAATAAACTGACAACTATATTTGAAAATGTATTGTAATATTTTTCCATTTGTATTTATTTAGATTTTTAAATATAACCAACACCAAAATATTACGTTTTTCAACAACCTTAATATGTTCTGGTTAAATCAACAAACTACATATGAAAAACAGTTCTTTTTATTCACTAGAGGTAGAAATAACCTAGATCCCGATGGAAGTGACCTAGATATTGTAATCTAATCTAATTAAACACCTGTTGCAAAAACACATGTGTAGGTTCGTTGTGTCACAAAACCAAGACACGTTTTTGACATAGATCAGACACTGTAACAAAGTACGTTAGCTCTTAAAAGATGGTAACTCGTCACTGAAAAAGGGCAAGTGATTGTTATTTAATAATAGCGAAATGACAAAACCTGAACCTTAACTAGAAACTGGGGAAAACTTGTTGAATATGTTGAATACAAGGCTTTACGGTTAACTATGTCAATGCTGAGTTAATTGTAACAAGCCTGTTGGTACAAAAAGACAGGGCAGGTGCTGGTAATCTTCCCCCTCCCCTCAGGGGCTATCACTGATCAATGAACCCTCGAACAGCTGGAGCTGAGTCCGACCCTCTACATTTCCTCACAGAGCGTCACCCTGCCCCCACATCTTCTTTATCTCCCCCAGTCCTTTTAGAAGTCACGGGTCCCTGCTTCCTCTGTCCTGCCTGAATTGAATAGACCTCTACTCTTGGACTTTGTCCCACCTGTGGCCCATCCAGAGAGGCAGCAACGCACTGTGAAACAATGGATTGGGATCCTCACTCATATTGTGATATTGGAAATGTGATCACGTCTTGCATGGGTGACCACTGTAAACAACAAAGGTTCAAATGTTGGGAACATTACTTGGAACTTTGTTTTGTGAAAAGAATGTTAAAAAAACACCTGTAATTGCTAAAGAGAAAGTCAGACTCCTCCTAAGTACAGTGTCTATCTACACTCAATTTGCAAGATGGAACTAGTTATATTGATGTGTTTCTATGAAGCTGTTTTACTATTTAGATGTTCATAACATGTTCCTGAACAACTTTTGTTTGTTAGCATGTAATAGCTCCATAAGGTGACTCTCAGAGACAAGCCTCTATAACATCAGTAATAGAAATTGCTAAAGTCACTCCAGTTCTTACCATCATCTACAAACATACATTTTAAATACACCACACTGTTGGGATAACTAATTGAGCTGTGTTTATCAGTATGGGGAATATGACTTTGTGCCAGTGAAAGACAGTTTGCAAAGTCTTTGAAGAGCACACCCACAAACTACATTTGTGCACCTCATTCAGACAGAAGACTAATTGGAATTAGGTTATTAACCAGATATGGTGCCTGCAAAATGTCTGTTATCGTCTCTTTCTCCTTCTTGAATGATAAAATTGTTATTACAAACAAGTTCCCATAGACGCCTGAGAAGCCTGGGAGAAAGAAGGCAGGCATCAGTTTATGTTACATCAGAAAGCTGTCTCTGAAGAGCATTGCATGCACGCCCACACACACTTGCAAAAGCCTGTGTGCACATACCCGTGCACACAAGCACACGCAAAGACACATGGCTGCACAATCACATGCCCTACTTCCCCTGCAACCTCAAAAGCCCATTCTCCCTCTTGATATCTCATTCTCTATATGAGAGTACACACACATGCACACACACACACACACACACACACACAAACTGCCTACCATCAAAACATTCTCAGCATGTGAATCCTGCCCAGAAACTAGAAAGGAGGGATTTCATTTGCTCCAGCTGGACATATTCCATAGCAACCGCATCCTCTCTATAAGCCAGTTAGATGGGATATATGCAGCACACTGACCCAATGGCAGAGATCATACTGGAGTGGTGACCTGATAATAAAAAACTATTTTGTTAACTTTTCATGCTGTATCACTGTAATTCGGGTAGAACATAGCCTTAATGGAATCCTCTTTTTATTTGTTATCATGTCATCAAAGTCATGTGTTGTTTTTCATTTTCATTCAAATTACCTGAGATATACATGCAAAATAACTTATATTCATGTGTATTATACTGTATATACTAGTACTACCCCAGTGAGGACAGATGCTACCTTTACATACTGATTTGTATATCAGTTGTGGTAGGCAACACAATAGTCAGTAGCAATCAGATTAAGAAGAAACAGTTGGGAGAACATTTTTTAACAACCCCTCTCAGGTCCTATTAGGAGGTAACTGATTGAAAAATGGTGCAGACTTGGACTGGGGTAATTTTGAGCTTCTTTTAGGAACTGTGAAGGTAAGGCTAATTATGAAGCAATGAAACCTGATCTGACCGTTGTAACTGAGAGCGCTGACACAAATGGCTGCCTTTGTCAATGCTGTCTGGTAATCATACATCCCTGTCTAGCTGCAGACTGCCGGCCAAACCTCACACTCTCAGAGTGACTCAGATACAAAGGCCTTTGTTACTGTGGGAGTCATCCCACAATAACAAAACTCACTCTCATCAGAAATAGAGAAATGATGTAACCAAATGTGTTTTCTTCGCATGGTTTAAAAATGCAGCATGTTTTAGATTCCCTAAGTGAATGAGGTCATTTCACCAAAGTAACGTACTGTAGGGAAGATCCCTAATGTTTGTGTGTCCAGTGGTGTGGATGATAACTGGAGACGTCATCACTTAATTGACTCTAAATTTCCCATAGGTTTAAATTTCTGTCTGTCTCTATATATCAGCTCTGTGATAGGCTGTCGACCTGTGCAGGATGTACCCCGCCTCTCACCCAGAGACAGCGGGGATAGACTCCAGCACTCCCAAGATCCTTAACAGGGAAAGTGGCTGGGCCTTTGGGCCCGGGAAAATCATTTATTTTCAATTCGACGTACACCAAAGGTTAGGTTCTTACGGTATAGAATATTGCCATCATTTGATGACGCTTGATGAAGTCTGGTTCAAAACATTGTGTGTAATACAAGCCAAAGTTTGTTTTAATTTTATTCTGAAAATTAGGTTTTATCATTATATGTGTGCATCACTAAGATAAAGTGTTTTTTAAAACACATATTAGAGAATGATTTGTTTTTGTTTGATTGAATGTTTTGTACTGGCGATCTGTCCAGGGTGTACCCCGCCTCTCGCCCGAAGACAGCTGGGATAGGCTCCAGCACCCCCCGTGACCCGAATTCGGATTAAGCGGTAGATAATGGATGGATGGATGGATGAATGTTTTGTTTTTGAACTAGCTTGACTGGCCCCTGTCACAGCACAGTATGTGGCTCATGTATTTTTATTTCATTCCTCTATTAGCTAAAAATGAAAACTGAGACTGGACACTACTGTGACACATCTAACTGCTCTATTTTGTGACCCATTGCTGAACTAACCAGCATTTGATCTTCACCACAGGCAGTTGCTGCCTTCACACAGGATAACCCTGCATGAAACATTGCAGTTTATATTATATCTGAGATGCTTTGAAGCCCAGCAATACACAGACTATAGGTGATACTTTCATATCAAGTGAGAAGAATCACTTGCAGAGGTCTGTTTAAGCTTCTCTTGATATGTTGCCCGTAGGCTACGCATAGGCAGGAGCTGTCTTGAAAACTCTGGGCTTCACTTTATGAGACTGACCGTCAAGCTGTTCTGCTCACACATTGGAGAATATGAGTCTGTATGTGTGTCGACAGCAGCAACACTCATGCACAAACATGCACACACAGTAGATAAGATTGGATAACAGTGTGGGAGAGCTGACCAGCCTTTACAAAGACACCCTGTTTAATCTGCTCTCCACATTAAAGCCACGGCATCTCAAAGCAGGCATGTCCTAACAGCTGTGGACATGACCATGTCTCTGCTTCTGAAGTCAGGCAGCACAGCAGTGTCCACAGCCGTGCAGCAGAGAAGCAAGAGGAGCAAGATTTGGAGGCGGCTCATCATGAGTGAGTCAATCTCACACCAGGGTTATGACAATCCTAAGAGTCCTCAAAATCCAACACAGCCCTTCAGGCGGGCACAAGGGGCTTTTCTCTACCATTAAAGGCAGCACAGTGGTCCTTCAGCGCTTTGAAATGCTGATATTGTTTTCTACAGGATTTTCGTCATGCTTTCAACACGTAATCCCTAGAGGTAATAATAAAAAGAGATCAAATAAAAGTAACAAATGGCTTAATATTTAATCACTGCTGATCATTAAAACATTTAAATAAAGCTGATTACAATCATGTTCTGGCTTTTAAAACAGTACAGAACCACCACAGCTGCATCAGGATTTATTTACTTGCGACTTAATTAAGTGTGGATGGCTCAAAGACGACCTGCTGCTGTGTGGAGGTCCAGCTTAGAGGCCTGCAAACAGCATGTGGAAAAGCAGCATTAATGGCATCTATCATCAGCTACTAATTATGCTGCCTGTGGGCCTGACAGGATCTGGTTTCAGCTTTGGGCTTTCAGCCACCAAACACTTGGCATTCATATTTAATCACACCTCATTATCCACCAACAATGAAGGAAGGAGACATAGACCTTACCTGATATGCCAGACAGACACAGTCAACATACAGACAGAAAAGAAAATCTCACACACAAACACACACAGACACAGCATCAGCTGCAAAGTAACATACAAGCAGGTCGTCGATGGCTGTTTGGAAAAAAAAAGTCTCTGCTCTTGAAGTGACTCAACGTCTTTGATGAGAGGTAGTGCGCCCCAAATCTGTGCTTTCTCAGCAAGTTGGTCCTTTCATGTGAGATCCTTTTCAGAGTTTTCTGGTTCAAAGACCAGCAAAAGCAAACGGAGGCTAATCCTTTATCCTCACAACAACTGCTGGTTTGTTGCTGGGTTATCAGCTTAGAGTCATTGTGATGTCACACTCTTCAGGTGTAAGTAGTCTGATGTTGGACATCAAATATGACTTTGGTCTGCTCAAGCCACCTGCCCTTGTTATTGTCATGCAGGTGAAACAAAATATAGTGAGTCATGCTCTTCACTGATCATGGATCAGAGGCAGTTTCACGATAAGCAGTCAGTGTCAAGTTTTTCTTTTGATTTGGCTTCATGCACATGTGTGCTCACTAGTCTTTCAAGTGTTCGAGTTAGCAGCCAACTGGAGACTTAATGTATCTGATGTGCTTCAGCAAGTCCTTTCAAGGGTAGGTCTGCAATTTGTACTTAACACGGTTGCGGATAATTATCCAGCACTTGTTCATCCAGATCTAGGACTCTAGCCAGCTGAAACTGGAGATGCTCCTGAAAAATGCAGGAGCTATTAAACAAAAACACAGAAATATCCTCTCCAAGCTGTGAATCAACACATAAATATAGCTCTTGTGAGGGATTTCTCTCTATGATTTTATGAATATGGGACTGGAATTTTAGCTTTTTTATACTACTGTACACGAACTCCATCAGTGATTTAACACTCAAACTCTAAATTCAAAAAATTGGGATGGAGAGAAATGTAATTGATACCTGAGAATATGTATGTATGTATGTATGTGTATGTCATGGTCTTTTACATGTTAATCATTTCGCCATATTATATATTTTTTTCTTGTGACACATCAGGGAACTTAGTATTCACAGTTTTGTGCCATCTTTAGATTCCTCTCTACTTGGTTCTGAGCCTAGACATGATTGCAGAAGTGTAAACAAAACATTTGAGAGTCACTTGACCCAATGTGGGGAGTGACCTCAGTCACTGCAGTCTCGCATTTCTCATCACAGACAGGAGGCCAAGAGAGAAAGTCATCAACACGCACGTAGCTGCCACTGAAATTCTCCAAAGTTCAGAGAAATGTTTAAATAGATTAAAAAAATGCACAAGTGCACAACTATGGTTTAACAATGTCAGGTATTAGATATTAGGTCTTTCATCTGATGCAAACCACATTTTCTAACAATTATTAGCATTTTGTAATAATTATATCAAAAATCCACGTGAAACTCGTGATGAAAAGCATGTAATGAAATATGCTGAAAGTGTCAGAAGCTATGACCTTGAATAATTCATTCAACCAAAGCAGCCTGATAGAAAAATCAATCATTCAATCCTGATCTGATACACAGTCTGCTGAAATATTAGCTGTAGGGAAACATCATGTATCAGCCCATGACTGCTCCTTAATGTAAATTTCATTAAAAATTTACGCTCTCGTTAGGAGGACCTGAAAGTGTGTCAAGTATGTGTGTGTGTGTTTGTGTGTGAGCAGGGTGGGGTCATCACGTCCGAAGAGTTGTGATGGCCTGTCATCAGGGCAGCCAGTAGACAGGAGGGTTCACATGGGTGTAGTGACCTCCAGGCAGTGTTACGTGAACCCCCTCATGGTCCGTGGTGAAGTCAGATTGGCTAATCCACGGAAAACAAAAGTGCTGTCAGTCAGGCTGGACGGGTCATCAACAACAGCAGCACCAGCAGCTTGAGAAAATTCCACCAGGCCTGTATATGGCGTATACTATATGCAGAAGCCCATTTATGAGATATTGATGCTGGAAAGACGCCTGGCTTTTACACCACTACTGCTAATGGTCTCTAAGTGTTCACTAGTGAAAATGGAAAACGTATTTTCTCTCCAGTTAAATAGGATAGGCTCATTATGACTGCGCTTTGTGTTTTATTGTAAGTGCTTTTGACGACTGGACTCCAAGTGTCGAATAACAATCAATGTTGGGCCGGGCCTGTACAGCAACAACTGCATGTGGGAGACTTAGATGTATCAAGTGTATTTAGGCGGGAGAGTGTTTGCTAGAATAAACAAAGGAGTTCTGTGTTTGCCAATAGGGATGGATTACGCAAATCTCCTTAAATTATAATCCATGGTTCTTATCATTCGAAAAACACTCTTGGGCAGTTTTCCCTCTGCTCACGTGTGACTAATATGCTTTATATGCTGGTTATTGTTTAGTTAGGTTAATGTGGTATGATAATATAGGATAATAAGCCAATCCGAATGCATCGCCATCCAGTATCTGCTATTCACATTGTTTCTCACAGCCAGTGCCATATTTGTCTGATGCACAGTAATGTAATTTACACTGTTCATATGCTGCAGCAGTTGTTTGTTACTCAGCTGATGATAAGCATCTCCAGTGAACCGTAATGAGCATTATGGATGAGATCATCGTCTACTGTCATTTTCAGCCAGAACACGATAAACACGAACAAGATCTAACAGATAACACAGACAAGCAAGTTTGCCCAGCACTAACTATTTTCTTTTAGTGGAAAACGTCCTCTCCTTCCACTTCAGATTCATCAGCTTTATTATTCTTTGTGAATATTTAACCCAGATAAGTGATTCTCAGATGGGGCGAACCAAATAAGAGGTAGGAAGATGTGATATTTGGACCAGTACTTGACCACATTCCAGGAGTATGAGGTGACCGGGTGTTGACTGCCCCACGAGGAATCCCTTTGATAGTGCTCCTATCTGCCCAGAGATCAATATATAGTTGGTAGCTGTAGCTGATAAAAGAACGCAGCCCACATCAAAGCCTGCAACAGTGAGGGGGATAAGTAATAAAATGTCAATTATTAATGGAGGGCAAGGGTCCCCTTTCAAGTGGGCGAGAATTTAGATAATGAAAATCAAACAAAATTCATCATCCACAAATAACATCCCCAAGGTGTTCAAAAGCGTTTCAAAATTCTTACTTTTCTAAAGCAACCTCTTCATGTAAAGCAGCTTTAATTGCATGTATCAGTGCTATTTTAACATTAAATCCAGATTTGCTTTGAAATGATGCATTTGTGCATCAACAAAAGATGTAACCTTCCTGTAACCTTCAGACAACATTTTACCACAGCTGCTGAGAGGGTGAACCTGTAACCTTTACCTCCACATGACCCCAACATCTGTCCCACCAAACTATAGCTGCGTAGATCCAAATTCCCATGTATGTGAACTCTCCTCGCCTCTCTGTGGCTCTTGATCAATATTTTGCCCCTAGAGTGGCTTTGTTCTTTCATGTTTTGATTCAGGTAGCCAGTGAAGTTTCTTTTTTCTTTTTCTTTGGATTTGGTTTCAGCTGAGCTGAATTTTGAAATTAATCTTTTGTCAGGAGCTATGATTTATTGATTGGAATACTCTGTTAACTTAGGACCTTTTCACTGTTACCGAACGATGTAAAACCTCATGTTATATCCCTCACTGCGGCTTTAGTGTTAAATATTCATAGCAAAAGACTCAACATATGGATTAGCATACATATTTTATGTCGTCATTCCCATGCGGCAAAGAAATTTACTCTAAAGTACAGAAAGGCTTTGCAATAAAAACATCTTCTTCTCAGTCTCCTTGCCCTTTCACTCTGCCGATAGGCAGCAGCTTGCAGCGTCCTCCCTGCTAACAAGAATAATCACTAATGAACCTGTGTGAGGGTCTCTGGGTCATTCTTTCCCGTGAAGTTCACATGAAAGCAGTTTTATTGATTTCTCAGACAAGACAAATGTGCTGAGAAGTTTTCTTTTTATTTCCACCTCAAGCCTTGTACCCCCTACCTCTGCTGGCACAGTCGATGGAGGGTCATGTTTGTTTATTTCCATCCAACTGGTCAAAAAAATTAGTCTCTAAATACACCACTGTTTTGTTTGCCTCCTTACTTGGCTGATAATTACTTTAGGAACTCTTTGACTTTTCTCTTTGAATATTAATCTAAATTTCATAGGGATTATACTCATATGGAAATGCAGAACTACTGTAAATATAGGCCGAAGAATATATTTATTTCTAACAAACAAACTTTAATAAGCGCTAGAACATATCCTAAGCAACAAGAGACAATGTTAAATCCAGAGGCCTAAAACATCATGTAACTACGACTCAAATTAGTGTGGAAAGTAATCTTGCTGGTTTCACGAGGAACAGCACATTTACATTGACGGTAGCTGGTAAAACAAACAGCTGTAAAGCAGTGGTGGTCAGGGGGGCAGTATCTCAGTGGGGGTACAGGGAGCTCTCCTAATCTACCTAATCTGTGCCTTTTGACAAGCTAATGTGCTGATTCTGGGATTCTCCAGCACTCAGCAGGGAACCGGCCACCTGCAGCTGAGGACAGTGCAGCAATGATCACCGCTTCAACAAAGGGACTGCTCAAAAGTTTCACTGGGATGCCTGTTTTTGTTGCTAACATCAGCTTTTTTTTCAGCAAGTTTCTCAACAGTGATCACAAAGGGGTAACCTTCCACCTAATGTGACAACACCAATTCTGATTTAGCTTGTGCAGTAACAACAAAATAATAAGATCTTGGGTAGTTTAAGCTCAGTTAAGTGTGTATGGACAAAGTCACATTTGAATAAAGAGCTACAGTGGTTTTATGATGATGTGAATCAGTGCAACTTTTGATGCTGCAGCTGTTGTGTTCTTTCTTTTAAGGAATCACCTTTCTGGCAAACTATGTCACTTCATGTACTCACTGAAATAAAACCTCAACCAACCAAACAGTAGAAAAAAACAAACAAACAAGAGGTTGTGGATTTACGGGAACATGCTGCATGTACTGAAAGTATTTTCTTGGTATGCTTGGCTGGCAACCTCACCATGAGCCAACTCCAGAAAGTGACTCACCATCAGAGCATTATTTTGTATTGTATGTATGTATATAGATTAAACAAGAAAGATATAACATATTGATTTGGGGAGATTTTGGTAGACAGACTTTGTGTCTTGTGCTAAACTAAGTAAGCAAATAAGCACATTTGTAAAAATCTTGATACCCTATTTAATGAGAACCCACTCTGCCTATTGTCTGCTGGCTCTGTGCCAGGACGGGATTCCTGGCAAACACCATGCAGACAGACAACTCAAGATGCTGGCAGCGTTTCAGACAGATAGCAGACAGCTACTAACCCAATCCCACAACACAAAGAGAATGATGTCATGCTGTCTCCTGCCTGGCAGCGGTGGCACTTCCCACTCAATATTACTACTATTAACAGAACCGTCTGGAAGAAAAGGCTCATTTGAAAGACAGCGACAAACCACAAAGTACTCATAATATGGGCTTTGTAAGGAAACACCACACCGCATCATTTCAATCAAATTGCCTTGAAGTATCCCCACTGTCACACATTTGTAACTCTATTCCAGTGTGTGATGAAATCGTCAATTCATAATGAAACTGTATCTGTAGGCGTTTCCTAAAGTGAGATCATTCCTTTCTTTATTTGCCCCTGTTATCTGGGGGGGGGGGCTATTTGTGAGGCAGAATGACGCTGACGTGGTCAAGTGTGCTTGAACAAATTAACAGCACAGAGTGGGTTAGGATTCACCTGCTGTATAAAAGACATTTTCACATACAGGTTAAACTCTGAAGAACAAAAGGTAAACTTAATAACCCTTTTTAACAAATAGTCTTTAACCTGACCCAAGATCTTAGTCTTTCTCACCTCCCCACCACTCGCAGGGAACCTCCCAGTGACTCATCATCGCTTGAACTTCCACATTCCTTTCATCTTATTCCCCACTTTTCACACCCCTCTGAGAGCGATCTCCCAGATGACACCTCTATTGTGACACGAGTCAGAGGTTTGTAATCTTGGTCCCCCTGACTCGCTAAACTCTTCACACCTCAGTGCTGCCTCCACACCCCACATCTAAAAGGAGATTAGCTGATCATTACCCCCGTCTGACCACTGAGGCTGAGGTCTAGGACAAGGTTACTGGACTGGGGTCACTGACCCACAAGAAGAAATAAGTTATTGGTTCATGGGAAGGAGAGAGGCACCCTCCTTGCATGAGTACAGACACTGATGACATATCGAGATGCCTCAGGCACAGGTCTAGACTGCTGATGTCACAGTATGCTTCAAAATGTGGTGGGTGGGTGGTGGAGGAGGAGTGTATGAAGAAGTTTGAAATTAGGCAGATGATGGCAAGGGCGGTGTGTCCCAATAATATCACCCCTATTGTGTGTTTCTTGTGAACACAGTGACACTGTAATCTCAACTTGAGCCATTTAAAGAAAACAGGGTAATATTACTGACAATTGACATTCCCCTATGACCATCCCTGTGTTTATCTTCTATCGGTTTTCTTCTTATTGTCATTACCAGCACTGCAGCCGAAAGCAGAGAAGATTTCAGTTCTGAAGAATCCCTCCACTGTCCAAGGTGACTTTGTGTGACTGTACTGTGACAAATCCACAAAGATTTTCCACAGAGGATGTTTGTCGTGGTTTTTGTTTGTGTGGTTGGGTGGTGGATGTTCAGGGAGGCACAGCTCTATACCAATATAAAGTGCCAGCTGTGACCTTGTAAAAGAGAAATTATGAAAAATATATGTGAGAAATAGAACCAGTTATTAGTATAATTATTTCAACTGCCCACATTTCATAAATTATGTTAACTTCATATTTTCACACTCCGACATAAAGTAAGTGCATGCAGAGCAAAACGTTAGAGTTAGGCAACTGAAGCGTGATTTATATCTGCAACGTGAAATACTTCAGCTGCGTACAGATGAGGTTTTACATTAAGGCTTTTGCCTTAATTAAGGTGAGAAAAGTGTCAGGCACACGGTCTGACACGATACCACCGAAAGGAACCGTTTTGATGTGCGATTAGTGTACATGCGTGTCAGAGTTTGTGATATTTACCAAATGAGAAAGTGCAATGTTGACCCTTCTGTGTACCCCCATGCTTCTGGCCAACTGAGCCGGTCAGAAATAGCTGTGCAATGTGAGGGGCAACTGTGATTCTGTGTGTATGCAGGCTCAAACATGCAAAGGCAGCATAAACAGGTGTCACGGACGCACAAACAAGTCACACACGCAACTTTCGGAAATCCCACATTCCAGCACAAGGTCGAGCCCAGTCCTCCTTTTCCTCACGCCCTTCATCCAAATCTCCTAAGGCTCCCAAACACATCTTTGATTAAAAGATCCATTTACACTTTCAACCATATAGTGAAACATAAGTGGGAGGTAACTCTCTGTCTGATAGTTATGGGTTGTGGTGTATATAGAATGAGGTCACCCATCAAATGCATAGCTGCTCTGCCTCACTGGTGCTCCTCTAATTGGAATGACAGCCTGGGGTAAATTGGTCCTAAGTCAAGATCTTAATCTTAAACAGGATTGACGCATATGATGTTTTATGTCCAGCGAACATAAATATTGACGCTTGCCTCTAGATGTATATGGGATGATGTGTAACATGAGGCTGTCTCACTGTCCTATAGATGGCAGGTGATCTACTGACCTTGATGATGACAAGCACGTGCACAGGGCGCAGGAATACAGCTGGACGTAGCGCTTGGATGAACAGGGATGTATATTTGGTACACTGTGTTCTACCATGGAGCTTCTGCATCACTACCAGTTGTTGCCTGGTAATTTTTATAGTTATAGCCCCCCAACTGGTATGATGAAATCACAGGCAGCTGTTGTGTGGCACGGCCAGAAAGGCAAACAAATTCACCAGGGAAGCGCCAGAATGGATGCCGACCACATAGCTCCACCACAGTGCTCTGTTGCATGTGCGTAGGGAAAAGCAGAGCTGCAGCATGAGGGCGAAGGCTCCATTAAAGACCATCAAATATTCATCTGCCATACGGCACAGAGTCCTTGGCTCTATCCCCACAGCATCGGGCAACAATCCACCAAGAAATCTTCTCCTGAAAACAACAACAACACAGTGAAAGACCTGCTGCGAGGCACTAAGAAATTCCTTTAATTATCTTTGAGCATGCAGCAGGTAATGCTGATTTATTTATTAATAAACAGCAAGTAATCACTTAATACACTGACTACAGGCATCACTGACTTAATGGCTTTATTATTTGCACTACTTTACGATATTTTGACGGTTGAGTGTTTGATGGAGGGATTAGCTAGTTTTCTTACTCGCCCACATTATGCAGTTAACAACAAATGAATGAACAAGCAGCTATTGATGAGAATAAGAATGACATCACCAGGCTGACCGCATGGTTCAATATGTTGAGTTAACACCAAACGGTCAATAAATACTCCATCAATGAATCCAACAAGGCTTATCCAGACTGCGAGCAGGTCTTAAATGTGTTTAGAGCTGCTATCGGGGCAGTAATTGCTTTAGCAGGCCAACTGAAATCACATTATCAACCTGTTAACAACCACAGAGCAGCTTGAGTTGTTCGTCTAAAGGCTCTGTCGTCTGTCAATTTAAGGCCAGTTGTACTGCTGTTTATTTACAGCACAGATTGTTTAGGTCTCTCATGTTTAACATTTGTTTTTTTTAATTTGTTATTCATATGTTGGAATTTGTTTGTGGTGTTTAAAATGTGTGTTGATCATTCTAATAATGCTGACCTTCACGTTTTTCACCAGGGGGCAGCATTAGCACATGCTCTTTTAAAAACACAAATTGGACACTGTTGCTGTGGACAGAAGTCTTAGCTTTCATATCACCACAAAGATGAAAACAGTTTTTATTGCTACCCTGCCTGCTTTTCTTGCTTAGCAAGCGAGGGCAGTAATTTGGTTATCCCATTTGCATCACATAAGCTTATCATTTCACTTTATTTTGCATTATTCTTTATGTAAGCATCACACAGAACTGGAAAAAAACAAATTTTCAACTCCAAATTTCATAGTATTTTCATGAAACGTTCTTTTGAGGAGAAACATTTGCCTACACGTTTTAGAAATTACTGTAAACGGTAAACAGGGATTTACTGCCAATGAAACTGTAGATTATTCTTTTTAATTAATACAAAGCAAGAAAACAAATGAGATGTCTAATGAGATGTCCAATGTCTAAATCACGACTGTGACATGTGTCATCATTAAAGCCCTCCGCTCCTACTCACTCAACTAGTCATTCAGGGCACTTAAGAAGCTTTTCAATGACAGGACAAAATATCTTCAATTAACACCAACTTTCTCTGAATTATCACTTTTGTAGATTTGCCTACACGTAAAAAAAGAAAAAAAGGCACACCAGAGATAGAAAATAACACACACATTTACTCAAGTACTGTATAAGTATAATTTTGAGGCACTTGTACTTTACTTGCGTTTCCTCCACTATGATTCTGAGTGAAATACTTTTTACTCACTACATTTATGCAGTTTCAGTTATTAGTTACTTTGCAAATGTAAATTCGTAATACAAAATACAAATCAAACAAGGAATGATGGTGTGTTATTGTAGATTAAGTACATAAAATGGTTAGAATCAGCTGCTGGTTGTTCTACACTAAGCCTCAAGGTCAGATCTTTGGCTCTTACATTTTATTTTATTTTTTGCTAGAATATAGAAGATGTGAGCAAAGTTTTGTATTAGTCATTATGAATACAGCCATTTTCAAATGCACACCCCTATTTATGGTGGCTCATAAATAATGGAAGAAATTGATACAAGTTGTGGCCTGCTCTCCCATTACTCCATGACCAATCAAGCAGTTAAAAGGCCTGGAGGTGGTTGTAAGTGTTATATTTGCATTTGGTAGCTATCCGAAAATGGGAAAGCTGTGTAGGAGGCCATTATAACAGACAAAAAATAAAACAAAATAGTCCCACCTGATAGGTAACAAAAAGCTGGTAGTTGCGGCAAAAGACCCACATGCTTCAAAACTGACAGGACACTGCTTCTTATTGCAGAGAGATAGTGAATCAAAACATACAGCAAGAGTTTCTCAAGACAAATACGTAAATTTGATATTCTTCATTGGCAAGGCAGTCATCTGATCTCAAGCCAACGCAACATGTACATACAGTATGTGTTTACAATAACTCTTACAGTAGTAGAAAGTAAAAATGCTTTTTAAGGAATCCACAGGGTGATAATATGTTTTTAACTCTTTTCGTAACATTTAAAATGTAGACTGTAGTTGCTGTGTTTAGAACAACAGGTAGCCTACTTTTCATTCCAGCCCATAATTAAAAGTGGCAGTCTGCCAGCTGTTTACTGGAAAACTACACGCACATACATAACATGTACAGTATTGTGAGAAGCGGTTACACTTTATTTGCAAGGTAAATCAAACAGGAAGTACAGTAATGGTTTCGGACAGTAACATGCAATGATTGTAAGGTGGGTGGCAGTCACTGTTGAGAGTGTAAGTGCAGAGTGTCACTGCACTAAGGTAGGCATAGATGCTCTACAGTGGACTATTGATATATACCAGCAGTTATGGTATGTTCATGGTCAGATAACTAACTCCAATAATCTCCTGCAAGTTGTCTTTACTGTTTAGAATAATGTTACCACTGGAGGTTAGGCGTTCCTGGGTGTTTTATGTGAAGATACTACTGATGTGTGGGACATTCCAGAGCTTGGGTAAGTGGAGTACTGTAATTTTAACAAAAGCTCATTTAAAGCAAACTAATATTTCTCAGCACTTTTAAGAACCCGATGATCCTAAATGATTTGTCATTAGCTTTTTCAGGAGACATCTGCAGTCCAAAGAACATTCTGGTTGTCAGTGACACAGAGCCACAGTATCTGTTTCCTTCAGGTAAATATGACAACACTACAGAAAGAAAATCGTCTGAAAATTTCAAAACAGTTTCAGAATAAACACTGGTTTCACATCATATTTCAGGCTTCAGAACTGAGTTCAATGGAAGTGAACTTTGTTTTGGTGTCAATGGAAACACATCATACCCAGGTATAAAAATGTGATTTGAACCAGCTGGAAACAAACATACATTTCTTTCTATTGATTATTAGATTAATATGATTATTATATTGTAATATTATTATTAACATTAACTGTAGCTTGTATTTTTAGCTTGTTGTCAGACAGATTTCGACTGCAACATCACGATAACGTCAAAAGGAAATGTCTACAACCTCACTCTGGACAAAAACATTCTATCCACCCAGGATATTTTTGTGATGACACAACCATTTCAAAATAACCAATGTATGCCATCAAAGTTCTACAGTGATTCAGGTATTGCTCAAACTCCTTCCCATGTGAACTATTTAAAAAAAGAAAGTTTAGATATATTCAGACTGCTCTTGTTGTTCATTTTGCCATTAAGATATACTCATGCAGAATAAAATGTAGTCCTTGTAAACTGTTTGTGCTCATTGCACTCTACATGTTTTATTGCACAAAAGCAGAGAGAGATTGCCCCCTATTGGTCAAAAAGGAAATCTTTCCTAAAACACTTCCTCTCTTAGACTTTTTACTCTGTTGCAGATTTTCCTTTAAACAATCACAGCTGCTTCCAAATGGGTAAATAACAAATCTACACAGATCTTACTTTCCATATCAGCACATGTTGAACAGCATTGATAATGGTGTTAACAGGATGTTTGTTTAATAGTGAAATGTTTTATTATGTTTAAGGTGGGAAGAATTTTATATTGAGCCAAAATTGCTGTTGTTGGAACACTTCAACCCAGAAAAGCAATCATTGCACAGGTATGATCATTTGTTTATACATGATATTATTTAAAACATGTCTTAGTAATAATCTATTTAATAAACCAGAGAGGAATTGAAAATCAAATGTTTCTGCTTGTGTGTGTGTTTTGATATATAGGTTTAACAAAGAATAACTTCAGCTTCACCACTAATTCTAATGATCCTAATACCGACACACCTGCACCATGTGAATCAACAAATAATCATACTGATATACCATCCAGCCCAGGAACAGCAACGTACATATCTCAGTTATTGATGTCAGTAATGTAAAATGTGACAAACTTTGCTGGAAGAAATATATTTGTGTTTCCTTTACAGAAATGTCTCAAGTAGTCATTCTTCCACAACAACAATCAACGCCCGCCCACCAACATCAACACCAGTATCTGTAATACCAATGCATGCCTGACATTACACAAGTGCAAAGCATAACAGTGAACAGGAATAACTGATCAACTTTTCACATAACTTTGTCATATTATTTCATACTGTAGTTACACGGGGATGATAATGGAAAAGGTCCCAGCCTACAGAATGCAGCGTAAGTATCTCAGTTATGGATGTTGGTGATGTAGCTGTGACAAACTACTGGAATTGCCGGTAGAAATGTATTTGCTTTTCCTTAACAGAAATGTCATGAGGAATCTTTCCGTCTTTCAAGAAAAAATGGGCAATTCTACCACAGCAACCATTACAATAGGCAACATTACAGGGGTGATGTCCAATCTCCTTCTAAACAAACCCACCGACATCAATGTTGGCATTGCAACAAATGGCGATATAAAAGTATGCCTGACATGACACATGAGTAAAACAAAACGGTGAACAGGGATAACTGACAGACTTTTCACATAATTTTGACATTTTATTTTATTTTGTAGATCGTGCAGGATACAGTTGTGAGTGGTTTATCTTATTTGGTGCACATCCCTGCAGAGGCCAGTGACATGGCAGTAAACAGCAATGGTACATTTGCTGGAATTCTTCTTTTTCCAGGAATTAAACAGGTAACACCAAAATCCTATTTTAATGATTTTTTTTGACAACTTTAATATAAACATGGTGATTTTTTTGTGTTATTGTCATAACTGTAAACCATTTCCCATTCTCGATAGAATAACTCTAAAAGCTTCTTTCTCAACAATGAAGTACTTGGAATTGAAATGGGAGCACAAATAAAAAATCTATCAGATACCATCAACATTAAATACATTAGTGTGAACAAGGTAAGAGAGATGTGTCAATAGATACTGTAATATTTATAAGGGTTATGGAAAAGAACATATATTAGAAGGAAGGCAGGTGTATTTATCCGTCCAATTATTAATTTTCTAAATCTCTCTGTTTTAATTATAATTTAGAATGGAAATAATGCTTCTTGTAGGTCATGGAATGGAACAGGTACTGAAACAATATTTTAAAAATGTTTTATACTTAACTGACTTCAATAAATCAAAGTAGATTGTGTGACAGTGTCTCATCTTCCTCTTCATCTTCTGGCTTCGAAGGAAACCCGATCTGGGTCACAGATGGCTGTGAAACAGTGGAGACCAACGGCAGTATCATATGCCAGTGTTCTCATCTAACATTTTTTGCTTTACTCATGGTAAGAAAGAAAAGACATCAGACGTAATCGCACTTTAACTTATAGCTAATATACCACTGACGTTTCTCACATTCTTATCATGAATCAGTCCACTCCAGCCACAAACATAAGCTCTTCAGATTATAAGTCCCTGACCTACATCACATCAATTGGTTGTGGCCTGTCAATGTTTTTCTTGGCTGTAGGTCTCTACATGCATTGTCTTGTCAGGTGAGTGACTTAGTTTTTTTAATTTAAATGTATTATATTCAAAGCTTTTGCTGACACAAACTAATGAACTCCACAGAAAAGGGAAAGCAAGCCAAGCAACTAAGATCCTGATGAACCTATTCGTAGCCATGTTCATTCTGAACTTGTCCTTCCTGGTAAACGAGAGCATTGCCAACCTTGGGAACTACGGTGCATGTGTGGTAATGGCAGCAGTGATGCACTACACCATGCTGGCTACTTTTTCCTGGTTTTTCATAGAGGCTCTACACATGTACTTTAATCTGTGGAAATTTCCTAACAAAATTAAACATTACATGATGAAAATTTGCATCTCGGGATGGGGTAAGAGAAGTAAATGAAGAATTCATTGTCTTTATACTATATTCCTCCCACATAACCATGATGTCATTTCTCTACAGTCACACCAGCTATAGTGGTGATCACTCTGCTTGCACTGAATAAATATGGTTACTTGGCCATTTATACAGATGACGGAAACTCATTCAAAATGTAGGTAACTTTTGCCAGCATGCCCAATAATTTAAATTCACAAATTGAATAGATGTGTTGTTGTTCTGTGACTCATTTTTTTATTTGTACACTTCAGGTGCTGGATCTCTGATACCTATATCCAACAGGGGGTGAACATTAGCTATTATGCTATAGTATTCATCTTCACCTTTAGCATATTTATCGGAACTGTGCATCTGATGGTGTCCTTTAAGCCAGCAGCAGGGAAAGCTCAGCACAACAGCTCGGTCAAGACGAAGACTTTCTCCATCCTGAGTCTGTTCCTCCTCTTCGGCATCACCTGGGCCTTTGCTTTCTTCAGTTTTGGACCTCTGCTTCTAGCGTCCTACTATATCTTCACCATCCTCAATTCCTTTCAAGGTAGTCTTCAGATTCATGCTCTGCACATTACTGGCTAAAATGTAATAAAATGTTTGATAATAAAAAACGTATAATAATAAAATGTTTGTAACCCAACAACTTCATTTTCAGGTTTCTTCCTGTTCATCTACTATTACAAAACCAGCAAGACTGTTCAGGATGGCAAAAACTCGACAGACAGCTCACTTACATTAAAAACTGTTGCGTCGTCACATAAATAAGATGTTTGTATGCTTTTTTAAACAGGGACAGAAAGTAGTATGTTACCTGATATTGTTTAGACACAAGAGGGCAGCATTTTATGTCATATAGTCTAGTAGATCCTGTGTTAAATAAGGCGCTCATAAGCTATACAGAGGTTTTTCATCTTTGCTGATTTTCTTCTTCATGAAATGACTCATGCTCTTCACTGAATGACTACCATGTCCTGATATTGCTAATCTGGATAACCTTCATTGAGAAAAATACTGAAATGAGTCAAGCACTGACAGGGAGAAGTGGAGTGGTCTCCTGGAAGTCATTTGTGGTGATGAATGAAGCCCTGTCGTATTCACTGTCAGATCTTCAGACTTCAGACATACACTGGAAAGCAGAGTGCATAGACGTAGGAAGAAAAACATGACTCTTTTATGACTGATGAATGAAAACGGCAAAACTGAAAAAAATGCAGGTAAAGGGAAGTCTTGTCCCTCGTTTGCTGTGCAGTGTTGGGGGCCAAACTACCCAGCTAGTGCTTTGCGTGTCTGCAGATAATTACCCAATGCTTTTACAGAGAGCAGTATCCACTGTGCAGGCTAACAAGAAATGAGCTCATTGTTACCTATAGTGATAAGAGGCCTGAGGGCATGCATCTATGAGAAAACTATTCTCTGAAATATGCCTTTATTTATGTAGTATTTCAAACCTTTGGCACGTTTAATGTATAGTGACTAACTGGTGTGGTGGCGTTGTTATAATTAAAATTAGTTTACTATCCTGGTTAAAGCAACACAGGGGTACATAACGGATAAAATGTTATATCATTAACTATATTATATCATTTTTGGCTTTTCCTGATAAATGAAACACAGTCTCGTCTTTTATTTAATATTTGTCTTATCATGGAGGCTTGTCAGGTTTTATCATGATGAAATGTGATATGGGTTGTTCCAGGAGAAATTTCTATTTTTGTGTAATAAAGTTACCATATCTGAAGTAAATACCAGACTTCTGGTCTTTCCTTAGGCAGAACTCTGGCTGTGTAGGTTTGGTGAGTGACATTCAGAGAGGAAGGCCTGTTTATTTATCTATGACTGATTAATTTTCTAAATGACCACGGTGGGCCAGCCATAAACTAGGGTAATTACAGCTATACACATCTGATTTGTTCTGCCCTGAGAAAAGGCCTTTCATGCAGAGCACAGCAGGCTTTTATGGTATACCTATGTGTGTGTGTGTTCGTACATTAGAGCCTATACTGAGTAAGCAGCAGCAGAGTCTTCATCTGGGAACTGAGGTTACTATGCAAGCAGCAATTACAAATCACAACACTGTGGCAAATGATGAAGATGGAAATTCCAACTGACCACAATATGAATGTATTTCACCCAAAGATCAACATCAGCATTATATATTTATTAATTTGCAAAATCAAAATTCAGTAAATATTCCCACGCAGAGATAATGATTGGAAGTGTGGTTTTGCTGCTTTGCTAAAAACATAAATCTTAACGTTTCCAAGTATGAAAGGAAGCCTGTTCATGTTGAGACTTCTGGGAAGTACATCAATCTAAAAGATTTCGAAATGAGAAGGGTGAAGAATGTCCAATTTTCACGCTATGTCATAAAACTGTCTGTTCCCAGAGTGAAAATGTGGCCACCAGAATAAAATTTTAACATATGTAGATGTGTTTCCTTTAGTGTAGGGAAACAGAGAAAACATTTTTAATTGCTCTCAGTCTTAAACCATATGTACAGTAGTGGCTTGGAGACATACACTGGCATGCATCTCCACATTCTGTAAGACAGCCCAATGACACAATACACTGTCTCTGTAATAGCTAAAGAAAGTCTAACTAAAAACCTCCCCCAAAGTAATTCTTCTCTTGTCAGATTCCTTTTGATGGTAGATCATTAGTCTTTAATAGAACATGAATAACAGTAATTACAATTTTCATAATCACAGAACTAATTTGACTAGGTTTGTTTTATTGATCGGCGTGATTCGGTTGCAGGAATACAGACACTAGCTTAACTGGTGTGTTTTATTAAATGTCTGGACCAAGTCCTGCCCTGTAAAAGTCAAATTGCCAATCTCAAATGACCTATAAAGCCTGAGGCCTTGTTCCTGGAACTTCACGTGTCTTCAGGAAATATCATTAATCAAATATACCAACCTATAGAATTTTTATTTAACTTCATTATAATGTACTGATTATCCACAGTATCCGACTAGTGGTTATAAACTCAAAGTAAGCATGAAGATAATAAACTGACATTTTTATTCTTGACAAAATAACTGAAAGTGGACTTTTGGGTTAAGGTAGCACACTTGCATGCTAGCCCCTTCTACCTTCTCATGTTTCATAAAACCTCAAAATGATTTATTTCCTAGTAACTTTGCTCGTGAAATTGATGTGGATCTGGGGCCTTTGTAGCGTCTGGTTTTCCTGCTGGCTGCAGTAAAATCAGGCACGGGGCAGCACTCGCGTGACAACAGAGTGGGGGAGCACCAGCCGTAAGTCTCAGTGCGGGGGCACCTGTGAGCACCCCCACTTCCTTGCGTGTCACAATGTGGACCCCAGACTCAAAGCACTCAGGCTTATATAGTTTAGGACCCATAGTTAATCGTGCAGATTTATGATGAGTGGTTGCAGCATGTCAGCGAAATTGTGTTACTTTTGCAGTGAGCAAAAAATGGGAGAGAACAGGAGAAATTAAACCCAAAGGTGCTTTCAGGTTAGTGACCTTAACTTGGGAAATTCTCTAAACAACACACAGTTTTGTTGTAATTCGGGAGGGGCAGCCAGATGGCTGTAGACGCATACACAGCACTTGATTTGGATGGGCTGTCTTGCCAGAGTTCTAGTTTGTTCCATCTCTGTCTTTGGTATTCATCAGCATCTTTCATCACATGGGAACATGATATTATAAGAAGGGAGGGAGGTCACGAAAGCAGAGAAGAGGAAGAGAAACGGAAGGGTGAAGAGAAAGATGGAGGTCATGACCTGTTAAAATATTCAAAATGAAAACTTGACCTCTGTATTTCAAGCTTCTCCTCCCTACAGTTACGTGTCTTGCCTTCTCACGTCTGCAGTAACCTTTAGTGACATAAAGCTCAGTTGCAGTGGAGTTTTAAGGGCAAACCAAGTAAATAAAACTTGTCAGCATCTAATCCTGATAACTATGTAACCATATGATTCATTTTTAATATAGTCTAGTAGTATAAAATCTGCTTTAGTTAGTTATTTTAGGCATTAGGTACCATTATACATGTCATTATATCATGTTTCATTCTTAGAAGATACTGCATCTTGCTGAAATAGCAATAGAAAAAGCAGGATTTAAACAGACCTCATAACTACTAGTTGGTTGCACACTTCAGAGACATAAAAGCTTATGGTTAAGAAGTTAAAGCCGTCTGGATCCACTCATACTGCGCCTAGTTTGCTTGCTGTTGACTTGGCTGCTGTTTGGCCTTTAAAATTCACACTTGGCGAAGTTGCGGTATTTGCTTCACACAAATGGTACAGGCCTTCCCACAACGATGAAGAGTTTACTGCAAAGATGGATTCACTCGCTGTTTTAATGCTGCAGAATTACAAAATATTCAGAAGAAATAAGCATTTGGTTTTCATGATAAGTGGCATCTACATTACACAGTAGGTTCTCTATGGGGGCTGCACTTAGGGTTACTTATATCTCTAATCTCTAATCTAATCTGTCAATTTAGTACATTTCATTCATTCATTTAATTTAGTTAAATTATTTGATGTGCAATTTATTTGGGTTTAAAGCTTTCGTTGCAGTTAGTGATAATGTTTTTGTGGTTAGTTCAAAGTTATAGTATTGTGTGACATTGAGAGACATTATCTTGTTTTCTTCCTTGTGTCAAGTCAATATGTGCAGCGTTATACAATGTGCACAGTTTACTGTATGTACACAGTACGTATGAGATTGTTTTTATATCTAAGAATTACTCATGTGCTGCATATATGTCTATAGCATGTGCTGTACAGTATGCGTTAAGAGCCTGCAGGGATCTGGTTTCAGTTAAACTACACTGTTTCCCAAGCATAAAAAACACTGTCTGTGCCCTCCTTCTCAATCCTGAGGGAGCCGTTAATCACCCAGTAGTGTTCACTACTACACATCCAAGTGTGCGAATATACCCATATAAGTAAATAAATTACCTAAAATTACATGCGGAGAAAAATACAGAAAGCATCCTCTCCTGTGCCAATACTAATCAAATCTTGTTTGTGTCTGTGTGTTTGTATTTGGGTTAGTGGCAGTTTAATGTGAGGGACCACCAGAAAAGTTTGTTTCCTGGAACAGTAGAGGAAAGATGTTTTTTTTTTGTCATTTATGGCAGTCTCAGAATATAAGGATGTGGCTCTTCTAAGTAATTTGTGTATTGTCCCAATATGTGGTCCAGTTCTTTCACAAAATGGTATTGGACAAACCGCATAATTTAGGCTTGATGAGTGTTCATTTGGAGCAAATAAATCTTTCCTAACATGCTACTTTGAATTGTGTCCATTAAGTACATGCAATGAAAGATGGGCTTTACCACTGGGAAGCAAAGGTTGGTCAGTAACAATGTGTTTAAAAATCCCCATGTGCACATTTCACAACTCTGTGCTGAGAATATTAGTTATGCATGACACAGTTCCTGGTGTCTAACAAGGACTGTCCAGATGCATGATCTTTAGCAGACAGCGCCAAGTAATTCCAACCCACCAGAGGTACTGACTGAAGCAGTGGCAGAGGTTAATCTGGAACATACTTGTGACTATGTTGGGGTGTGTTATCCTGCCGTCCCAACATCCTGCTTGATTTATGAGCCTCATTCTGCTGCTGTTCATCACGTCTCTTCTCTGACTTAGTGGATTAGCAGGAAGTCACGTCAGCCGCAGCTCCTCAGTCATCGCTCATGTCTGCGTGTCAAGGTTGTGTGTAGGTCTTTGTGTGCTTTACCCTGCAGTAGGTGGAATCACAATGCAGTAGCACAAAATATTTTAACAACTTTAACACTTTTCTGTATAAAACTATGTTCATATCCAACTTCATTATGCTGTTGCATCGTGTTAACAGTGGTACACAAAATACTGCTGAGGGTGAAATCAACACAACCAGTGCATGCATAGGGATTAGAACAAGATGCTAAATGCTGTTTTCTCCTGTTCACATGGCTTAATTTATATAGGTATTGTAACATTTAAAATAGTCTTATGCGGGTGGCAGAGGGTTTCACTTCCTGACATTATGGGATTTCCACTGGAAGCCAGTAACATGCAACTCAAGGTCTTTTGGTCAGTTGTAAGAACATAGAAACAATATATTAGCGTCAACACAGAAATTACACTGGTAAAAGATTATTAAATGAATTAGTTAACTTTTCTTACCTATTAGTCAATGATTATTAATGCATTAAGTGTGCAATGTTAATTAATGTACCCTTATTGTAAAGTCTTACCTTACATACATGTTGGATCATTTCACAACTCAGATTTGCACCAAATGTAAACAGAGAAGTAGAGTGAACGTGTAGGATGGAGTGGTGGATGGTCATATTGCATATTTAGTTTGCACACTGAAAACCATCACAGAGTTTTTTTTGTAGAATCAGCTAATTACCTTTATGTAAATTATATTTTAAAGCTAATTTGACTTAAAAATTCAGTTTTTTTATTGTTAAAACCTTAACAATTAACTAATTAGATCTTTTCTATACCAAAGAATTCTAGGAGCAAATGTGAGGCCAGCTGTCTGACAGCTAAAGCTGTGTCAAAACTGGGTCATGCAACAGGGCAATGATCTGAAGTACACCAGTAAATCTACATCAGGAAAAATAAAATAATTAAGGTTTTGTAAGTCCAGACCTCAACCCAACTGAAATGTTGCAATTGGCCCTTAAGAGAGTTGTGCATAAGCAAAACCAACTCGATCAACTAAAGTAATGTTGTAGAATGTGCCAAAATTCCTCCACAATGTGGACGTGAGAGACTGATAGAGCCATACAGGAAGTGATTAGTTCAAGTTATTCAAAAACCTGTTGAACCTTAGATGTCTTAGTTATGTCCAGTAGTGTTCTTCTTTTTGGCTCTCTGAGGTCGTATTTCCCTAATACCAAGACCTGCTACAATCAGATCATTTTTATGATTTTACACATAGAAACACAGAATTAAAAGAGGTGGTACTACAGCACGATACAGCTGATCAACTAATCAATGCGCTCGGCCACACGAAAACACACTTCAGAGTAGTACCCTTTCTCTCTCACTGGCACACAATTAAACACACACAGGTTATCACTGGGGGCCGTTTGTTGAAGGGCTGTGCACTAGAATGCAGATAACATTGTCTTTCATTTCTGTATCCCCTGGACATTTTACTAATCTACGTTGCAGATTTGTGTTGGTGCTCCCTGTCCCATCTACTGTACATTTGTAATATCCACTCAGGACACATACAATACAGGGGAAAGGTGGCAAGAGAGATGTGCAGTGACATGACTGTTTGCGTGAGGATTTGTTGGGTTGTATCAGTGGGAACAAGTGATGAACATGCTCCCTTTTCTTCTCAACTCTCTGTGGATGGCAACTAGGACTGTAAACTCTAAGTGACCCGCATGTGCATGTCATTCCTCAAAAGCAGTTACAGTGGCACATATTTCCCTTTGACCAAGCAGGGAGGTCACACGCTCAAATATACCAGCTAAGGCATTACCACGCACATGCAATGCAGAGAGCTCTTTCAAGCTGCTCATCCTACTGCCCCCGTGTAGGAGTGTTTTCACCTCCACCGACACCTCTGCTGTTGCTCCCCTCCAAAATGACCCCTCCCTAAGCATGGACAGAATGTGCCTTTTATATGGGCAGCTGGCCAAAGCAAATAAACCAGCAACATACCAGCTAACGAGGGCACGAACAAGGTCGGGAGGGGGGGCTTTCTGGGAGGTTGCAGGAGTGACAGAGGGAGGGACATGGTCACGCAAAGAAAACAAGCCCAGCAAGAGCGAGCCAGCCTTCTCACGCAGGGGCCCAGACATGTGTCTTGTCATGCAAGAGCCACCCCATCAACTAAATTAGAGTTGACAGAGGTAATAAAGCAAAGCAGCAAAGGAGGAGAAAGAGAGAAGAGGAGCGATCCCCTCTTGCTCCTTAGTGTAAAAGTGAGAGGGAAGATTTATTGTTGACCTTTTAGAAGAGTCTTACAAAATAACTCTGGTAACTCTGGTGTACCTCAGATTGGCAGGCTGTCTGCATGGCAAAGCCTCAGCAGTCAGATCTGTCTTACTCACTAACACTATGTCCTTAGTTAACCTTTCACGAAAAGCACTTTTCACGGGTCCATGTCATCAATTTTACCAAATGCAAATAGGTGTAAAGACAGTATCACTGTGGCAAAGCCAATCAATCAACTTAACTTAACCATCAGTAGCATCTTAACACATGCATTTGACATTGGACAATTAAGAACATGAATGGCTAATGCCAACATTCAATGCCAGTGCAGAAAGTAGTGTTCTCTTAATTCAGTGAGTTGGAAAATCTGAGTTTGCAGGTCAGGATGGTGGATGGACATGTTGAGCAGCTAATCTTTATGCAGATCGGACTTTGTGTCCTATCATAGACTTTCTGTTCATTATCCTTTTTAATCCATTAAATGTTGTTCAATCCACAATGATTATCTAGTACAGAATGACATTGTCTAAACTTTTGAAACAAATTCAAACATTCAACAAGGAGCAGATCATCTTCCACTAAGAAGCAATCCATCTGATGGTCTAAAGAGGACTATGTCAGCTAGCATAGGTGGTCCATGCCAGATGTGAGGTATATGGTGCCTCTTGGCCTCTCAGTAAGCATATGGAATACATTGTGCACGAGGGACTCCTCCGAGACTGTTCTCTCTTAAGCTATTTGGTTGTGAGGCAGCCCCCACATTTCCCTACAGAAACTGTGAACTACACATTTATAAATGTATCACCTTCGGTGGTGAGTGTTACAATAAATAGGAAAAGCAGAGCATGTATGTGGACAAGGAAAAAAAAACTCTAATTAAAGGTTGTTTGTGTCGGGGTCTGTTTCAGTGGGTATAGTAGAATTAATGTCTGTGATTACACTATTTATAAAGTTACCTGCAGTAGACCTACAAAATGTGTGCGATGTATAAATGTAACCTAAAATTAAAAGAATAATCCTTATTTGTCAATCTCTTATTTTTTTTTAAATATGGGCATCAGTCTTCACATCTGCCTCAAATGCATGGCTCCTCTCTTCCTATAATAATGTCAATGAATTATCAAACCATGTCGAATGGGGAGGAAAAGGCATATCATCCCATATGAAATACAGACCCAACACTGGTTTTTGTTGCACGTCTGTGAAATTGTTCTCAAACGCCACTCTATCCAGCTAAGCCTGCAGGGCTCTTTTTTTCTTCTTCTTCTTCTTCTACAGACTCCAGTATTCCCTGCTGGCTGAATTTTATTAGGGACTGTTCAATCAAATTAACAGGAATCCAACAAGTTCTTCTGGACAATAAAGACTTTCTCTACTGTGAGAGGATGACAAATATGTAAACAGCGAGATTCGAAAGATCATTTCACACTATAATCAGCAGTAGATAATCTTTGTCCATGTTAGTCGAGACATTCAAACCATAGGACATCTAGTGGCTATTAGTCTTCTAACAGCTATGTGTTTACATTCCTCTATAAATGACTTTGGCACCAAAAAGAACACACCTTATATAGACAAAATCCAATGAGCATAGCTTTTGAACTCATCCCTTAACTAAACAGAGGAGACGAATGTGATTCAGTCACTGTTAGTATATTTTTTTTCATGAATTCTTGAGACTCTACATTAAAGAGATTGCATGATGATATGAGAGCTTCAGTTATGCAGGTGGACCTTGTTATATAAACACCATGTGACTGGATGACTGCTTAAAAGCGGCCTTATGTTTGCTTGCTGTACATAAATACAAATACATTAGTACGCCTGCCTGTACAGCTTGTTTCAGCAGCAGAACGGGTCTGTGGTTCCAGGTTATTTCTGTGGGCCAGGTCACACAGTGCACTGCACTGATGCTCCAGTGCAGCTGAGACTGCTGAGTATGCAAATCTGGAAAGTGAGAGGAAATCTTTATGAAATGATGCTACAGGATACATGTGTTTCAGAAACTGAATTTAGCAAATACAGATTCTTATATGTTCTCCTCGTTGATTTGAGATCCACACTGTGCAGCTCTCTGAAAAGGCCTGACCCCTGGGAACATGAGGCGATTACATCCATCTGTCAACCAAAGCCAAATATGACAACTCTCACTTTTGAAGAGTCAGAAAGGGCAAGAGGTTGCTGGAGTTTTGCCATTTCTAAGAATCTCAGCTTGCAACATCAGCTTGCTCTAACAGTTGTGATCACTTTTTCTGGACAGGAGTACAAACACTTCTGCAGCTTGTTCGTGAGCTCTATGCTCTTGAGGCATCAGCAAGAAGAGTACCGGGGCAGCTGTTGGTATCAAGGTAGAGCGGTCCTTCACCAATCACTTTGTCGGTGGGTCGACACCCGGCTCCTCCTGTTAAACTATCCTGATCCCCAGGTTGCTCATGGTGGGTTCAGGTCAGCAACAGTGTGTGTGAATGAGAACATTTTTAAATGCTTTGGTACTGAAAATAATAGGAATATTTTAATTTTTGAATGTCAGCAGTTCAAACAATAAAGTTAGTAAGTGAGCTTCTTCAGTGAGTGGGGAGTGAAACTGAACTAATAAGACATGATTTGATGAATCCCTTTGATGAAAATTCGATTTCCCTACCAAATGAAGCAATACCACTTGCGAAGGGAGCATAGATAAATAGAAGCAGATGAGTGGCAGAAATTGTTTTGACATTTGAGACAACTGAATGTCAATCCAGCAATAAGGTTTGCAAAAGTGCCAGGAACATTTCCAAAACTAGCATCACGGTGAAGAAAAATGGCAAATACTGCTAAAACTGCAAAGCAGCCGTAAGTATTCTTAATTTGAAGTAACTGAAGAGACTTGTTAGTAAAGATTCAGCTTCACAGTAACTGTTTCATAAAGCACACAAGCCCAATACAAGGCCACTCACTCACACCTACACAAACTTATTTCACACTCTGCAAAAGCTCTGCTTGCTACACTTCAGCAGAATAATAAATACATATTAAGGGCTTTCCCTTAACTCTTTCTCATCTGTCAATATGTTTTACAATGTGGATGAATTCAATCACAATAAAGCATGTTTAATGTATGTTTATATCCAACATTGCAATGATATACAGTACATTGCGTACGGTACATCAGTGAGACTACAGCAGGGCTCCTCAAGGTCAAGGGCCAGTGGATGAACTCTTCTGAGGACTGGCCCTCTGCTCATCAACAAAATTGAAGTGGAGACAGGGGGTAAACCCGACCGCTTGCTGACCCAGCTTCATTTTCAGGATGCGAAAATGCACCGAGCTGCTCAAGTGGAACTTATGAAAGTGCAAAAGAGAGGGAATCACGGAACATTATCCACTCAATTACACAACGAGAAGAGCAACCCGCTGGTAGTATTCATACTGGACATAATGTTCAGCGTGCCTGTGGCTGAGCTACTGGCCCCCTCAGCAATGATAAGCCCCCCACACCCCCGACACCCCACCCCATGCAGGGACCGCAGCCTGGGAGAGTCTCTCTCAAAGAGACAAGAGACAGAGTCAAAACAACTCATAAATATGTGAGTCAGTAAAAGTAGAGAGAGGAAACAGGAACATCCTGTACCACATCCGAAAAAGAAAAACCTACTTCATGTCTCATCACAGCAAACTGAGCACATGCTCTAAAGATGATGTGATTTCTAGGGCATCAAGAAAACAAGATGCTTTTTAGGGTTAACTATTCCCAGGTTTAATAGAGAACATTCCGCATGACAACCTTTCATCTTTTTTTACTTACTCGTCATGAGAACACACATAATGCTCATTCTCACTCAACAGGGTCAAGAAATGCAATGATTTCATTGCATGCATTTGTGCAGAATAATGTCTTCTCTTTGTATTATTTGATAGATACCCTTTGTGACCCCTGCAACTTCTGAGCTCTAACGCAGTCTCAAAATAAACTTTAAACATTATATATAGAAATTACAACGTTACTCATATATTATATTTTAAAATTAGGTTTTAAACATTTTCTATTCTTTCTATACCCCTCACATCTACAAGTATGTAAGGAATACATACAGGGTATATGTGAGGGAGCAACAGGAACAAGGGAGTCATTTTAGAATAAAATAAAAACAACCATGTGTCATATGTGACATAACCAATCAGCAGCATCCAGCAGTTTGCACCTGCATCTGTATATTTCGTACCTGCAACATCCATGCATCCAACCTGCTGGATTTTGTTGCACTATTGATGTATCTGTATTCATACATACATACACTGTACGCACTGATGCGCAGCTAACAAGTCACCAAGACTTATAGTCCATGCAAAGGCACAGAGGAAGATTAGCAATAAATAATACTGAGTATGTATAAGTATATCTACTGGATATAAAAAATGACAGTGAATATATAAACTTGGTCTTGCAACCTGGGAAATCTTAACTGTGCCTAAACCTACTGTACAGTAAGCTTTAAAAGTAAGCTTTTAACTTGTCCAAACCTGTAAAATTAAATTTAACCTGTACAATGAAATTCAATAGGATTCCCATGACAGTGGAGTGTTTAGCTTCAGAAGGCTTCACAGACAAGCTGTCATCTTCATAAAAAACTGGTCCATGTGCAAGTGATTTATTTTATAATGATTCCATGAAAAAATGATATGTTAACCAAGCCATATGGTGCGAAGGAATTGCAAAAAGTGTAACTGTGAGAGTTAATGATCTGAAATTTAACTGTGGCCAACTTATCATAGCAGCATTTACAGTAATTGAAGCAGACACGATAATTAGCATATGTTGTTGTCAAGCTTGTGCGAAAAATGTAGTGCAAGAAAGCAATAATCTGCTGTCAAACCTTTAATGGGAATGCTGTCCATTTTTATTCACTGTGAGGATCATGAGGCATACAGCATAACAAAGGTTGATTTCATGGTTAATGAATGTCAGATGTAGCTACATTAGCTTTATAAAAAGAAGCCACAGAGGTCTCATCTCAAAATAAAAAAAATTCAGCACAGGCTGCAAAGTGATCAGAACAAATTGAAATCCTAAACAGGTTGAAAAAAGAAAGGCACAAATCTTTAGAATGAGGCCTGATTATAAAAAAACATAAATGAACTTGTGAGTGACTTTTAGGCACCTTGGAAATGGTGTAATTAACTTTTAAATGGGACACCAATTAAAAAAAAATGTCCAAAAAACTTTTTGACAAAAAAACAACATAACAATGAGAATGTAATGATACAAAGCCCACATCGTTGCAGAGAATTACACAGAGGGCTGAAAAACGCACAAGCGAAGAAAGTTCAAAGTAAAAATGCGAGTGTCGTGTCTGCAAAAATATTTCAGAATAACATAGAATTTTATGTGCACTGCACTTAATTTACAGCTTCTCTCCCATCATTGGTTGCTGCTTTTATGCATTATGTAACTGACCAACTCCTCTCTACTTTCTGCTCTTTTAAATCGTTACGCGGGCTATTAGTCCAACTACTACTGCTGCAGAAAAGCGAACTGTGTCTCAGCCCGTCTCTGATGAGCTCACAGATTCGGGGTCATCTGGAAGCCATTTCTACTTGTGCTTTCTCCCTCGTCTCATTTTAATCTGTCAGTAGAAGCCCACACCTCCTCCCCACTCCCCCGCTCCCTGGGGAAGCCGGAGTTCAGTGGCCGAGCTCCGCGCACGCCAAGTCGGCATGGCACGCAAGCTCATCCTCGCTCTGCTCCCCTAGCACGCAAATACCATACGGGATTAGAAACAAATATCCCTATACTGTACATAATACATGGCTCCTGTCCTGGGTGCCACACTGAGTCCAAATCTATCACGCGGCCTGCACACAGTGAAGAGGAAAAATGTCCTGTCTGAGAGGAGCAGGGGAGAAAAAAGCTATTATTCTAATAAGTGACTTTATTAAAAATAGAAAAACTTAGGGTTCACCTGCAGTATCCTGCTTTTCTATGACTTTACTGAACCTGTAAAGTTGCTGCATTTTCATTTACTTTCCAGCTCTTAGTTTAATACTGTTTAGTTTTTTCACATTTATGGAGAAATGAGAAATTTTCATTCTAGTATCCTGCAGAATTAGTGTAAAAAACGTGTTGTGTGGGTGGTCACTGAGTTGAGTCTTAACCTTGACTAGGCTTTATGTTTGTTATGTTCAACTACAGAACCACATGAAAGTGCAGTATGTGTAAAAAATATTGTGCTGGGGTTAAAAATCATACTTTTGGAAAGGTTCTAAATCCATGTTTTCATGGTTTAACCAAGGACCTTAAATCATTCCAGTTAAGCATTCTCCAAAAGTAGTGCTCCCCTCTCTCATGTGGGCTGTTTGATATCGCCCAGGGCAACACATCGTTAGGCACAGTGTAGGTCTAACACATCAGAGATAACCAGAGTCCTGGAATAGTACCTTCCATCCCTTTTTTCCAAATCTAAATGAACACACCACAGACGTTTTGACGCTGAATAAAAATAATCAGCTTCAAAGTACATTTTGGATTAACATTTGTAAAAGAGATCAATGATTGATTGTTGCTTTTGACCACTTGGGGGCAGCACAACAAACTGTAAACACACATTGACATATTGTCACCTTAAAAAGTGATGATAAAGACTATTTCCACATCCAGCCAACACAGAACTTCATTATATTTATTTGGGGGCCTTTATTTTGCCACATGATGAGTAAGCCTAATAAAAGCTTTTTAATCCCAAAACTGAGGTGCATAAATATATGTTTATATGTTTCTTGGTTGCTAAGATGTACCTGCCTTCCTTTTGGTGATGAGCAGCCTGCTCTGGATAAAAAAATAAAGTTATAAAAAATCAATAAGCTCAAAGGCACTAAAACAGGACAGAGCTGAGGAGAAGCGTGGCGTAGGGTGAAAGGGTTGCTGAGATCATCAGTATGGACAACACCTACATATATAGTCATCTGAGCCATCATTAATATCACCTTTGGATTATTGCTGCTATACGTGAACTCTGCTTTTACTTTTTGTCTTATTTTCAGTGTGGGTGCAGAAGAAGACTTCCACAAAAATAATTTTTTTGTTTTCACATGTGAAAAGATGACCTCAGAAACATAGTGTGGGGTTGAAATAGATCTGTTTTTGCACATGTGAAAGCAATGTTTACTCATACTGCTTCAGCCACACGTACATTGAGTATCACACCACTGAATTGTGTCTTTGCTTTTCTCACACAAACAACAATCAGGACAGACAGGGACATTTTTTTCCCAAGTATCTCTCTTTCCTTCATATTGTGGTCTGGCAAGCAAAAACACTCTCATTTCAAACATCGCCATTTCTAACTAGCAATGTCCGGTGGTTACCTCCTGGCTGCCTCAGATGGCACAAGCCCAGAGGTCGTTATTATTGGTCTGTTTACTGATTTGTTTGGGTTGTTTGGGGCTTTTTCAGTCTTCGCTCACCTTTGTTCTTTCAAGTAAAAAAAAACAAAAAACTAAACCTTAAATCAAATTCTTTAATTCTCTTTGCGCTTTCCTTTCCTAAGTCCCACCAGATCCCAAAATGCCTGTTGGACCCCTGGCTTTCCTTTCCCTGCTACCCCCCCTCACTCTGCCTCAAACCCAAACCCCCACTCCCCCATCCCTCTTCCTTCCTCTCTGTCGGTGCTGTGCGTGACAGTAGCTCACTGAGAAGTGGAAATGAGACTAGTAAACAATGATTAGCTCCAGAGCCGGCGCAGCCTGTTCTACCATTGGTCCTATCGCCACACAGTGAGCGCCCACCCACAAGCACATGACATGCAGCGGCATATAGACCCCATCCCTGCCTCCCCTCCTCTCCCAGCACCAAAGCCTCCTCCAACTACTCCGCCCCTCAGAGTCAACGCAGGGTCAGGGCCAACCTTTCACAGCCAGGTTACAAGGGGTAATCACAGGCAAACACAGCAGCCACACGCAAAATGCATACACGACACCCGACCACCACCACCAACTCGAGCCTCCACCCCCTCCCACATACATACACACAAACTACACCCACCCACCACTTACCACCCCCCCTCTTTAGCCACAAACCTGGCTCTAATTAGAGTGACGGGGATGCAAGTGGCCACATGTGTGTGATGAGACTCAGTCAAGAAGGAGGAGGAGGTGGTGGTGGTGGTGGGGTGCTGGTGGAGGTGGTGGAGGGGGAGGGATTCCCCCTATAGGAATAGAGGAGAAAAGAAACAGTCACCCCCAATGCAGGCAGTGTAGTCGAAGACATTGCTATGTCTCCGGTTAACCAAGGAATCATTCTGGAGGCTTTGGTGCTCAGCCACACCACATTTCTCAAGACAAACAGCTTTCAGGCACAGTTCTGAACCAGCACAACTCTCAACATCTGTAAAATGCTCTTTAAAGACTATTACTGTGAATGAGTGACACATAACACATAATGTAGTTACACTTAAGTTGTTTTTATTGTTGTCTTTGTGTTTGTTTTCACAATTTTAAACATGCTGTGCTTATAAGACCTGTGATTTATCAGTTTATTAAATCAGGAATTGTTACAGTGTGTGACTACATTATGACCATGCAGCTTAATAAAAAGATTTCTCTTCCATCCTTTGAAGAGGTGATATGTTTTTTACAGCCCCGGTGGCTTAATCTACAGGCTGTTAAACATCCACTGCTACAGAAACGGTTAAACATTACAGTTAAATATGCACAGGTCACGGTTAATGTTCTTTTTGACTAATGAGACATGTGTGATCTATGACTTCAAAAGAAATGTGTAATAATTTATCCTTCCTCCTTATCATTACTATTAGTTCCTATAATGGGCCCTAATGTTCGCTTATAATTACCTGATATGCACATTGATTAATTGTATAAAAACAGTTAAATTGTTTTCCTTATTTACTTTTCCATCCTTCCTCTTCCTCCTCCTCCTCCTCCTGCTGATAATGACTCTGTACATCTATCTACATGTATCTAAGGTAGAAAAAATGTAACCAAGATTTACCTTAGATTAAGCTTTTCTTGACCCCAATACAATATTTCTGAGGACTGTCATTTGAAAGGAGAAGCACACTTAAGAGGGGACACCTGAAATTTATTGTGGCATGATGTAACCTAGAATCTCATGCGAGACCGTAGTTTAAGAGCATCAATATTTCATGGGTTGTCCGCACTGAACTACTGTGCCAGTTTTTTGAGTCCAATTATTCTGAACTCTAAATGCATGAATAAGTCTGATTTGAAGGAAGAAAGAAAGTAAGAAAGAAAAATTTTTCTTTCCATATATATATATATATATATATATATATGTGTGTGTCTGTGTGTGTGTGTGTGTGTGTGTGTGTTTTCTTGATTTTGTTTTATTTTATTGAAGTTCATGTTTAGAAAATATTTCCATAATAAATATATTATCTTCTCCTTCTCCAATCTAATGCATTCATCAATTCATATTGTTTTGTCACAAAGTTTAATAAATCAAATATCGTTTTATGGGTTTTATGGTGTTTTGAAGTTTTCAATGCGTTTTTTTTTGACTAATTACACTTTTATGACAAACAGACAAATCAAGTCTGAAGGAGAATTGGAAATGTGACGAAACAATAATCTTGCCTTTAAATATAACTACATTGATCTGCAGAGAATAAACGAATATTTAAGACTGACACCGAGAACACGTTGCTGCGCACAGATTACATGTGGTTAGATTCACTGAGTCCGAGTTTCCTTGCAGATGATTCATTCAGCTGGTACACTGCTTAAGCTTTACGCACATCAATATAAAGGCTCACTATTTCAATACATCAATTATATTGCGGACATGTAAAAGAAAATACAATTACGCTTTTATAATTTTAGTACAAATCTCATTTTAAAAGTCTAAAAACTTAGTCTAGATGTGGACAAACCGTTTGCAAACACTATTTTTCTGTCCAAAGAGCGCCCGCTGAGTCTTCTGCAGCCAGAAAATTAAAAAATGCCAGTTTGCACACTTTTATATGTGCAAACTCTGCCAGTCTTGCAACGAATGAAACAAACTATGTCGATATCTCGATTCCTACTGCATCGGTCACCAGTTGCTAAGTATATATATTTTTCTCTGGTGAGGATGGCGTTCGTTCACGCCGCACGCTCACGGTTCCCCTCGATGGTTACAAGTGCGCGCCTCAGCACACAGATAATATAGCAGGGTCTGCAAGGCTACCACAATGGGAGGAGTATGAAAGTTATCCTGAGCCCTGCCCACCAACTGCAAAACATATAAGACGCTGGGATGAAGCAAAAAGCAGGCACTTAAGTCTTAAATCTTAATGAAAAGACCAACTAAAGACAAACAACTTAATTTTAACTCACTTCACATGTTAGTTGTTTAATTTTTGTAATTATGACGATGATTAACACATCTTAAATCTTTTTCTCACCTGGTTTGGAATTGTGAGAGCTACATTATTTTTTCCTTACAAACATACAACCACTGAACAGAGTTTGTTGAAAACTGAAGTTTTTTCTTTTGTAGAGAATTTGTTACAATGGCACTGGACACTGAGTTCAGTGTGAAGGGCAGCAGCATCATGAGAGAATGGACTGGACAGGTCCAGCCTGCTCTGGTTGCCACTTTTGTTTTCCTCTTCTGTCTGGAAGCTTGTCTATGGGTCAGGAATCTCAGGCTGAAGAGAAGACTGCCGGGACCTTTTGCCTGGCCTGTGGTGGGCAATGTCATGCAGCTGGGACAAATGCCTCACATCACCTTCGCCAGGCTTGCCAAAAAATATGGCAATGTCTACCAGATACGACTAGGCTGCAGTGATATTGTGGTTCTGAATGGACACAGGGCAATACGAGAAGCTCTGATACAGCATGGCACTGAGTTTGCAGGTAGACCGAACTTTGTCTCTTTCCAGATGATCTCTGGAGGCAGGAGTATGACATTTACTAATTACAGCAAACAGTGGAAAGCACACAGGAAACTTGCTCAGTCAAGTCTCAGAGCCTTTTCTTCTGCAAACAGTCAGACCAAAAAAACCTTTGAGCAGCATGTTACAGCTGAGGCCATGGAACTGGTGCAGGTATTTTTGCGCCACAGCACCAATGGACAGTATTTTAACCCCTCTTATGAATTTACAGTAGCTGCTGCTAATATCATGTGCGCTCTCTGTTTTGGGAGGCGATATGGACACGATGACCTGGAGTTCAGGACCCTGCTAAAAAGAATGGATAAGTTTGGTGAGACAATAGGAGCAGGTAGCTTGGTAGATGTCATGCCGTGGCTTCAGTTCTTCCCTAACCCAGTCCGCAGTGTCTACGAAGACTTCAAAAGTCTCAATGAGGAGTTTTTCGCCTTTGTGACAAATAAAGTGGTGCAGCACAGAGAGTCCTTTAATCCTAATGTGACCCGGGACATGAGTGATGCTATCATCCACGTGATTGAGCACGGAAAGGACAGCGGACTGACGAAAGAGTTTGCTGAAGCAACTGTCACAGATCTCATAGGAGCAGGTCAAGACACAATGTCAACTGTCATGCAGTGGATCATCCTGCTCCTGGTCAAATACCCAGACATGCAGGCCAAGCTGCATGAGCTCATAGATAAAGTGGTAGGCCCAGACAGACTGCCATCTGTTGAGGACAGAAGCAACCTGCCATACCTGGACGCCTTCATCTATGAGACAATGCGCTTCACCAGCTTCGTCCCTGTCACCATCCCACACTCCACAACCTCAGACGTAACTATTGAAGGTCTCCACATCCCTAAAGACACAGTGGTCTTCATCAATCAGTGGTCTGTCAACCACGACCCTCTGAAGTGGAAGGACCCCCACATTTTTGACCCCACACGCTTCCTTGATGAAAACGGGGCCCTTGATAAAGACATAACCAACGGTGTCATGATTTTTTCAACAGGTAAAAGGCGCTGCATTGGCCACCAGATTGCCAAGGTAAAGGTGTTTTTATTCACAGCAGTCTTGCTGCATCAGTGCAGTTTTGAGAGCGACCCCTCTGAGCCAATCACTCTTGACTGTTCTTATGGACTCAGCCTAAAGCCCCTCAGAATCAGTGTCCGTGCCAAGCTCAGGGGAAAGCTGCTTGGTGTAGTTTCCCCAGCATGAACAACTTGTCCCGATACTGTGACTCAAGGCCAGCTAACACATTTCCAACAATGACATTTACCAGTGAGTATCAGCACACCTGCACTAAATCCTGTTGTAAAATGTTTCATATTTAATAATGGTATTTAATGGATACTGTAACAAGGTCTGTATATGAAATAGTGTTCATACGGGGCTGAGAATATCATTTTAAAGATGTATCATCAGCATGTGGACTGTTGGGATCAGTGCTAGAGAATGTCTGCTTCACAAAATATACAGTATTTGTACATTTTGTACATAATTCCGAGTTATGTAATTGATGTATATCCACTATAGAGCACTTATATGTACAGTGTGTGCAGAAATTAGCTACATCCCTTAATTGTCCATTTAAACTAACATAACTGTATATTAAATACTTATGAATGCTATAAAGTTGAATGATGACTTGTTGTTCTCAATTTTTAATATGTAAGAATATATTTAACCCTTGCTATGTAAAGCAGTTAACACATTTTTTAATAATGTCTTATTGCAGGTATGACAACAAATGTAATAAAATGTAATGTAACTTCACTATCTACTGTACTCAGAGCATATGAACACATTAAACAAAGAATGCTGACCAATGAGGAAAAAGCCGGCATGTTTGTGAAGGAGGAAGTCTTTCATCGAGGAGCATCTATCCCAGTCTTAAGTGTGATGTAGAGACATTGCAGTGGACTGTGAACTCTTCACAAACTTCATGTATTCAGGGTTCAGTATTGCTGTACAAGTCACGCCAAACTCGAACATCACTAGTATGACCGAACACATGTGCAGTAAATTTCTTCCACTTATGAGATATTTTGAAAAACATGTTTGTTTACAAAGTAACATTTTCCAAGCTACATGGATGTCACTCTGCACTCTCTTAAAGCCTCTGCAGTCAGGCACTGATGTTATAATGTCCAAAAGATTTGTTTCTTTGTGCGTGTCAAGACGACAAATTACATTCAGCAGGCATCAAATGTTCATTATAAAGGATCTACTGTTATTAATGTGTTGACTTTGTATGATGGAAAACTAAGCTATATCTGAAATAAATAAAGTGAACAGTGAGTGGTCAATGTGTCCAGTTTCATTGTTAATCATATAATAGTTATATAAACCTGCTTAGGTAGGTACACAGTACATCTCTGGATACAATGTGAAAGTCTTGCAGTCTCAAAACATTTTAGCTTTCATACTGAGAAACTTGGCACGGTCAGATACGTGCCAGCAACGCAACATTCACTAAAACCATTGTAGAGATGTCTCTCATTACTCATTGTTCCAAAAATAGAACCCTCTGGGATACTTAACTAAATATCCCTAAAACCAAAGCTGATATTTTTTTAAGGTATTTCTTTTGTTGCACAAGCACACACACACTAGCTGGTTTACAGCTCAGACCCCCTGTTCTGAATGCTGTTTAAAACTATTTTAATGCATCCACAAACCAAACAGCTAAATTGTCTTTGTGACCTTTGTTGAAAGATCTTCTATACCAACAACAAATATATATATATTTGGTATTTTGCTGTGTATTTGTTCATTGTTTGGTTCTGAAGTCCACAGTGTTCTGATGACATCCCAGAGCTTTCTCCCTGTATGGTTATAATTACCAGCTTGGCTGTGAATAACAGAAACGAAAATCATCTTTAAAACGGCCATGGGAAGTCCATAGGAAAGTTCAAACAGAAAAATAGTACAAAGAAAAAAAAATCAATCAGCTCCATCTCACTGTTCATGACTTAACTATATACTTCAATTTTAAAAGTACATCAATTCCATCACATTGCTAAAGTGTATTCAATATTACAGTGTACAGTATATTAAATACTGTGTGACAACTACCCTTCAGACCACACATAATATATGAAGCTGTTTATATTTTAAAAGTGTCACCGTAATCTGTGTTCTGTTATCATTTTAGGCAACCGGGCCTAATTAGGTAGCTGCCCTCCTTTTCCATCATGCTACAAGTGATGTTGCTGGAAGGAGTCCTGAGGACTAAGGTCTGCAGGCTGTGGTCAAAATGGGAGGGGAAAGATAATAAAAAAACCTGAGTCGCTGACCCCTCCCACCATAGAGATACATATAAGCGAAGTGTTAAGGCTTGAATCTGCATTCTGCTTAAGTGGTCATCTGAAGAAGCTCTGCACCGCTGCGCACTAGCCTCGTGAAGGAGGGGTGTAGAAGCATGTGAGTGCTGCTTGGGGTCCTTTTAAATTTTTTTTAAATGTTTTTTTGTCTAATTGAAATATATGATGAATTTGTATTTTTAACATATATTTGACTGTTCAAAGACATATCACTTAAAGTGGTTAAACATTTTAAGTAATTGCTTTTATTTGACACAGTGGACGATTCATTTCTTACAATATAATATAATGGCTCAAGTGGACGCAGAGTACGGTGTGAAGGGCAGCAGCATCATGACAGAATGGACTGGACAGGTCCAGCCTGCTCTGGTTGCCTCCTTTTTTTTCCTCTTCTGTCTGGAAGCTTGTCTATGGGTCAGGAATCTCAGGCTGAAAAGAAGACTGCCAGGACCCTTTGCCTGGCCTGTGGTGGGCAACGCCATGCAGCTCGGCCAGATGCCTCACATCACCTTCGCCAAGCTTGCCAAAAGGTATGGCAACGTGTACCAGATACGGCTTGGTTGCAGTGACATTGTGGTTCTGAATGGAGACAGGGCAATACGTCAAGCTCTGATCCAGCACAGCACGGAGTTTGCCGGCAGACCGAACTTTATCTCTTTTCAGGCTGTCTCAGGGGGGAAAAGTATGACTTTTACTAGTTACAGCAAACAGTGGAAGATGCACAGGAAGGTTGCTCAGTCAACAATCAGAGCATTCTCATCAGCCAACAGCCAGACCAAAAAAACCTTTGAACAGCAAATTGTGGCTGAATCCACAGAGCTTGTTGAGATTTTCCTTAAACTCAGTAGTAAGGACCAGTATTTCAACCCAGCTCATGAGCTGACAGTAGCTGCAGCTAATGTGATTTGTGCTTTGTGCTTTGGAAAACGCTATGGACATGATGATGTAGAGTTTAGAGCCTTGCTCCAGAAGACAGATCAGTTTGGACAGACAGTAGGGGCTGGCAGCTTGGTAGATATGATGCCATGGCTTCAGTTTTTCCCCAATCCAGTTCGCAGTGTCTTTAAAAACTTCAAAGAGCTGAACAAAGAGTTTTTTGGGTTTATCCAGAACAAAGTAGAGGAGCACAGAGAGACCTTTGACCCAGATGTAATGAGGGATATGAGTGATGCCATCATTGGAGTCATTAACAAGACCAACAGTGATAACGGACTCACAAAAGACCACACAGAGGCAACAGTGTCAGACTTGATTGGTGCAGGTCTGGATACTATTGCTACTGCTCTTCATTGGATTATCCTTTTACTGGCTAAACATCATGACATCCAAACCAAACTCCACAAGCTCATAGACAAAGTGGTTGGCCCCAACAGACTGCCATCAACTGAGGACAGAAGTTGTTTGGCCTACTTGGACGCTTTCATTTATGAAACAATGCGCTTCACCAGTTTCGTCCCTGTTACCATTCCCCACTCCACAATCTCAGATGTTACTGTTGATGGTCTCCACATCCCTAAAGACACAGTGATCTTTATCAATCAGTGGTCTGTAAACCACGACCCTCTGAAGTGGAAGGACCCCCACATTTTTGACCCCACACGCTTCCTCGATGAAAACGGGGCCCTTGATAAAGACATAACCAACAGTGTTATGATCTTCTCAGCAGGTAAACGAAGGTGTATTGGGGACCAGATCGCCAAAGTCGAGATGTTTTTGTTCTTTGCAATTCTCCTCCACCAATGTAGGTTTGAGCAGAACCCGAATGAAGACCTGTCTTTAAACTGCTCTTATGGTTTAACACTGAAGCCTTTAGATTACAAGATTGCTGCAAAACATAGGAGAGAATTGCCTAAAGGCCAATAAAAAGCAGGTTAATTATGGGTTTCTAATGCAATGCAAGGTATGTGTTCTGACATAATTATGTACAGTATGACACAATATTTAAACATGTATAACAAAATATTTTTATCTAATGAGAATAAACCAATATGCAAATAATATGCTTAAAAAGCTTTCTAACCTCTAGTCAGTACTGCTATTTTCATTTCATTCAGTTATAAAACATCAGCTAGTTCACATATTAAAAGTATTGTAACCTGATTGTGTTGTTAAGGATGTGAGTCATATCTGAACTTACAGGCAGTTTTATTCCAAAAAAACAGGGACTGTAAGTGACTGAGGAAACCTAAATATATCTGTACTGGCTCTGCTACATAATTTAAGAAAAAGAAACAAATGAAATGAAAACTTAAATTTTATTGCCTGAAACCACAATTCATAATACATCTTATGTATTGTTATTTATATGAGGATAATGCAGTATAAACCAGTGGTAATGAATACATATGTCGGTAAGAATTATTTTCAGCTGACAGAGAGAAATAATGTGCCAACTGTGTGATTTATCTTCAAACGGCATGTATTAAAAATTCATGTTTTGAACTTAATATAAATATAGTGTGCATTTCATTTACATTTGTGTAGTTTTAAATCATGCATAATACTGTTGTATTCTGATAATAACTCACAATGCATCTCTCTACAACATTAGGCAGACCACATTGAGTAATAAGCTGCACATTATAGCTAAAACAGCTTTACATATGAATATTATTCTGTAAAGCCTTAAATGTACAATAAACATTTTGTATGGAACTGAATCATTGTGGTCATCAGCCAAAGGCCAGAGAGGTCAAAGGGATATTAAAAGATTCTGATGCCTGGTCTCTATGTTGTGAAAAATTCATATGAGTTACTGTATGTTGTTGTTCTGCACACCCCACAATCAGGCTATGACATAGTGCAACAGTACAGACAAAGGTAAGCAGCCACAAGTCTCACTCATCAATATTTAATATGGACCGCGCTGTACTTTTTCTGGTGTGGCATGTTTTTTCTGAACAAATACACTCAGATTCAGCCAAGTCTGTGTTATTTTACATGTATGTGTATGTGTTACATGTACGTGTACATAAGCAGCCATTCATCTATTAAAAGTGGCATCATAAGTAATGAATAAGTGAGTTTAAAACTTGAAGTAAAAAAAAATCAGGTTGCATCAGGTTGCATGCTAATAGACATTTGTCAGCCCTCTTTGTGTCTATTACCTTGAGCGGTTCCTTTTGCAACCGTGTACTCGTTTTAGTGAAGTTTGGGTTTGGCATATGTTGTTATGATTTAACACACAAAAACAGAGCACTGTGGATTTGGCCTTGTTGAAGATCTGTCTGCAGCCGTGGAAAGAAAATAAAAACATTTACTAGAGTTTAGTACTTAAAAATAAACAACTTAACTTATTTCTACTAGGAAAATGCTCCAAAACATATTTTCATGTTGAAGTCTCCTGTAATAGAGACTCACTAAATAGCTCCAACAACAGTGCACAGATATTTCCCTCTAGGTTGTTGAGCTATAGACTTTCAACTATTAATGCTTGATTGGTAAGTTGTGGAGCATTCTCATTTGTTGTAATTTAATAAGGATAACATACCAGTAGTACTGGTCAGAGCAGTGACAGGGAGGGCTGAGTGGAGGAGAGGAGATTACATTGCAGATATATACTGTAGCTTAAAAAGTATGTTCTAGATACTTTTTTATTTTAGAGATATGGTTGAGTAGTTTGCATTTCCCCTCGTTTCACCTGAAAATGTCTAATAGTTTTTAATAATTAATTAATTATTACTTTAAGCTCTAAATCAGAGTCAATCACAGTATCCTCTCTGGTGATACATTATCATTTATTTAACAAAATACCAACATTAACAAAGGAAAAACAATGAAATTTGTTGTAGCAGAATCTTGGTTATTTTCCTTCACCAACCCATTAATCACCCTACAACCTCTCAGATTTATCATTTGACCTTTTGACCCCTAGCTGAGCCTCCGGACTATTTCACACATAAAGCCCATCAACATATCTGTCTTTTGTTTATTTCCTTGCAAAGAAAGACTAAAGTCTGCAGAGTGCCAAAACAAATACTGAGTGTGTTACAAACATATATATCCCTTCATACAAATGGGAGGTTGTGACCCTAAAAGAGTGCAGGAACAAAGTATACTGTCTGGGCTCTACTGGAATCTGACTATGTGGATGGAGCCTACTATCTTCGACATGGCAATAATACAGAAAATGACATGACATGACCCATGCACTTACATTACATGAAAGTGCACGGGTCATGATGAACCGAGGAAAAAGGCAAAGCACATAGATACCTATTTAAACTTATAAGAAAGAAACACTCTTCACAGAACATCAGGGTTTCTACATTGATGTTAACCCTAAGTTGTTACGCATTAAAGAAACACACATAAAAGTGACATTTATACAAAACGACAAGCTACAAGCACCTATAGTGTCTAAATTCTAAATATCCATCACACCAGGTAAAAGATATGTCCACTTCTTCCACCACAGTGTGTTAGTTGTTACCACTCACATAGCAAAGTGACAATCCCCTGACATGACCTGACCATGCCATGTCAAACGCTGCTCACTACGTACTGCAACAAATGCAGTCAACAGCCCTCCTCAATTTCTTCTTCCTGAGTAACATTTTTATTTTGGGAAAGCCCAAAACCACCCATTGCTCAACATGTATCCCTACATAAATATTATTTTTAATGTCAGCGAGCAGCTTTTCATTTTGATTCTTTCTCCTTCCTTATCCCATGAGAATGTTGAGTCAGTGACTGGTCCTCAGTCAACCTTCATAGCTGCAGGAGCAGAAAAAGTGGCTGAACTCTGAGGGAAGCCTGTTTTTACCAGGGTTAATATAGAGCGGGCAGAAGACATTGCAGGGCTGTTATGGCATCTCTCTTTCACTCTCTCACATTGTTTTGCCACCACAAGAATCCTAAGGGGAGGAAAGGGCTGTCCGATCTCCCCTGTTTCCATCTCTGCTTCCCAAAAACATCAATGAAACGTGTCCAGCTGAAAGACTCCCTTTCACCTAGAGTCACCCACTCTTTGCTCCACATACTCTCGACATGCCTAGTTTCACTCCTTAAAGGAAAACAGAAAAGTTTACAGACTGACAGTTTTACAGTTCTGAGGTTATTCACATTTTGCACGTACACAGACCCACAGAGTGGCCTGACATTACCGAAAGATACAACACAGCACTCTGTCCAAACCCCTCTTGCTTCTGCCTAGCATGCAAACTCCAGTCATGGTTTGGTAGATGACACGCAGTGAGGTGGAATTACTTGGAAGATGACAAACGCAGTTCTCCAAGAAAATCTCATCCCCTGTCCACTGCCATCATCATCTGCTGAAAGACAGTGAAACATTCTGTCTGACCATAGGCTGGAAACGTCCTCACTTATACAGCCAGTCTTTCCTATAACGCCACACTCAACACCAACACTCTGACCACAGCTACACTCTAAATCCAAAACGTTGCAGACAAATAATATGACTGTAATTTTTCTTGCTCTTCAATCTGGCCTAAAGTGTCAAACGTGAAAGTCGAGCATTAATCATTCTGTTGCGAAAACAGTGTTTTAAGCAAGTAAGTAAACAGTTTCCTTTGAATGACAAGAACAGACAGACTGTGGGAAAAAGACGCTCACGCACTGTAATTACGAATCAACTTGTTCCCTTTCGCTGCTGGACGACGTTGGCATTTTCAACTAATCAAACAAATATCCAGTTTGTAGAAGCACTCTGGCTAAGGTGATTTCACACCAAAATGGGAATGACAGGTTCTGCCTGACACTTGAAAAATGATGACCTCTGCTAACTAATGCTCAGAGTGTCATCAGAGCTATTTGCAGTGTACTACAAGGGGAAAAAAATGGCAAGAGAACATTGTATTCTGACTCAGTGTAATTTATTCCACTTGTCTACAGTTTGTGTGATGTATTTGTTAGCTTCAAAATGTTTCCTCTGTGGAATTATGTCATAGACATAAACACTGAGCAGGACTTATAATAATGTTCCAGTTGACATTATAATCAAGTCATGCCACCTTAGAGGTATTCAGCTATAGACTCCAAGTGACCAATCACTTCAAGTTTTGGAATAAAATCCCACACAACCATCACAAAGACATATGAGGTGACCGTTTTCAATAAACAATTACCCAACTCATTATTATAGGGTGGGTTATAGTGCTTGTTGTTTTGTCCATGCTAGGCTTGGGTTTTGGATTGGTGGCAAGGAGAGGAGGTTTGATATAAAATAACACAAAATGCAGTTCCATTTGCCACATTTCTTTCCATATAACAAACGATTATATTCAGGAGATGAGTCAGCAAGTGATCCAAATGTTGGTCAATACGAGGAAACGACTAACATGGATGAAAGTCCACATCACTGCCTGACAACAACACTCATATTTATTAATTCGGTGCGAATTGTCAATTTTGCTGAACACGCAAACTGAGCAACTCTTATGATTCATGTTAAATAGCAACTATGTGCACTGTGATGAGGTGATGCGCTAACAGAACATTCACATTCTCCAGTGTCTAAAACAGCTGTACTTCCTTACTTTCTATTATGTACTTGGCAAGATTAATCTCAAGCAAGCACAAAAGCTCTTTAGAGAGCAAATTAAATTACAATAGTATTTCTACAAATAGCTCATGATCTCATTTATCTCATCATACAGAAAATCATTTCTGCTGAACCCGCACACTGAATACCTGGTACTTCCTAGTAGGTCTAAGACCTTCCATTTTGTGCAGTGTCAGAGATAGCAGCGCCTCCGCAGATGATAACAAACCACTGGCACCACATTTTCGTAACCCAGACTGGAAGCTCTAGACAAGGCGCGGAGAAATGTCTCTGAGAAGCAGACAGATCTGATTTGTTTTAAAAAGGGAGGATATGAATCAGATTGTGGCTCTGTGTATTTTAAGTAACATGAGAATGTTGGAAATGCTCAACAGAGTGATGTCTCATGCATGAGTGGGAGAGAGAAGTGAAGATAAGCAGAAGACTTGGAGATAAGTGCTACTTTTAACTTGATAACATCTAAGGACTTTAGAATGAAGTTATGTATTTGCACAGAACTAAAAGAGAGGTGGGAGAATAATGTAATAATAAAGGATGAGTTAACAACATTCACCACTCACAGGCATCCATCCTTTTCCTCTCAAGGTTTACAGGAGTGCCGACATTGTCATTAGGCATTGTAGACACCCTGGACAGGTCACCAGTCTTGCACAGGGTTAATACACAGAGACAGACAACATTCACAGTCACACACTCTCTACGGGCAACTTAGAGTCACCAATTAGCACTGAGAGGAAGCCAGAAAAACCCGGTTCCTTCTTTCTGTGAGGCAACAGTGGTAACCACTACACTACTTCTCCTACAGTGCTTTTTCTTTATTATTTATTATTAATACATTAATACTGAAGACATCCAAACTATGAAAAAACAAACATCGAATTATAAAGTAAACATGTTAAACAACCCAGAATATGCTTTATATTGTCAGTTCTTCAAAGTAGTCACCAAGTCCCCAAAAGTTTCACCAGCAAAGCACCTCAACACCCTCACATCTCCTCCTCTATGCTTCGCAGTGGGATCCACACATTCAGGAACAGCCATATTACCGTTTGCCATATTACCAGAGCATAACAACAAAGTAAACACTGACGTTGCAGTGTTAGTATTTTCCTAAAACAATATAATTCATTTTTGCTTTTAACTTAATATTTAATATTCTTAATTTTAGGCCCATGTGTGGTTGTTGCACATCTCTTTCCAGTGATACCATGGCCTCCAGTATCCAGGGAATGCTTTCCACAAGATTTCGGAGCCTATTCAGCCACAAGAGCATTAATGAGGCTAGGCGCTGATGTTGGGCAATAAAAACTGCCTCCCAGTCGCCAATTCATCCCAAAGATTTTTGGATGGTATTGAGCTCAGTGCTCTGTGGAGGCCAGTCAATTTAACAACAGTCAGCATAGTCAACAAAGTGTAAAGAGTAAAGTTACTCTTCAACACCAAACTTGTAAAACCGTCTTATGTACTTGCAGCAGCATTGTCATGTTGAAACAGGAAAGGGACCAAACTACTGGCACAAAATCTCAAGTACAAGAGTCTGAAATATTGCAGCATTAAATATTATGCATGCAATTTACAATTTGCAATTTGGCTTGGACCAGTCAGCAAAAACAAATTGTGTTCATATACAGTACTTTTGTTTGTGTAGTGTATAACAGAAAATACATGGTTAATCTTCTGGTTAAGTTTGAACATCCAGAGTGAGTGCCAGTCAAAGAGTCAGTTTCTGTGGTCTGAAACAGTGGCCTTGGCACTGTCCAGCCTGGGTAATCATCTGAATCCACAATGAATATGTAATATTTTATAATCACTGGTAAGAATAAGAGAGGAACATATTAACAACATAGACATCAAGGCCAATCGAAATGTGGTCTCTCATAACCACTGTTTCAGACAAATAACAGAAAGGTCAGATAGAATTGTCTTTGTGTCATAGTTATTATTCATGGTGAACAAAAGTGAATGAACAAAGAGTAATGACTATGTATCTGCCATAACTCACTTCAATTTTCTCCTGTCTGTATCCGAAATTTTAGCTGTTATATATCGGGGTATGAATATCTTGTTACCATCTCTCTGACAAAAGAAAAAGTTGCATGCTCCCGTGTCAAACAAGCTACCCATAACTCAGCCCTCCATTGCAGCAGAACCCCTCTCCTTCCATCCCTCGCTTTCACGCCATCCCACTTCAAGCCGTCTTCTTGGCAGAGCTCTACGCCAGACCAAAACAATTTAGCAATAAGCTATTTGTGTTCGTAGGGATTCATTTTCATTTGTTTTTACATTCTCTTTTTGTAGTGGGCTCTGATTGCCTGTCAGAATTTCCCCACTCACTGAGAGAAAAAAAAAAAAAAGGTTTGCTGGAGCTGACCACTCTACAGAAAATATATTGTTCTGTTAAGATGTGGAACCATCTCTGATTAGAACCTATTGATACTCTGAGATGTTATATTTCAGTTCCTAAACAACAATTTCACATAGATTTTGTGCTGTACCTGTAATAAAGAGGCTCATTTTCTTTTAAAAAAGAAAAAGATGAGCGTAAACAATCAAAGTGTCTTTTATATATATAAAATATTTTATGGGATTTATTTGTCTTTTTTTTAAAGGTAGTTGATGGTGCAGCTTACGTTACCACGAGATAAATTCCTTTATCTCACAGAAGCAGTTAATTTGCAGCAAAAAAGATAAATATCCCTCTGAAATGTGTTCTCTTTTAATGTGTCATACATGGCTCAGTTCTCCCTGAGGTTTTTCTTCCTTTAAGTCTTTTGATCATTTGAGTGTCAGTGGGCCAAATATTACATAAACATTTGTTCCTGCAACACATAACTGAAGCTGGAAATGAAGCATAACACGTTCATCAGGCAAACAGGATCCATTAATTTAACCAACCATCTACAGGCTGGGACACAAACAGGAGTCACTAATATTCAGTTAGGAGCTCACCCAACAATTCCTACAAAACAGATGTCTACAGGATGTCTAATGTTTGGGAGTTGGTGCCTTGTCACTGTGAGGTTTCATCACACTATCAGCTGGTTTGCAGGACAACACATCCGGTAGACTCCTGTTAGGGACTCCATGAGGTAAACAGACATCTGGGAGAGAACAGAGGGCCGGAAGAGAGCTTGAGCTGGAGCGGAGGCCCGGATCATAAAGAATAACACAGTGTGGATGAAGGGTACTTATGGAGATGCTGGAACACGAGGTTCTAGAATTACCGTTTACCTGACCTGCAAGCATTAGAGGATGGCGGTTCTTCTGCTCGTCCTGTGCAAGGAGCGCCGAGGTCGAACCCACAGAGCTGGTCATGTTCAGGCTGTTTTTGAAGTGTGATTCAATTCAATTCAATTCAACTTTATTTATATAGTGCCAATTTACAACATAAGTCATCTCAGGGCACTTTACAGTG
>JAUYWH010000004.1:11642784-11684690 GCA_034779795.1 Ctenopoma multispine
CATAGGTTCAACAGAGCTATGACTCTTTGTCAGCCTGGCTACAGTGCTGAAAAGAAACCTGGGGTTGTTCTTATTTGAATATTTAGTGATCCACTTAATATTCCAAAGATAAATTAATCAGGGTCATCAAAGTCATGGACTGGCAGTGTATCAGCCCCAACTCACACTTGAATGGATACTTGGAGAAAGTTTACTGATGTGTTAAGCTATGCAATGTGACTTACAACAAATTTGTATTACAGTATTAAAATCTTCAGTGGATGATCTCACAGCATTATGTAAGGCAGCAGCGTCTGTGCCAGACCCTCAGACAGGGTTCATGGGAGACATTCAGGTGCATGCTGCTGTGCACGCAGGTCTCTTCTTTGCCTTCCAGACCTGGAAATGGTTGGTAGTGCTTGCTCAACTTGAATACCTCAATAACAATCATAAACCAAATCTTTAAAACAGGTGGGGCAGTAAGATGTTTCTGACATGATCATAGCTTATTAGTCATATGAAACTAAATAATAAACTGTTTAAGTCACTCAAAATGTCCTGCATGAGTAAAGGGGCTACTGCCGATTATATAATTCAATTTAGGCAAAGAAGGAGTTAACACATCTGCAGTGAGCAACCTCTGTCTGAACCATGGTGGCTGTAGGACCTCTTACATGTTTTGAGTTTGCAGCTCAGCTTTCAAATACAATTACTTGTTCGTGCAAACTGCAGCTTCTTGCCCAAAACTCTTACCCGGTAAGATATCTGATCCCGACTTCTTTAAATGAAGATAAATGATTTGATGGAGGATTAATCATGGCTTTCCTCTCACTTCTCTGGTGATCGCAGAGTGTGAACTAGAAAACAGGAAAGGAATCGTTTGTGAAAGCGAATTGAGACATCTGGCAACAGTGAAAAAACCTTATACCCAGGCACATTTAGACAACAGTCCAAGAAGCTGCTTAAAAGTGGAAATAAATGACAGGATTTTTGTTATTAAAACGGTTCCATCATGCCTTTGCTTACAATGAACAATGTGGCTCAGTATCTCATCCCAGAAGCAGCACTTGACCAGCTGCGGAGACAGTGTTTTGGAAAATAGCACTCGTGTCTCGTCGTGTATCCTATTGCAAGTGAGGTTTCGCTCAGGAGGTGTTTGGCTCAGCATCATGATGAATCAGAGGAAGGGGGGAGCTCTGGTATGAATGACAGCCGCTGACTCAGATTCCTGCTCGTGCTCACAGGTGGCTATGGTTCTGTCAGATAGCACCTCTTCCTGTGATGTGGATTGGCCAGACGTGTGAGAAACATCCCCAAATTAATCTCAGCTTAAAATCACCATCCACAGGTCAGTCCCCACCACAGCAGGCAGAGGAGGGGAGACAGGAGTCGGGGTGTCTGCTCCAATTCTACAAACTGGGATCAAATAGTAGAGGAAAACCCATTAAGCCAGTCCTGGACTTTGGCTGACTCCCCAGCAGCATAGACCCATCATCATAACTGCCCTTTTCCTCTCCAACTGCCCCCCTCCCACCCCCCTTTGTCTCTTTCTTTCACTCCTCCCACATGCACTCCCACCCCCTGCTGCCCGGCTGCCAGGAACAAAGATGTATGCATTTACTGCAACAAACCTCTTCCAAGGTAGCACGTCTCTCCTCTGCCAGCAAAAATAAGACATTCTCATCCCTCCCATCTCAGCAACACAAGTCTCTCTGCAGCACAGTAGACAGAGAGCTGCCATAAGCTGCAGCCAACAGCTACACTTTGCTTTGTCCCCTTTCTCCCCTCTGGGTCTGAGGGAAATTTACTTTGCCCAAGAAAATAGGGGGCTGCCAGTTTAAGAGGCAATGTGTGTTCTTTGAGATAGGTTTCTATGTACACAATGGAGCAGACCACTTGTTGCGTTTATTGTTGTTAGGTTGGGAATTGGGAATTACACGAGCTGTCAAGCATCTGGATTTGCCCATGTTTGAAAACAGCCAGAAATAGTCCAAGCTTGCACTTTTAAAAATCCAGCCAATGTCTTTAGCACACTTCAAATATAATAAATACCAATATCGGCATACAGATGGACACACACTCAGATGTGGGGACAAGAAATTCATTTATGTTCACTCTGTAACCCCTGGCACTAATCGTAACCAAAACAATGAAATGCTCTACAGTAATCCTTATCCCAACTTCCATTCAAGTCTAATTATAACTCTGTTCCAAACCCTAATCCCTGAGCAACCCACTTTTTAAAAATAATGACAAGACTTTCTAATTTTAGAGAATATTAGTTATATTCCTTTGGAAAATGGGATCATTACACAGATTGAGAAAGTACAAGTCCCGAGTAAGTGTTATAATGAGGAATCCAGATGCAGATGTCCTCCAAACCCATCGCTTTTGCCCTTAAATAATCTTGGCAACATGTTCTAACCTATATTTAGTTCATCATAATATCTTGTCTGCAAATTTTACAAACATTAATATTTAGTAAATGAGCACTTACAAATCTCATCATTTCCATTTTAGGATCAACTATAAAACAAACTAAGGCTTGTACGCAGATCTGACATGTGTCTTTGTACTTACGGTAGGTGAACAATATTTGCTCTGACCAACTTGAACATACTAAAGCTTAAATGTTCACTGATGTAAGGGATACATCTGTATTTCAGGTCCAACTATGTGGACATATGAGCGCAAAGAGAGTTCTGCCTGTGTCGTCCTGTGGGGACCGGCTGAAAAAACACTGATGCACATTACACAACATAAGGACTGAAAACTGAATTCCATCACTCGTATGTCAGAGATCAATTTTGTTTGGCCTAGAGCTGACATCACACCTTCTCCTCATTTTTCATACTGCAGGGAGATATACAGTAAGTCATTGATGATGTTGATTGGTGAAGTTTTTTCCCAGTTTTCTAATCAATAGAGGTCAAATGTTAAAGAAACACTTGCACTTGTTGGGAGAAAGAGATTTGTTACTTAGCTCAGACACAAACTCTGCAACTGAATGAAAATATAACAACTACATATGTTAGTCACTACTAACATTCGTCCCCAGCTTTCTTCCCACAATGCATCTGCTTTTCTGGCTGTGGTGGCCATGTTCCAAATCATAAAGTGTGTGTGGTCACATAGTGGTTTTAATAGCATGACAGTGAAGTTAACCATTATCCTGTGGCCTTATTAAAAACACGGCATTATTTGATGAGTTAAACTTTTATGAAACACTCTATCATGTTCTCTTACACACACGCACTGAGTTCAGGAACAGGCTAATTGGTGTCTTGGCGAACAACATCTAATCACTTACTTTAAGATTTCCAGACATAATAAATATATAATTAAATCCTATTTAAAGAAAAGTTCGGAGTTTCTCCAAAATGCAATAAAAACTAAAATCTCTGATTTTTCAATTGACATAAACTTTTATCTGACAAAAGTAAGAAAATGGTGTTTTCAGTGACCAACTAAATTGTATTTTGTAAATATCAGCAAATTCATACTTTGTTGACTGCAACACACTCAAAAAAGGATGGGACAGTGACATATAAGACTGAAAAGTTTATAAAATATTCAAATAACACAGTTCTGGATAGAGGTTAATTCATTACAGCTGAGGGTTTTATTACTGACTGATCTTTCCAAGCAAAGATGGGTTATAGCTCCCACATTTATGCCAAACTTCGTGAGAGAAAGGCGTCAGTGCCCATGGGTGGTGGCCCATGGTGTCTTGAGATTTTAGAGAGACATACACTGCCATCAAGGCAACATCTTTCCAGTTTATATCCACAATTTATCATTATATCTGAGTAAAGTAGACTCCTTGATTTGGGAGCTCATCTGACATCAGCCATAGTTCACTTTGTCTGGCCACAGAATGAGCCAGAACTGGTTTTGATAGATGGATTTTACTAGATTTAAAGGCTGAAAAGAATAATGAAACAAACTGATAAAAAAGCCAAGACAAGGATGAAGCGCTAGGAGAGCCAGCATCATCCTGAGCACAGCACATTTCTGGGAATCATGCTCATTCATGCCGCGATTGGAAATGAGGAAGACATTTGTTTAGCACAAGGAGTGTTAATTTGTCAGAGTGCAAATTAGATGTAAGCAGAGCTTGTTTCTCAGCATGCCAACTACAACACACATGGGAAACGGTTCACTCACACTGAGGAAATGACTGAGTTGGACTGATGGAATTCCATGAAGGTCCAGGACATTTATCACTTAATGCCGAAATATCTTAACACAAGAACAGCTGGAAGAAGAAAAAAATCCATGCAGCCAAAACTGTTGACTGATTAAGCAGGAGCTTGTGGAACATGACAAGAGGGACCCTTCCTTTAAAGTGTAAAGGAAAGAAAAAATCTTTGGCCATATTTTACTTTGGCATATCAGTCTACAGAAAATGGTGAAGCAACAGAGAACTCTCTGTGGTTTTCAAGAATCTGGCAAAAAGACCAACAAGGCTTGTGTTGGCAATTTCTTTGCATTTGGCCTGAAATTCTAAATCCCTTGGATACCACTTGTAGCTGCTACGCGCCATATGATGTGGTCAAATAGCTTGCAATGAAAATATTGCCTGTGATTATCTGGCATTAACTTGTGTTTTACATGGTATTTTTCACAAACAGAAGCATATATTTGAAAATTACTTTATATAATTTTCACTAGTGTGGGAAAAGACACAGTAATTATTACCCAATTTTCTGGATGTGTTTGTGACATCTCTTTCAGATAAGTGCTGGGAAAAAACAGATAAGGTTTTCTATGTGGCATGTTCTTTTTTTATAGGCCCTTTCATTTGTCCTGCTGCCAAAGACCTCTGTTTAATGGTGTGGTACACAGAGGACAAGTAGGCGTAAATGGAGGAACTTCGGGGGGAACAATGAACATGTATGAAGGAGAATAGTCCTTCCAAATGACTGTGATGACTGGGGGACAGAATATGTACTAGTCTGGGCGAGTGGCCAAGCCAAACAGCCCATAGGAGCAAAGGGGAAGCAAAAGCCAGGAAAGAGGAGTTCAAATAGAGTATATGTAGGATCGATATGACAAGCATAGACATACACCATTACAGTGCAGAAATGAAAATCTGAAACGGCAGGAGGCAATCTGGGATTTGTAGGAGTGTTTCCTCAAAGGAGTAGATTAGGTTCTGGTTGAGCCACCTGTTTAATGGTGCTTAACGTGCACAAACATACTGCACACGCTCATGTGCAAATACACTGCATACTGCACAGTGAATGTCTATCGCTGCATCTTACTCACATATACACGCACACACACACTCAGTGACCTCCTGGGTGCTGCGTTTTCTGCGGTATGTGCTGCCAAGTCACACAGCTTGAGCAGCAGGGAGGTCCAGAAACCCAGAGGGAGATGGTACGTGACAGAGAGGCGGCTGTGTACAGTATGAACGTGTGTGTGTGTGTGTGTGTGTGTAAGAGGAGTCAAAGTGGAAATTTAAGCGTAACTCTTTCTCAATCTCACAGAAGAAGTCTGTGAGATAGCATAAAGCTTGCAGCATAATAGGTGGCAATGTGTTTTGACAATTACATACGCGTCCAAGTTTGTTTCCGTGAAAGGGAAAGCATAGAAAAGACAGTACAAGAAGACAGAACATCTGATATCCATATGTTCATTTGGCTAAAACCATTTTAATCAGGGTTGTGGCTTCATGGAGACTAAGTAGCTGTGTGTAAAATAGAGACACACAACATCAGGCCCTCTCTGTGTTGGTTTGTGTGCGTGTGTGACCGGTTAAATGCACATATGTACACAAACTGTGCCTGGCTTCAGCACAGAGAGGGAGAGGGCATTCATGGTGCTTCATGCTGCATCGATTGCTCACTTCAAACTCTGAAAGTGATTTTTTCACCGTATCTTGAAGGAAATGATTCATTAGGCTGTGGCCCAGTTGGGATCGCTCTCACATGGACTAAGAAGCAGCCACTCACCCCAGGCTGGTTCTATTGGAGTACACACTGAGACAAAGGGGAAGATGAGAAGCAGCCTGTCAAGGCCTATGATGGGAAGGGGCGATTTGAAATGGCAGGGATAGATACAAGCAGAGGAATGGAAGGCAGACCAGGAGGCGAGGAAGCCTGGAATGAAGAAGGCTGAGGGAGGATATGGAGGGATGAAGAGGGGGACAGGGGAGACTCTGTGGCGTTGAGTCAACAGCTCAACTGCTCCCATACAAGCTCATCTTTCCTGGAACTCCACAGGACCACTCAGCACGAAAGAGAATAATGCAATGTACTAATCTCACTGAGGTCATCTTGAACACATTCTCGGCAGTTGTTTTAGCATCTTGTCTCAGCACTGCCAAAACGGTACAGTTCAGATGAGTTTACTTAGTAGAGTTAAACCAGAAATACTGAACAGAAGTGCGACCACCGACTGCAACAAGATAACAGTACAGTTGCTTTTGTCTATGAAGACTCTCAGTGATCCAGGTGAGCGAATCAGGACATTAAAACAGAGTCGCATTTATAGTTTTCTTTTCAGTTTTCAGTTCTGTGTTGCTTTTACTTTTCACTGCGTATTTGAATATTTGTTTTATTCCACACACAGTACTAACCTTTCTACAACCCTAATCCCAACCATACCTAGCCCTAGTTGAGCTTAAGAAAAATCCATGGTTAACTTGGTGTTACTAACTAAAATCTTGAATGTTGCACTGCATTCCATTTAAAGTCAACAGTTCCCTGTAGAAATTTCTGACCTTTTACCTCTGTGATCCCCAGTGTTTGGGTGTAGAAGAGACAACAGCATGATGCTGAACAGCTGCACATGCAGCAATTGAATGTTCTGTTTTTCGTTCTTTCTTTTGCTTTTATGAACAGGGAAGTGTGAAGCACAGGTTCATTTAAACATCCTTAAACAATAAAGCTCCATGCTCCTAACTCCAAACTTCCATCTATGAGGGAAGTCTATCATGACATGCTGAAGAGACCCACCAGTGCATGTGCTGATAGGAGAGACGAGGAGAATCTGATTTAAGTGGAATGCAATGTGTCTAAGCAGAGGAGAGCTGATAACTCAGACTCCTAGAAGCGGTTAGAGGTGGGTAGAAGGAGGAAGAGAGAAAAACGAAGGAGAGAACAGGTGAAGATAAGAAAGGGAGGTCTGGATATTATGTTCATTCTTATTGCTCAACCTCCCACTGTGTTTAATAAAGTGAGAGACAGAGAAAGAGAAGTAGAGTGAAAATGCTAACATAAATAGCACTGAGCGTATAATTGTGTGTGTGTGTGTGTGTGTGTGTGTGTGTGTGTGTGTGTGTGTGTGTGTGTGTGTGTGTCGATGTCTCACCCGTGATCTCATGCTTCAGTTGAAGCTTGTAATAAAGCAGCAAATTATGAATCAGATAAGTGCCAGTGAGCTATTGGTCTGGGAACACAGCAACCATTCCAACCACACTATATTTAAGAATGTGGCTGTCGGCCCTCAGCTTCATCTCTCATCTTCTAAACCGTAACAGCCTGTGCGTTTGAGCACATATGTGTCCTTCCAAGAATTTCCACTGAGTTACTCTCGATAATCGCGTCGGTCTGAAAGTACTTCAACAACCCAAAAACTTGTTAAATGGTCAGATTCCAGATACATTGCCTTCGTGGATTCAGACCAGAGATGGTAATTTACTTGTTATCTGTCACAACAAGACAATAAAATAACTGTCAGAGAGTAATTTATTGTTGTTCTTCATTTAACTGGTGTTTTGCAATGATTCTGTTGATAGCTCATTTCTCATTCGACTTGTTTTCACTGGTATGTCTGAGGTTTGTAACTTTGTTTGCACCCAATTTGTATGTGTCACCTGCACTTCTAATCACTTTCAGTCAGAAAATTCCACTTCTCATGTTAAAGATCTAGGGCATAAAGCACAGCAAGGGAACCTCATAAGCCATATGGCCTTAATCAGAACCTTTAGTACCATGACATCATTGTCACATCATTGTCCAACATCATCTGTGGTTTTTTTTTACCTCTTTTGTTGTCAGGCCAGTCACGGCCACAGCTATTAAAGTCTTCCTCTTCCGTGTGATTGTCTGTGGGGTGTGCTATTAAAGACTGTGCGTCTGGATATTCAGCTCATACATGTCTTTGTGAGACAGCGAGGGCTTTTCATTTCAACGTGCTGATTTATTAGTGAAAAAACATGCTGGGCTTTTGGGACAGACTGCTTGAGTAGCTCATGCACATTCATTAACAGTCCTAAATCACAAACACTCCAGCTCTCACACTGGGTTAAGTTTAGCATTGGATAGCAATGTAACCATGGCAACATGTGACCTCCAGACACCATCCCCTCTGAGTGGGTAAAGAAATCGAACCTGCAGATAACATCGAGAGCTCCGCTACAGAAGCAGCTACTGTTAATGTCCTCATAGCATGCAGAATACTTTACAGCTTTACAGCTGCTAAGACGTGTGTGAGTGTAAACCAGTTCAGCGCAAAGTTCCCTACAGAGAAAGAGCAACCACCAGAAGAGATATGGTGTGATATGGTCGTTGTTGTTGTTGTTGTTATGCATTAAATAAAGTCAGACTGTCCTTTCGCTCCTGCCAAGCTCATTCACATAGTTGCTTTCCTAGAAGGAGCCATACGTTGCGGTGATACACTGAGCAGATCACTTGTGTTGGACTTGTTCATAAACAACAACCACATGCTGGAACATATAATAAAAAACATAATAACAACCACAGGCCTGATGGGAATCATAATGTGACTCCTGGCACTATGCATCCATGTTGCCAGTTCTCTCTCTCCTTCCAATCATCTATCACATTTAAACTCTGTGTTCACCTCTATCCACACTGGCCCTCAATGTTTCTTTTTAGAGACATTAATGTGCTGTAATGGTAGATGAGCTGACAATCCCATTAAACCAACCAGAGAAGATCAGTTATTTGGTTGTAATACTTATTTAACTGATACATTTTGGTGCATTTATTGTAATTCTATAATGACTAAGTATGTAAAAGCTGGAAAAAGTGTGGAGGAGCAGAGCAGAGCAGGGAGGGGGTGTGCTGGACGGAGGAGGACTGGATTGATTTCAAGTCTCATGCTACTGCCAGCTTGAGTTCGAGGCAGATCAACATTTAAATATGACACGACGATAACATGCTGATGTTTTACAATTCTAGCCTTATGTTGTGCTTCAGGATTATTTGCTAATAAGCTCTAACTACACTTGAAACAGATGGTTATATTGTATTGTACAGGTATTTGGTTGTGGTAAAAAAGTCGTTCATCACATAAATTTCTGTTTAGCTACTGTAAAGTGTGAGAAATTTTTACTTTACCTCTGTCACTAAAAGTGAAATAAAAGTTTATTATCATTTTAATTTTTCTTTAATTTCATCTAATTTCCCATTTGGACATTCAACCAAATTGATGACTTTGGCGATGGAAATATGGCAATAAAAACTTTTATGATCTGGTAATAAGAAGAAATAAAATAAGATTAATGTGATGGTCAGACTAGATTATTTACAAATGGATTTTTAGCAAGCCTACCTCGTTTCATAAGAACTGAATCTTTTCATCCATGGAAAAACTACCGTCCAAGAGAGGACAACGCCAAAATCAGATTGAATTTACAACATCATTTACCTCAGCATTTTGTGAACAAGTTCATCTTGTTTTTTGCAGCATAGTCATCGATACACAGCTGTCCCTGGATGTTGTTTTTTTCCATTTGAACTAAGATGACACCCTGGTCAAGATAATTCACATTTAATAAAAACAAATGATGTTGTCATATCAACTTTATAATATCTAAATAGCTATAATGACTTCTATACCGAATGCAAATTATTATGGTTAAACTCATTTGGATGCAATACAGGCGAGAATGAGGAATGCAGACCAACAAACTAGACACATTCAAGCCCTCTTAAATCTGCCCTTGTTGCTCTGTGTTTATTACACATCATGTTATTTCCTGTTGCTAATAGCCCAATCAATCTCTTCTGTGGTAGCCCATAGAGACATGCTCCTTGCACAAAAATCAAGCTCTGAATAGAGGTGATGAGAGAAAAGACACAGTATGTGAGGCTGTGTCCTTCCAAATTTCTGATGACATTATTCTTAATCACTGAGAGAAAGTCTCCCTAAACAAACCCTTCCAGTCTGTACAACCACTAAAACCACATCCTGATGTTTTTAAAATAAAAAGTTAACCTGGGGACAGCCTTGAACACAGGGATGCACATACTGCTATGCTGTGTTGTGTAATTTCTAAAGCCAGCAGTATCATCTATGAGCGCAGCATGAAAAAGTAGGAGGCGAAGTGAGGTAAGGTGAACAGAAGAGACCCAGAGAGTAACCGTGCTAACGCAGCTGGATAAGATCTTTGTAGCTTTGAGACACTTTATGTAAGCTGCTGGTTGTAATCTAAAAAACAGCAAAGTGATGTGTCTTTCTGCAGAGGAGGGACTGTGAAGCTTCTCAGAGGGCTGCCTGGCCAGACTGGATAGGCAGATGCAGACACACACGTATAAACTCTCCAATATAAAATTCTCAAAAACGTAATACATGGATCAACAATACTGTGATCCATCACAATTAAGCAGATGTAAACCTATATGGATTGTAACCCTAACACCTAATCTATCAGAGAGCTGCCTGTTGTCTCTGCTCTCCCACAGTTTAAATCTCTCTGCTGAATACTGGAATATCACTCTAACATACACCTACAGTAAATCATCATATCTGCACACTGCCTGCTGTATTATTCATTCCCTTCCAGTCCCAACTCAGTGATTTAAATCGATTGCCTCAGCAGTGCAGTTATAAATTACAGGTCTTCACCCGCACATATTCACGGCAAGTAAATCTGTCGGACATATTTACTGCATCACTGGAAGCCCATTGTTGTGTATGAGATGTATAAGGCACTAGGAATTAAACAGTATTAGACATAAAATAATTTTATATTAACTTTGTTGCTGTGCATGTAATGCAGTTAAAACATTTTTTAAATAAAATAACATTTGACAGAGGCATTTCTGCAGCAAACCATCACACTTCAGCTGAGAGGGTGAAGGCAAAGGCCTCATCAGAAGATCAAACTGCTTCCTGTGAACACACCAGGGACATGCTACACTGCCACCGCAGGTCACAGAAAATGTGACCCTGGACTCTGGATAACCAGCAGCAGATGAGCCAGCGCAGGAAGAAGCTGCAGGAGGACAGGAAGTGGATTGGGTAGGAACATGTTTGAAGAGAGTTCTTTTTGGCAAGACATGGGTCTCTGGTTTGTTTTGGGGGCCTCAACCACAACCCTGCTGCTTTCCTGTTTTCTTTCCTGAAGTTGGTCTCAGGTTAATGCGGACAGATAAAACATGAGAAAATAGACAGTCCTCAGGAACTCCCCTTCTTTTTTTCCACAGCAATAAAAATAAAGGTGGAAGCTCATTCATCTCGAAGACTATGGATGCCAAAACATAGTTTGTCAATCAACAAGTGGCTGCTTGTGTGCTTGTGGGGAGGGAGACTAGACGATGCAATGGGACAATTTTTATTGACATATGTGAGAAGCGTGGTGGACAAGCCACGCAAACTGTGGATGAGTATAAACTGAATGAGTCCACATCAGTGGTCTGACTGGTCTGTTTGTCTGCAGAACTGGACAATAAAGACAGGGCCAAAACAAAGGAACTGGCGGTGGACTTCAGGAAATCTGGGGGTCCTGTCACTCCTCTCTCTATACGAGGGGAAGAGGTAGAGTCTGAGTATAAGTACTTGGGCGTGTACTTACAATACAATACAATAAACCTGAATGGTCAACACACACAACCATTCAGAATAAAAAGGCCCAGAGTCGTCTGTATTCTCTGAGGAGGCTCAGGTGCTTTAACGCCCTGCAGCACCATGCTGCGAATGTTTTATTAGTCTGTGGTGTCCAGTGTCATTTTCTTTGCTGTGGTCTGCTGGGGCAGCAGCTTGAAGGTAGCAGACACTAACAGACTGGACAAATTAAGCAGGAGGGCTGGTTCTGTTCTGAGTGTAGAGCTGGACCCTCTGCATGTTGTATCTGAGAGGAGGAGGATGTCCAAACTCCTCTCAATCCTGGACAATCCCTCCCACTACCTTCACAATGTCCTGGCTGGACAGAGGAGCATGTTCAGCCAGAGACTGATCAATGTCAAGTGCTCCACAGAGACAGAGCAGATCATTTCTGCCTGTGGCCATTAAACTGTACAACTCCTCGCCTTTAGGAAAAGGGGAGGGGGAGGACTTTCACTATCATAATCATATTTATAATCAGCTAACCTCACTACATTATACACTGGACTAATTATGACTAATTATATTGTTATTGCCTATTTTGGTTCTGTAAATTGAGTATTTAGTATTTGTGTTGGTGTTAATCTTTTCTAATTATGGTTCTTTCTTTCTGTCTGAACGGAGAGCTGCTGTAACATGCCAAAATAATTTCCCTCTGGATTAATAAAGTTTTTAGAATCTTGAAGCTTAAAAGCATTTTTTGTCAGTATCCTCACTAAGTACATGGCAGGGTAATGCCAGACAAATTCCACATTGCATGTACAGTACAGGTCAAAAGTTTGGACACACCTTCTCATTCAATGTGTTTTGGGTTGAGCTGGACCACAGAGTGAAGGCAAAGGGGCCAACAAGTGCTAAACACCTCTGGGAACTCCTTCAAGACTGTTGGAAAACCATTTCAGGTGACTACCTCTTGAAGCTCATTGAGAGAATGCCAAGAGTGTGCAAAGCAGTAATCAGAGCAAAGGGTGGCTATTTTGAAGAAACTAGAATATAAAAGATGTTTTCAGTTGTTTCACCTTATTTTGTTAAGGACATAACTCCACATGTGTTCATTCATAGTTTTGATGCCTTCAGTGAGAATCTACCAATGTAAAAGGTCATGAAAATAAAGAAAACAATATTGAAAGTGTCCAAACGTTTGGCCTGTACTGCACATGTCCACATCTGTCGCACAAATAAATTTTAACATTACACAAAGTACTCTAAGTATGCTGAGACGGTGGCACAGTAGGTAGGTTAGTTTCCAATTGTTAACTGTCTACGAACACAAGCCCAGATAAATGGGGAGGGTTCCGGTGTAACCGAATCAAATATGTATAGCCAGATGATCTGTTGTGGTGACCCTGAAAAGGAGCACCTGAAAGAAACTCAACCTGAGTAGTATTTTAATGTTGATTTTATCTAGTAAGCTAACTAACTTCCCTCCGTACCGCCTTGATCTTGGCCTCTACCCTTCTTCTTGTTCATCTTATAGCTACACGTCTTAAGCATCACTGTTGCTGTGGTGTATATCAGCTGATTGGTCTCAGTGATGGTCGCAGAGAGGGTACTTCACTTAGTGATGGTGGTAGTCTATGGTCAGGTGCTCCTGCATTCTGCTAACAAGGGCTTGTTGTTCTTGGGACTTGGCATCCTTGGAGTGTGAAGATGATGGTTTCTCCCCTCATCCATCTCTAGTTGTGGCACAGACTGGCACAGACCTTGTTAATTCACCATTACTCCGTTGGAAATAACTGATGCGGTTTCTTCGTGGACTCAACAGTCCCTTCTCCAACTGTTTCTACTGACAGCTCTTTGCGGAACGCAGAAACATCCGCCGAAACTCTTTTCTTAGCATCTGTCAACAGTACTGACTGCTTTTTAGTCTCGCCTAACTATGATCAGTAGTTTGTTGTCTAGTCATGTCTTCGGATTTATTTTTCCTGCACTGCAGAACTGCACTGTAACATTCAGAACAGCACTCATCATTATGTGCCGGGATGTGCATAAAATGTTCACTTACATGGATGTTAAGTAATTTGTTAAGACTCCAAGGGTTTAGAGTAAATGAAATGGCAGTACAAGTACAGCCACAGATAGAATGGTTGTTACAAATTAAAACTCAAATGTAGGGTTAGTTTTTTATAGGGTTATTTGTTAAGCATTTAGTTCACAATCTTTGCTTCAGCTCTGAATGAGCTGTGCTTTGTCCAGATTCATGTCTACCTATCACAAAATCAAGCTTTCTCACAGAGCATGACATGCAAAGTCTGACTCAATGGCCATCAGGCTCCTCTGGCATCAGAGGGACATTACTGCCGATTTTATCAGAGTCCGCACCATTGTTGTCTGACTTTGGTCTATGTCTTTCATTTCCCTCTCAGTCACAAGGCTGATCTAAAATTATTATTACTATGCTGAGGAGGAAATTAATAAATCTCTGGGAAGGGAAATAGAAAGCCACACAGTGTATGTACACTGTAACACAGACAAGCAAACATAAATACTTTTAGTTAAATTGTACTATTGATTTGTTTTACATGACTCCTTGTGAAATTGTGCAGAATGAGCCAAAATTGTGTATTTTTGGCACAAGGCAAGAAAATGTGCTCGAGAATAGAAGGAACGTTCTTAATGCATTTGGACTGTGGCTGTACTGCCTTGTCATATACTAAAATCCTTGGAGTCTTTTTCTATCAAACTATGTTTATGCAAGTGAAAACAGGCAAAATATGACATTTCCACATAATAACATGAGTGCTCATAATAATGAGTGCTGTTCTGAATGTTACAGTGCAATTCTGCAGTGCAGGAAGAATAGATCACGACTAAATAAAACATGACTAAGCTGATTAATTATAGCAGAATAATAATATATCAAAACAACTGGTCCTGCTCTATATACACTGGACATTTCCTATGACAACAAACTACTGATCATAATTAAGCATACCTCTGTGCAGAGCAGTCAGCGCCATTGACAGATCCTAAGAGAAGAGTTGTGATTGGTCCGTCTCGGTGGGTGTTTCCGCGTTCCGCAAAGAGCCGTCAGCAGAAACGCAAGTTGGAGAAGGGACTGTTGCGTCCGTGAAGAAACCTCCTCAGTCATTCCCAGGGGAGTAACAGTCCATCGCCAGGGAGGAGGGATGCCTTACATGCTGATCAGTACGCAGATCCGACTGGTGTGTATCCTGTCCGTCTGTCATAAATGATGGTTTTAAGAGGAGGAAGAGGCGCGCTCGACTTGGAGATTGAGGGAATTATTTATTTGGCTGCGCCATAATGCGCATACTACTAATCAGTTAAGCACGTCTCTCGCTTGAAGATTATAGTTATGCACTGGCCTATAATATATATCTATATGTATATATCATGACCATATACTGAATGCTGGAAACAAACTATGCACTACTGCTACACGCCGTGCTTATTGTTTTCGGCTTGTCGGCCTCTTGGTGCAGATGTTCATTTTATAGGAGCATAAAAAAAGATGTGCACAACTGCAGTTCTGTAGCTTCAGAGTGTTGGATCATCTATTCTTAGACTGTCCAGATGCTACATATAATAATCCGCACCTGCCAGGGGGCTGCAGGTGTAACTCATCATATGCAGACAGAGCTGCAGAAATAACTGTAATATATTATTGCTTTGATAGATTTATAATTTCTTTACAGATTGTGTAGAATAAATGTAAACTCTATTCATTGCTGTCTTTCAGGAGAGTGGCCCAACGAACGTAGGCGATGAATTCTCTGATCCGGTTGTGATGAATTACCTGGGAGCAAGGAAAACAACCGTGCTGGGAAACAATTTGTGAGTATTACTGCTATTGTAGTAGGTGGACATTAAATAGCTACTTACCACATTTATTTTAACCTGAAGATAGAAAGTAAACTAGAGGAAGATATTTAGAGGCATGGTTTGGCTCAAAGAATCACCCACAAAAGCACCGACACTTCAAATGTCTCTCACAGGATGAAGAATTTGACTTGGTCGTTTTTAGAGAAAGCGTCTCTATCACCACCCAACAACTGACAGGAAATATTCAAATGTAACAACATTTGTAGAGTTTCACGTGTATGGATAAGTGGCTCTCGGGTGTATGGTGTATGTGGTCACGCCATACCACATTTCCATATTTAGGGACATAACGCTGCTGTTTTTCCTCCTTTAAGGCAGTGGTGTACATATTGACGACAGCTGAGATTAGGTCACGTGGACTCCAGTGTGGAGTTGAGGAAGGCTGCTGCTTTGCAGATTTTGAATAAACCGTTCAAGCTGATGGAATACAGATCAGGGAAGTGTTGTCATTGGCAATCTGATTCAAATGCTGCTGGGAAATGAACCAAGGTGTGGAAGGAAGTGAACAAGCACCAGAACAATTAACAGCATTCTACTTTCCATGTTTACTGAAAGGCAGAGAAATCCCACATCTGTGAAAAAAGCAGAATTACATTATGTTTATGTTCATTTAGTTCCGAGTACCATGTGGACGACCCACCTCGCCTGGTGCTGGACAAGCTGGAGAAGATCGGCTTCCGCGTGCAGACGATGACGGGGGTGGGACAGACGTTGGTGTGGTGCCTCCACAAGGAGACGGAGTGACATCTCAGTCTTTACTTTAGTTCTCAGCTCTGCGTTCGACACACTGACAGCTACAAAGTCAGCCCTTTGGGAAGTGAAAATAAAGTTTTTAATTTGAGATTATGCCAGGTTTCAGATGACCTTTAAGGGATAATAGGTCTCCTATTTCAGGGGGATGCTACATTACAGATATGTTATAGAACTCATTTCCCATAAAGTTTAAGAACTGGATTGATGGTCAGCTTTACTGTTATGTCATTTTGTAGAAGAACTTAATTTATGCTCTGCAAAGACCTCAGTCAGTTTTCTCATCCTTCTCCAAGATGTGTTTGTACTTACATGACTGTGCGAAGATGTTTTAGAAGTCATATGCTTGTGATTAAATTGTGTAATTATATTGACTGCCTGTGTACTTATTAATAAAGAAATTGCTGTCCCTTTCAGATTGACCACAAACTAAAGCGAACACATGTACTCTATATAGACAGCTAATAATCAAACAGAAACAGAAACGTTGCAAATATCACCTGTAAAAAATTATAAACATGTTCATATTGTGAGCCCTCGCAGCTCTGTGAATTTTCAGCAAGGGGATGCTGCATGCACAAGGAGTGCAGGAGTCTGCTGCTGAGAGCCAAAAAACTCTGGGTGGTTTTCATCATTGCCCCAGGTCTACCAGTGCATGTCTGGGCCCAGCCCAGATCACTAACCCACAAACCAGAAACTTTGCCAGCCAGCTCCCAGCCAAACTCTTACCAGATCTACTACCCCACACATGACTTAGCTTCCACCTCCGCACTGAATGTGCTGGTGCTTCCCCAGTTCTGTGACCACAGATATTCCAGATACTGTTTGCACACATGACAGCATGAAAAATGAAGGATATTATGATTACAAGTCTCAGTTTTAATTGTTGATGTGACACAGCATGCAACAGGCTCATTCTCCCATTCTAGTTTGCATGCAGCAGAGGCCACCCTGGGCTCAGGGCAGGGTTGGTGGTGAATATGTAATTGTATTTCCTCTGTTGTCATTTGGACAGAGTTTGTGCGTTTCTGGGCTCTTTTTTTTTAAAGTGTCGGGATATGAAAAAGGCTATGCATAAACAAAGCCATGTGATGAGGGGATTTTGCAGGAGGAGAGGAGCAGATGTCTCCCACCACCCCACCCCACCCCACAGCTGGACATTGTGTAACAGAGCCACAGCGAGGCAGAGCAGAAGTGGCAGGGAGATGGATGACTGGGATTGATGTTGCAGAGCTGCCATGTGGCTCCTAAATAACGCAATGACAAGAGAAAGCACCGCCACACAGGCCCACAAACACAGACACATCATTACGCCATAGTCCCTCAAAGGACAGGAAAGTAAGACTATTTAGATGGATAGATCTACAGGCAGAGAACCTTGTTACAAAACACAGGGAGACCACAACAGTCTGGCACTGTAAAGTCTGACTTAATGTGGGTCACAGAGCAGTAGTGTGTCTCTTCAGAGAGCATAAATGAACAGTACAGAGTATCTTCTCAGTGTCTGTTACATAAGCGTCTTGTGAAACATCTCAGAACAGTAACAGCTTAACTCAGAAATTAGTTGAAGTCTGTATCAAAGGACAGAACAGTGTGTATAACAAAAGTTATTAAAAAAAATGGATACAAGTTAAAGTTGAAAGTTTTTCAGTTGCAGATTAAAGCAAATGTTCACTTTTGCTGAGAGTTAAATGAAAAGATTAATACTACTCCTATGTCTGTCTGCTAAATTTTAAGTTGGGGCCAGATGTGGTTGTATGGTTATGTGCCAGACTGTTTCTTGGCTAGGAGCGGTGACTTCCTGGAGTCTCCGCTAGTTACCTGGCAAACACCCGATGACAACAAGACTCCAGAAAGTCATCTCTCCCGGCCAAGAAATAGCTCAGCACCTGACCCCATGTGTCAAACCACAGCAAACTAGATAAAGTGGGTTAATTAGTGAGCTTTAAAAGGTGCTGATGCTGTCAGTGAATTTATCTTAGGACAGAGCAAAGCTAGCTAGCAAAGCCGTTTTCCACATTTCCAGTCATTATATAAAGCTGGCTCCAGTTCCCCATTAGCCAGACAGATGTGCAAACAAATGAGAATATTTCCCCAAACTGAAGATCTTTTCCTTCATAGAGACAATATGCAAATCGCGCTAACATGAGAGTTAAAATCAGTCCACTCTTCACCACCCATCTCTCGCTTCTCTGCTTCACTTTGCCACGCTGCACTCAGCACTTCAGATAATTCTGGTTATGAAATTAGAATAAGTGAGAATGCCCCAAAACTTCACTAAAACTAGTTAAGCAGAAAAAATTCTGATTGATCAGATTCAGCTTTGCTGAAAAGAACATTAGAAGGAAACATCTGTGCACTGCTGGAACAGTGTGTGCACTGCTGTTCAATGAGTAGGTCACAAGAGGCTTCAATAGCACTTCTCCATATTAAGTTTTTAGAAAGCTGGAGGAGTAGTGTGCAGAAGAAAAAGCAAATACAGGCAAATAAAATGACATTTTTAGAACTTAAATATTTCTCCATTATTATTTTTAATTATCTTCTGGCTTCTCAGATTTATTTTAGGATTGAGATGCCCCGAGGTGCATTATTTTGTGCATGGTTTGTGTAGGGAAGGTTAGAGATTACATACAAATATTAAGTCACACACAACTACAAACAAATTCCTGGAGCTGAATGAACAGCATTGTACAGCTTTGAAACTGTGCAGTCCACAAGGCCTCTTCGGTCTGGAGTAGGACTGGATATATTGTATACAAAGCCAAGGGAGTAATCATCTAAACCACCAGATCTATACTGGAGAGCCTTCAGGGTATGTTCATTTTTCATCACGTGCGGCCACGAAAAATGATTTCCACACAGTCACATCTCAGGGTCTGTGGCTTGGATTGCTGCAACACTCAACTAATTTCAGAGTGTTGGGACTCCTACTAAATTTCTTCCCCCTCTCTGATTCACCCTACATTCTTAAATAAAGGGAAAGACAACGCGCTGATAATAAGCAGATATATAAATGGATAGTTATTTAAAACATTTATTTTGTCATCGTATTTTACATACAAAAGTAATAACAATAATAATAAACTTTATGAAACTAAAGCTTTAAATAGTTGAAGTTAGCCGTGCTATGACCTGGCTGCGTCCTCCTCATCCTCTCTCTGCATTTGTTCTATCAGTCTCTGTCGCTCGGCAGCCTGCCTCATCCTCATCATCACCACACTCTCATAGTCTCGCTCATTTGTGAGGGAACCCTGCAGGAGAGAAAGTCATACAATGTCAAGCAGGTAACACATAGAGGCGGTTTTACATGAACAACTGTCAAATAGTAACTGCATATGATCAGATTAATAGATACATTGAGTGGCAAGTTTTTCTGCACATTTTGCAGACCCTTAAAGTTGGTGGACTAGTCAAAATCCATGTAAGTCTTTATCTTTCAAGCATGAGTCAAGCTTAAAAACCCCGTCCATCCCTCAATTCCCATCATGCAAACAGTAGAACCTTTTCATTAGTCACTTTATGCCTTTGAAAAACTCCACACCTTTCATTTGTAATACAGGGAGACTTTCTGTTACAAAATCTGGGGTCTCCAAACCCAAGACAAGATAACCCTATTGACAGTATCAGAGGTTAATTGTCACAGAGCTTGCATAATTGTATTACTGTGTTATCTTTGCAGGGGTTGAAAATGACATACATTACGCAGAAGTAACCTGACTGATGTAGAACATCAGTGTCGATGTTCAATGAAAATTTCTAATTACATTTTAAACAGACTATATGCCTGTGTAATATCATGACAACAATAATAAGGAGCTAATGACACAACAGTCCAGTGTCTGTTTGCTTTCAGCCTGTGGGTGCAGATAGGAGAAGAGGTGGACTCAGACAGATGCTCTCATCTCAGTTACCATCAGCATGACGGCAGATAAGATAAGATAATCCTTTATTAGTCCCACAACTGGGAAATTTGGTGAACACGCATGAGACAGCAGCTCGCAGAGCATCTTCTCCAGGGTAATTCCACTGCCTGAGTCACCGAAACCCCAAAAGGAGAGACGGGGTTTTCACCGTGTGAATGATTGTGATCGTGTGATGAGGGGCTTAGGCTAGGACAGGAGAGAGAGAGTAGTGGCTAAGGCAAGCAGGGCGGAACACAGGACATGACTATGCAGTCACAAAGGCCACATGCAGGCCAAACTGAAGCAGTTTTTAAAACACCTAGGTAGGATAATACCTGTATGTGCATGTGTGTACATTTAAAATCACAAACGTGTACTTTCTGAGACAATCCTGGCATTTGAAGGGGGAGAGGGGGGACATGTCCACAGAGTGAGCCACTGTTTTATTGGATTATATGCAGGAAGTCTGCTGAGCCAAGGAAGTGTCTCTTTAACAAGACAGTGAGCTGCAGGAAAGAGCGTGTGCATGAAGGACTGAGAGAGAGTGATCTGAAGAGGAGAGGTTAGTATTTTGTGGATGCACGCTCAGAGCTAAGGCATCTGGAAAACATCACCAGGACTCCAGCATCCACATGTTGAGGGTAAGCGTGGAGGAAGAGAGAGGAAAAGAGGAGAGGGTTGGTGAGGGAAGTTAGTCCCCGTCCCCCCCCCACCCCTGGATTGAGGAAAGCTGCTATTATCATTCCAGTAATGTGAGCTCAATCCCCTGTCTGACGCGTAACTATGACATATCACGCGAACGCCATTAGGTAAATAAACAACTCTTGTATCTTCAAATTGAACAAAACACTAGCAAGTATACAGGCATTCTGGTTAAAAACCTCCCTCCTCCTCAGCCACTCTAGCCTGGCCTCTACTGGTCACTACATTGAAGTACACCTGAATAGTCTTAATTGGTCAGAGCTATTCCGTACTTGCTGTGGTCATGGGCTGTACCACTTTAATGATGTTGAGGGAATTCTGAGCATTAACAGGTGCTTTATGGGCAATGTGACGCATTTCTTCTCGGGATGAGGGCCGTTTCCTTGCCTGGGGTGTTAACTCACAATGTACATGTTTAGCCAGTGTATCACTCTGTAACTAAACACTGTGTGTGTGTGTGTGTGTGTGTGTGTGTGTGTGTGTGTGTGTGTGTGTTGCTCTAACACCGAGGCCCAGGTTGAGTGGAAAACCACAGAACACAAACACTGGGCCCCCGTACAGAACCAAGGGATGAGAAGGCCACAACAGAGGTAGGATGGTAGTAAAACACACATTACGCACGCAGTCACACAGACAAGCTGAGGATGTATGTGACATCAGCACACGGCTAATCCTCCAAACAGCACACCCCAGTCTGATCCAATGCCAGTAATGACATCATAAATACCACCAGTGCTGTGAGTCAGGCAATGTAACACACACACACACACACACACACACACACTTCTTCCCACACACAGCAGGAGGCATCTCGCAGCACAGGTGGCCACTGTGTTCTCCTGGCACAAGTTGTCAGATGACCTCCACATTTCACTATTTCTTGATGCATGGTTGTGTAAGCAAAACAGTATGTGTGTGCACACTACATGCAATAAATTTGCAAGCGTGTGGACCAGAATGTCTTTAACATGAGACTATCACTCAAAATAAGGACACTGTCTGTTCACCAAGTGTTAATATATCTGAGCTGTGGAGCTCTGCCTAACATGTGGCAATTATTTTGTTTTAATATTTCCCATGGATGCTTAGTTGGGTTGAAATCAAGTGACTGTAAGAGCCATATCACCATAGTAGATCTATGCAGATTTGCAGCCTGAGAGGCTACCAGTCTGTATTTGACCTCATTAACACCATAAGAGTTAGATATGTCTTACCTAGAAGGCCACTGAGCTAAGAAGTGACTTTATAGACTTGCTGCCAACAGAAGAATAGCTTTTTCTTAACAAGCCTGCTCTTTGGCCCAGGCTAACGTTTCTGCCTCTAATGTACTCTGGTGAAGTTAATCAAGGAACTATTTATCTGGAGTGTGTGTGTGTGTGTGTGGTAGCATAGAGTGTGTTTCTCCGTGTGCCACTAAGCTACTGATGTGATTTATGAGAGGCGAATACTTATTTGGAAACCATTTGTGTGTGTGGGTGCCTGAGCACTCCTGCTAACTCAAACAAACAGGCAGTGGGCAGGGGTCCTGCACATGCAACACTGGAGCCAAGGTGAAATTCCTCTGTGGACAGAACTCAACCTTGGTGGAGGATTAATCATCATTCATTATAAGACACGGCAGACATAAAACCCTAACGTCTGGCCTATTATTCTGTTTTTGTTAGTGAAGAACAAACACTACATACAGATTATGAACCAAATCTACTTCCCCTATTTAACCCTTTACACGCACATGTCCTATGAACATCTGGATCCTGAATGGAACTCTGGTAGTAGAACCCTCTTTATTTTTGTCTGAACAGAAAAACTCTGCAGATGCAAAGTTAATCCCCCTACAGACCACTGACAATTACACAGGTCAATTATTTTTATATGCTAGCTACAAAATTTACTGACATCCTTCGACCTACAATGGGAAAGTTTACTGTAAGTAAAATTTGACTAAATCTGAGCTGCAAAGAGGCTCAGTATTTATGAATGTTCACATCAAATATAAACAGCAATGACAAAAACCTTGATTTAAAAATGTTAAATGTTAAGTGTTTTTTTCCTAAACCGTTTACCTAAATAAGATAAAACCTGGAGGAACGCAGACTAGGTTTCTGTGTGAACTGCAGACTCAGCAAGTATAATTTAAAGTTAAAGTGATGGAAGAAAGGCAGCAAAGCAGGCAGTCAATGTCAGGTGCCATGTACTGTAAGTAGGTGTGTGTTTATACTGTATACTATACATGGAAGTCTGTGCTTATGGTTGTACATGGTCATGGTATTGGACAGAATAAATCTTGTTAGATGGAGGCAGAGAGTGCCTTCAGTAAAGGAAATAAACAGTAAACGAGGAGTGCCAGCAAAGTTCTGACCTCCTAGTGGCCTTGCTTTTCTCTTTATGTTCGATGATGGCAGGGATCCTAGAAAACGGAGACATCAGGGTTTTGTCTTTCAAATATCCAAGAAGTAATTTTGCTGTAAAAGCAAAATTATGGCCTTCACATTCTAGCCATCTGGGAAAGCCCTTCGATTTCAAAATATAATATATTTCTCATTAAAAACAAAAGGGTCCACTGGACTGGTAAGAATGCAGTCTGGACCTTAGAGATGTCGAGAGGAGATCAGGCATTATTAGGAGAGGGGAAAAAATTAATTAAAGTTCCAAATATAAAACTTTGAAATCTCTGTTTGCTCGCTGTGCCTATATGTTGGTGTTCTCATATTAACATGGTTCATTATCCACAGTATTTGTATAGTGCAGAACAAACATCTAGTGGAATGTATCCTATTGATATTGTTGACTTCATATCTCAAGTGCTCTGAGTAATCCAAATATTACACTCGTGATTTAATAATTACTTATGACTCAGGGCAAGGAGACACAGCAGTACATTCCCAGCCTTCACTGACCGCCCATATTCACTGGAAAAAATTTTTTATGTTATCCATATACAGTACAGAGCTCGAAATATAAAGGACATTGTGTATGTTTGTTATAGATATTGCAACTTTAAAGTATTTCACAGCCACAACAGACTTCAACTCATTTGTAATTAAAGGATAGTGCTACAATTTTTAAAAAGCACACAATTTCAGTTCATTCATTCGTCCCTCCATTAATTATCTCGCTTATTCACATCCTTACTGTATTATACCTGATGTCACCATTCGATATTGTTAGCCACGTCATGTTCTGATGACTCTGCCTTTGGTATATAATAACACCTGGGCTTTGACTGCTGTCAGTTCCAGCGTCTAGTGGCAGTTTGTCAGTTCCTCTTAACAGCCACAGCACCAGCTTTCTGTTGGAGAGCTTTCAATAAGATCATCACTGAGTCATAACTTAGGAGACGAACAGTGACAACAGTTAGGAAGATGACAAACTTCGATGTCACTCGCCAACTGATAAAACGATATTAGAAAGAGTAGCTCCTAAAGATTAGCTCTCAGCAGCAAACACCGCAAGGAATTGATTCTTTAGTTATGTGCTTATCAAACTCTGTTCAAACAAACTTTAATCAAGTCAAACTTTTTTTTTTAACATGCTTGTTGTCATCCAAAAGTGTTTTTCATATAAAAGAACACAACTGTACATGTTGTGCTGGCTCTATATGGTGTTTGACACAGCAGAAGCTGGAGAGCACACAACAAAGGGCCAAAAGAATATCCACCAAAGCCTCAGTTTGCCCTTCTAGTGCCAGTCAAAGCAATATTTGGAAATGGTTTTTATCCTGCAACAACAAAAAACATGCATCCCAGATTTCAGGCCCAACATAGCTGCATCAAACCACGCTCCCCGCTATGGTCAGGACTTAGAAAAGAGGCTTATACAGAAATCTAGCCAGGGCTGAACGTATCAGCCCAGGGCCTACATAGCATGACAGCACAACTAACAGAGAGAGCCCAGCCTTGTGAGGTCATTCCCAAATACCACAGATAACACTAACTCTTCACCCTGATTGTTCTGTAGCATGAAAGCAGCGGTTGTAAGTGGAATAAGGAGGGGGATTCTCAGAAGAGAAATGTTAAAAAATGGTCTGTTTCAGTCTTGAGTAAATGTTATGATAATTTTATTTGCGTGAGTAATTGTGTCTGGTCTTGCAGACTGTTCTGGTGCTGGAGTGTACAGCAGGGAAACATGAGAGAATCTGTGGGACATGCCTGTTGTTTACTGGATCGGTTTAAAAGAACCGGAGGAGTAGTGAAAGATATGATTTGTTCATTTCCTTCACACCCTGTATGTTTATGTATGGGGGAAGAAGGGAAAGCACTGAGATTGTGGACAAAGGGATTCATGGCTGTGTCGCCCTTTCTTCTGGAACACAATGTTTATTGTAAGACTTGGGGGGAATACCAGAGTGGGATGGCGTTTTGGTGATTTCAGTACAGTCTCTTTAAAAAACAGGGACACGGGCTGTAGAAGATAAGTAGTTAGATAAATATTCCCAAACCAAAGGGTAATGATCACTGGAAGTGCTAATTACTGTATGTGAGAGCACAACAGAATGCTTTGACCTGATATTTTTAACACTAACAAATTTCATAGAGAAAAAAAAACAAGTTCTGTTCACACACCATTTCCTTCACTGTATTGCTATTGCATTCCAAAGGCAAAGACAACACACAGGCGGCATGAGAATTGGAAATGCAACAAGTTATCTTTCTTGTGCAACGCAGCGTGCCTGTTCATACATGTCTGTCTGTGATAGATAGTCTGCTTTGATTACATAGAAAAGCTATAAGCCTCCAGTCAGGCAGAAGGGCCGTGTAGAGCAGAGTGGACTCACAGGCTTTAGACAAGTCAACGCCAGGCAGGAAATCAGGACAAGAGCAGAGTAGAGGGACAATAACATGGAGATTAGAGATCTGTTAACCCTCTAATCTGAGTCACGGACCTGTTCGCTCACTGATTTTGACTTCCTTCTTTATTTTTTTTACATAAGCACTCATCTGACACACACGCAGACTCTCAGACACAAGCACTACCTGTTGTACAATCACTAACTGGTTCATACTCAACCTCTCTCACCCTACCCTTCTCTCTAACACGTCTGACACATCATTCATCCTTTGAAATGAGTTGTGTGCCATAGTGTCGCCTGCATTTGGTCTTTCTCAACGTCGCAGGAATTAAATCAGCAGCACCTGCATTTTCCACCCATAAATGGGCGCAGCCGACCAACCTACAGGACGTACTTCGACACTTATGACTAAAGGGCCAACTCACATTTGCTATACAATATTACCTGATGGCTGGCACTCATTTTAAAGCGAGATGACTGCAACTCCAAGTATAAACTAAGAAAAGCTTTGAAAACTGACAAAAGCCTCCACCTGAATGCCTTGACTCTCACTCACATGTTGTACTATGACCTCACCTGCTTATCTCTTAGGCAAATTAGACTTTCACCACCAACACACCTGTAGATTTCTGCAGAGCAAGTCAAAGTTTACGCTGGGAAGGATTTAAAGAAAGAAAAAGGATCAACTAAAAATATCTATTCAAGCAGCAGTGTGGATAAAGGTAAGATAACTCTTTTTATAAGTTACAATGCAAGGCATTAAATGCTACAATTTAGAGTGAAAGTTGACTTGGCTGTGGCAGCGAAGAAAGGGTTATTTGAACTCACTTTGTTTCTGTTTCAGGGCTGCTCTACCAGATCTTCACTGTAAATGCTGAACAAGCCCCATCATGTCAAGAGTTTCTCAGGTAGTACAGACAGACACAGCCAAATTTCCTCACAGAGATGTGTAGGCGTGCGAGGGATTCAAATGTCCTGTCTGTGCTCATCAAGAGAGGTAAGAGTGAGCGATCACCTATCTATTCTATTTTTATTTATTCAAGCAACTGCATGAAATGGAAAAAGCTATTTTGCTACTTTCAACTTATGGCTGAAGTTTTCATCAGACTGATCACTCACCTGTCTTTAAGATGGATCATTTATAGCAGCTACATTGAGGAAAATCACTCAAAGTGGTTCTTGGCTAATCTGTTTTAATGGGCTTCTTTAATTTTTACTTGGCCATGAAGTGTTTCCTGAACCCAATACTCGTGGCTGAAATCCTAAGCCTCCTCCTTGGCCAAACTGACATGTTTGAAAAGGAATGCTGTTGTGTCCTTGCTCGCCAATCTCCCGCTGCTACTAAAGTGCAGATAAAACCTTTACAGGCCAACAAAACCTGTTTGCTGGAGTGGCTTACAAATTTACAGAGTGAGTGTTTCAAGTCACGAACACAGATCTAATGTGGACAAAGCTGTAAAATCACAGACACCGAGTGGATTATCTAATCGCCATGGCAGCGTTGATGAACGTAGCTCTGTTTTACTCAATAAAATCACTACAGTTCACAGAATGCAAAAACCTTGACTTTAATTCCAAGTGTTTATGTTTCATTTTAACCGTATATTTGTATAATTGGAATTGTTGGTGTAAGTGAAATTTTTTTAATTTTAACTTCCTTAAACTATATTAAATATTCAATTTGAAAACATAATAGCAACAGCTTTGTGTCCATAATTACATTTAACCTCAAAATTTGTGGCAGAAGTTTACATTCTGTCAAAACAAATTGTGATAAAAATAACACATGTACAGGATAATAATTGCCAATAGGAAAACTGCATTTTGTAGTTTTTGTTACTGGAAATCTTAGACATTCTCTGACTGATGTGCAGCAGACCACACCTGCTTTTATGGGAAGAAAACATGGATTTGAAAAGTAATTTTTTTAGAAATGAAAGCTTCAAAGCATTGTTGGAGCACCACTGCTGGCAAATATAACGCTGAATTTCATTAAACCAAAATCCCATGGAGCAGGTGCAATCTCAAAACAGTGGCTGCCAATACACATCAAACAGAATGATACAATCCAATACTTACATCTGGTGTTGAATTACAGAGCAAGCACAAGCACAGACCTCCACCATATTGCAGCATGATGAAAGGGAGACCTGGATTATCAAAACCTGATAATAACTATAAATTACCTTCACAGGAAACTTGGTATCAGACCACATTTGTTAACTTATAATTCTCTCTTATCCTGCATTTTGTTGCAGGTAACATTATACTTTCAAGATGCAACACTTTGTAAGGATTTATAAGAATTAATTGTGAAAGAAAACTAAGACTGTGGCGGAAATATAGAGAGGAAAAATAAAAACAATGAAATCTTTCTCAACCAGATCTCCCAAGATGCCACTAAGAACATCATTCTACAGGAAGCAGTCCTCTGGCCGTTGGCCCAGTAGGAACTCAAAGCGCAGAGAGGTGCTGTCTGTCAACATGATTAGCCTGCCACTGGCTGATTTCCGCCACATCTCACATATTGGCAACGATGCCCACAGAGACAGTTTTGGGGACCTGTCCTTCTTAAAGATGGGCCACAGCCTGCTTTTACAAAGCTCCCAGAGCGAGCAGAACCTCTTAATGGCCTGCTCTCCACCACCAAAGCCCCCTCGTCTGAACATGGTTGAGAGTGGAGGTTCAAAAAGCCCTGACTGGTCAGTCAGCCCTCAGCACATCTCCCAGAAGAGAAAGAAATGCAGCTCATTGCCACTGCTGGACAGCGAGGAAGGAGAGGGTGAAACAGAAAAGAAGGATGGGAAGGAAGGGAATAATGGAGCTTCCAATCAGCCTCGGAGCCATGAATGGGGCAGTGTGAGTACAGACAGGGATGTCTCTACAGCATCTACAGAAACATGTAACAAAACTTCTGGACAGATAAAGGAGGAGGACAATGGTTTTTCATTTAGTCTTGACCTGGGCCCATCAATCCTAGATGATGTTCTTCAGGTGATGGACAAACTCCACAACTAGAAAGATAGTAACCACTTGAGGAAGGCTTTACTAAGAAAGCTTGAACTGCTTGTTGGGACACATCAGTATCCTAGTGGTTAATTATTCAAATACAACTGGATATCTAGTTATTTTGTCTATTTGTACCATGAGTTGACAATGGTGAGACCTGACAGCGCCAACATTTTAATACGGTAAACAACTTGGTTGGAAAGCCTGATCCTGCCCTTTTCGGCTTTTAATGAAACGTTAATTTATGATTCAAATAATCAAGGAAAATCACAAAGATGAAGATCTTCCTGTGTAGAGAATCAAGTACATTGTCCATATTACACTGAGGGCTACAGCTATTGTAACAGTAAAACTACACAAAGTTAATGTTCTCCTTGGATTCACCATTTGCAGAGATAGATAAAATGTTTAAGTTAATGACTGAACCCTGTCTGATGTGGAATTTCAAGCTTGACATTTTTACCTTCATTTACTTTCCTCCTTTGCAATTTCAATCTCCCAAAGAGCATAGCACTGAGGACGGCTGTTAAGACTTAACAGTCTTGGGTTTAAAAAAAAAAAACTGCGGCTGGAATCCAAGGTCCTCGAGCTGTGATGTCTTGGCTCTTGGCGTGCTTTCCAATCCATTGTGTGCAGAAGGCAATTTTTCCTCCGCACGCATCCCAGAGGCCCCACTCAAAGGTAGACTAAGGTACCCCCCATATGTCATTCCAAGCAATGCAATGAAAACAAACACTTAGCTCTGCTTCCAATAAAAGTCAACCAGTGGTGGCAGGTTGGGCTGCAGACCAAGCCAGGTCACAGGTCCAAGATCTCAGAAGAAAAAAAAATGCAGAGTAGGCTGTTTTCTTAGTTGTAAATCAGCGTCTGAGGTTCTTGTGAGTGGCACACAAGAATGAAAGTGGTAAAGGGTAATGTGATACTTCCACGTATGCAAGGGGTGTCAAGGGAGGAGGACCAGAGACATCCATTACTGTTGAATAAGCCTTGATGAGAATTTAACCACTACCTTCTGACCAAATAGACCCAGGGATGAGAAAAATGCAAAATGTATCTCAGATATGCGTATATGTGTAAGCGTGCATGGTCAAACTGAAACTTGTGTAGACAATCTAGGTCAGTTTTCTTCAGGCCTTGAAGAGGAGAGTCTGGACAGTCTGTGCCTTACTGTGGGGTTGCCAGGAAAATCAAAACCATTTGAATTCCGAAGTGTCCCATGGATCACACGGCCAAATATACTGCACGAACCACAAGTGTCCCCCATTCAGTAGACTTAGAATTCTATGTTCCTATAGTCAAACAGGTACAGTAATGTTTGTGGGTATGTCTGAACTGTATGTTACATCTGTGGCAACTTCTATTTTAAACTGAAGACTTTTTTTAAAAAGAAGACTCAGTTTCTTGTATATGTTATGACAATAATGCATTGTGAAACATTTTGCATTGAGAAATGAATAATTTTGTACTTTGGGGAAGTAAACAAAAATATTGTTTAATTTCCAAGATGGGTGGCAGTGATGGGTGTCAATATTTACAGCAAGTTCATATGAAATTAATACATGCCCAGATAGAATAACATTTATTTGGTTTGTAGGCTTCTTAATCATTATAAGCTACTGTGGAGGCAATAAACGTCGTCTATCACTTGTGTCTAACAGCTTCTTGACAAACTACAGCCTTGGACAAGCAGCTAAATATTAAGTCAGAGAGACACAAAACCCAGAATTAGACAGGCATGCCAAGCAGAATTTCATGTATAGTCACAAATAGTAAAGTACAGTAAACTAGACTTTGCAGCAACAGCTAATTTGTTAGGCTTGCCCAGCTCTATCACAAAGAGGTAGCATTCAATGGCCAACCAGTGTGTGTCTGCAATTTGTCAAACTTTCCTATGCTGGCTACTTTTTTATGATAAGCAGGAGACAGAGCTATCACGCAGCAGTGTGACAGACTTTATATTTACTAGTGTCTGCTACACTGGCCCCTGACAATCAAAATCTCATGAATTCACAAGAGAAAAGAAAAGTTGTTAAATGTTGAATAGACTTTGCGTAAACAAATTATTGAGCTTCTATGAAAGAGCAAACATGTACCTAAAAGTAAATTAACAAAAACAAATATCAAGAAATATTGGCATTTCATGAACTTCATACAAATATCATAAAGAAAACCACTAACACATTTTATGAAAATATACTTATAATAACCTTCAGAAAATAATCTTCAATGTATATAAGAATCCTTGACTTCTATGACCCTTTTGAGGTCTCAGTATAAAGAATCACGTAAACCTGAGCTCAACAAGTGTCTGGCCACAAGACTGATGTGAGAAAAAAAAAAACGGTAATTGAAGACAAAATATCTTGTCTGCACTGCACAAACCGGCCAAGCTGTGAAATATCCCAATCACATCTGGTACTACTTCTCTCCCATAGAAAAATCTAAACTTGCTGTCATACAGAATACCAAGAAACCCTGTCATATTGCCAAAGAGTAGCTCTTATTAGTCATTTGTTTTGTCAGGTACTAACTAAAAAACTAAAAATATTGTTTTGGCAAATAAGAGAGTGTCCTTTGGCTAAATATGCATCTCCCAGGACAACCTGATGTTATTAAAATATGCTGCATGACTTCATGTGGGTTTACACAAAAAGGGGATTTTGTGAAACTGATATTATTTATGCTGTCTGGGTCATGTCAGAAGTAGTCCATCAACAATAACTGGCCCCTCTCATAATAAACTGGGCTTATTAGGGTATAACCAATCACACACTTTTGGCCACACCATAATCATGCCAGGCAATTCACTTGGTCATTATGCATTAGGTATTTTAAGTTATCCTAAACAGAGTATCTCTTAATGAACTGCATGGTCTTTTGTTTCTTCATACACATCCAGGTAAATCCCATTACACAATTTCTGACCATATACATTTTCCCTTTTATACTCCCTTATTACACTAGTCATTGAAACCTAACTATTTAGTTATTACTAGGTACTACTCAACAAAAAAAAATAAAATTTCCTCCTTTTAGGACTAATCGCAGCAAAATACAAAAGCCTATTAATCACTTCTTGCTCTCTATTCAGTGGGTCAACATAGGTTTGAATATGCCAACAGCACTGCCATATACCATGCATCTTTTACAGACATAGGGCTATTTTAAGTGACAGTGCACTTTTCAATCCTTAGCAAACCAGCATGCTGGAAAAACAATCTCTGAATATCTGATCTACTGCATCTGGTTAATGTCTTGACGAGCCTGTGATGACTCTCCAGCTCTAGATGGTAGATGGCAGGCACAGAGAGCTAAATTTAAACCCTCCTCTGTGACAGTCACTTAAAAAACGTGGTATGTTAAACTACTCAATAAACTATTAATCAGGAAACAGTGAGTAATGATGGCAGTGTGTCTCTGGAGAAACAAACAATACATCTTCTAGTGAGAAAGCACATAGGAAGTGATTTCATATCCAAGATGTTCTGGGAGCAGTGATGTATGGATGAAGGTCACACTCTGTGAAATCCATATAGTTGCAATTACTTACAGCTTTCAGAAAACACTGCACTTACAGGTACAATATTTAAATTCTACACTGTATCTTTTACCCCACATGCCACAATGAATGCAAAACAACAATCGCTCATCGTTGTTCAGAATTCATTCAGGATTCACTGAGATTTGCAACTCTGCACAATACAATACTTATGAGAACAACTTAAACATTTCCTTCATAAATCTGGTCATTTCCCAACCTCCGATTTACATCAAAGTGTAAAGGCACAAGAAATAAAAGCCTGAAAATGAAACAAAATCCTTTTCACAATAGAGGCCTCAGAATTAAGTAAGGAGCATTGGGAGCAAATCCACACACTGTGGAAATGTTTAATATCCATGATGAGAAAAACTGGGTGAATGCAGAAGAGCCTGTTATAGCTCATGTCATGTCTGCTTCCTGGACAAGCAGAAGAAAAACAGAGCCAATGGTATAAGAGGTCTCCTCTGTGTCTATTTGTGAGATAAGTGAAAATCACACAAACAGTACAGTTAGTAATGTTCATGGTCTCTGTACACTGGGTGGGCGGTCTTGGAGGTCTCAGGTGGGGGAGTATTTGTGGCCCACACTCCATTAGGTGCCTCACATTGGCCCCAGATTCATTTATCAAACACAGAAGAGCTTCAACTGAAGCCAGTGCTGAAGTCATTCATGTGTGTCTATGAGCTCCCTGTAGTGAGACCTTGACTCTCTGAGCACAGTGTTTGGATTGATGAGGTCAAAGAAGCAAGTCTTCACCCAAGGTGCTCCAGTGTGACTGCAGCTGGCTGGCGTGCAGGAGCAATGGGGCGGTTTGATGACACAAGAGGGATCTTTTAGATTTTAGATGGAGTCAGAGGAGAAGGACCTCCAAGGCTCTGGATTCCTGTTACCTCTCTCAGTCTTTCTCAAATGTACCCACATCCACTGACCCCAAGCCAGATGTGGATCAACATAAATATCTACACTGGTTCACCCATTATGTCATAAGGGGCCTCCTTAGCGAGGAGCTGAGACCTAATGTGAAAATTACCCCACCATAGCAATGTTTTCATTTGTAGGTGCAGGAAAGAGAAAAGCAATCATTTTTGGATATCTCTAAGGTAAACCGGGTTACCAAAATAACATTTAACGAGATTAGTGTGACAAGTCCCAGTGTGCAGACAGAGTCTCACATTCTAGTCTTGACAATGGGTCTGAAACACCGCACAGGATTCAGGGGTGAAATCCAGTTCAGCAGCAGCACTACGGACACACACAAGTGGTGGGGGGAATTTAATGATCTCATCACACGTAAAGATCATAGGAGCTTAGAAGAATATACGGTATGAGAGTTAACATGGACACGGAAGAAACAAAACACCTCTTCGTATGAGTGTAATGATCTCAGTAGATAAAGCTGAAATGAGGTTATACTTAGACATGAAATTGAGATCATTTGCTGGCAGTTAAAGACAAAATATTAGGCATGCAAAATCCATTGAAAAGTGGAGACTGAAATACAGACTACTGTGATTTCCAAATCACAAGGAGGAACGCACCACGGAGAAGATGTTTTAAGATATTTCTTCCTCAGTAAAGCATTCTAGTTTTGTGTTTGGCCCAAAGAAAATAAGATTTTATGCAGGCCAAACTTTCATTATTAATAGCAATACAGACACAGAGACTCACTTGGCACCAGTGAGGGTATTTAGTCAGTCTCACATGCCAGGCTACCATTACTGCACTCTGTTTCTGCTGGGTTGAGTGGTCCATCAGAGGTTTTGGGTCAGTGCCTCACCACTGCAAAGCAAATAAACTGAGGTCCATTTAACCAAACACATTGTTCTAGGCCAGATGAGGAGAGTGCAAGCAGTGGGGCAATATTCACACAGCAGATACAAAAATAAAACCTCAGAAGATTTATATATCTCTCTTTCTTTGTGAGACAGTGTTCAAGCAATAGTATTTGTGTTGAAATCGCTGTATGGAAAGCTTTTGTAGCATATATAGTATATGGCCGATGTGCTTCACAAAATAAAAAGAATTACAATAACATACCAATAACTGTGAAGAAACAAACTGGCCAGGTTGAGATGCTGGAGCAATAACCTCAGGCTGTCCTTCAAGCCACAAAATCTTCAAGGGGTTTCCACTCAAGCCATTTTCATTCATAACTGCCAGCTCCTAAAGACACAAGATAATATGTCAGTGGCTTAAATTATTATATTTGGACAAAGCAGATAAAGCAGATATTTGTACAACAAGAACACATGTAGAGATGGACAGAGGTAGGTTGTAACTGAGCCAACACCCAGAGCAAAGCTAGAACCTGGAGATGGACAGGAAGAGACAGACAAACACTGTGCCCAGGTCCTAGTAGACTGGCAGACATGTTCCCCTTAAGAAAAAACACATGCTGTGCTAAGGAAACCACAAGAGAAATGTACACCATCATGGACACACGGCCTGGGGACCCAGACAGTGGAGAACAATGAGGCAGCTCAAGTCCCTCTGTCCAATAGTTTCCATCAGTACAGAGATCTCTACGTTACAAAATTACTAAGACATCAGTTAAAACTAGATTAGTTAAGCATAGACTGTCCTGCTCAGCATGTGACCTGAAACTTTGAAGCAAGTTCGATGGTAAACAAATGTGGTTCTATGCAAATGTCAGCGTGAGAGAACATTACTTACAATAGAGAACGAGGACACAAACACAGGAAAGATTTTGATACTTACAGCTGCTCTTACAGTTGCAAATTCAACCACAGCACTTCCTTTCTTCTTATTCGATACAATCACATTCAAAACATCCCCATACTAGAGGTAAGAAATGGGAGAATAAAAGAAAAGTCAAAAGGAGGAAGAGTATGCAGAACATTAAAATTAGTATTTCCTTTCACAGCACAAACCCAAACCATGAAAACACAAAGCATATGCAGACTCAAAAGTTCAAAACACTGGTGAATATAACAGAATTCTGGAATAAAAGTCAGGATTCAATGTGTGTTTGGTTATTAAATCTCTAATGATAGGGTTCATATGTTTGGAACTGAGCCACTAATTATACAATGAACATTCAAGTAACTTCATGTACAAAAGTGAGATCTCTGTAACTACTTAAAAGAGACAAGAAGAAAAACTGGATGGTATCATTTAAGCTAGTTCTGGTACAATGACAACATTTAATAAACAATATTTTGGGCAGGAATTCTGGAATGAGATTGGTCTGTCACCCTGTCACACATCAGACTGGCAGGGAAGAGCAAAAAGGTAATTCGTTAACCCCTATCCAAGTGAGCTGGAGTGAGGAAGAGGGTTAACAACAGGGAAGGCTGAAACCCGATTTCTGCTGAATGCAGTCATTAGCAGAGCAAGGGTTTTTATAAATTCCTCAGGGTTTGTATCACCTACTGCATAACTCTAGCCTTCTGGGACACAACCTCTGAGAATCTCATTGTGTGAAAATGTAGCTTTCTGGGAACACGAAAGTCTAGGAATGCTTTTGCTTACTGAGGACACTGTGGAGCAAGCCAACAGTGACAAAGGGGACTCTCAAAAGGCCTATGTTTCACAAAATATAAATATTTAAACATGTTTTTCCCCCCCTTTAATGCAGATATATTATTTTAGGTGGCCAAAATACACAGGTCTACACACACACACACACACATACCATGCTTTCCCACACAGTGGTGGTTATTTCTACTTGCCCAATCCATTAACTGTCACTCACTGGAGCTTGCCATCTCAAACATTTTTTTTTCCAATTTACTCCTTTGCTTAGGAATTTTTTAAAAAGTAACAATTATTATTTCCACAGCATTTATGCGTACACAGCCCTCCTGCCTGGGACCATATTGATTGAGTGTGTGCAGAGAAGAAACTCAAACGCCTTTTTCCGAATGGCTTGACGTCAATGATTCTTGCCCTATCCTTGTTTCAAGCCAACCTATGCCCCACCAAAAGCCCTTGTGATGGATCATGACATAAGGTGATGCTAGGTTGCATGAGAAGAACACATTTCCTAATGCCTCCCTTGGCACTGCTTAATCACCTGGTAAGCAGGGCGCAAACAGTGGTGTGCGGTGCTTTAAAAGGGCACTACAACATTGCCCTCAGCACTTTCACTGCAACAAAACTTAATGAGCCTTGTTTAAGGGAAAAAATAAAACAATCTACAGCACTGATGTCATGCAGACCTCAAATATGGCAGGATTCTGCAGGCAGGTTTGTAGCAGGGAGCTCTGCTTTGAGAATAGAGAAATGATAAGGCAGTGTGTGTTGTGTCGTATAAATTATTCGTACATCTCATAACACTGTAACACCACTTATTTGATTTCCACCTTTTGTAGAAGTCTCAAAAGAATGTCTTGAGAATAGCCTCCATTCGTCTCATCATCTTTCTTACACTTCCACTTCAACTGAAAAGAAAGAGGAGAAAGAAAGGTGAGGCCAGTGTGAGAATTGCATGATACTGTCTAATCATTAGAGTACAACATCACCCTGACACCACCTGCGAGACCTGCAGTCATTTTCCATTCACGCCGAGGGTGCCAGATACGTAAAAAGAGCGAAACTGAAAACATGAACCCCTGAGCAGCGAACACATGGTGACTCACCTGCTTAACTGTCACATTACAGAATAAAGTCATCCAAAGCTGGTCAGTGTTCGCTGCCCTCCTCTCATTTGCTTGTCTAAGAATGTCTTTACTTCAGATTTGAGATTTGTCACATCACCCTGTATAAATTTTGTTTCATGAAATTACAGCTTTCACAAAAGACAAGAGATGATTTATCTTTTTTTTAACTAGATTGGAGTCCTGCCACTAAATAGTGATGTCTGATGTGAGTTCCTGTTTAAGATATATTGGGCAACTTCTCATATCCATGAACGCACAACAAAGCACAGAAAAAGCACAGAAAAAGCAGGCCAGCAACACACTAACTACTGGAAGTAGTATTATAAATGGCAAGCTCTTACTGTTGATTCATCTCCAGCATCCTGCTCAGTGTCAGAGAAACACAACTTCTGGGAATTTCCATTTCTACAAAGTCTTTCACTAACAATTATGGTTAAAAATGTACATTCCCCTTCCAAGAACAGACTCATCTACCCACTGATAACCTTCTTACCCATTATAGTTTTAGTCTAAGACATGGACATGCTACAATATTCTACTGTTCCTAATTTAACTGGTGGATAAGAAGCACCATTGTAGTCAAATGCTTATTACACATGCCAGGTAACTGCAGCGTTTCCAGTTCAAGTCTGGCTGGGTGCCCATGATGCATGTATTTTCAAGATCATCAAATTAAGTCATCCAGTGAAGTTAATAATTTTACTGAGACCATGTTTCTTTAGCAGCACTAGGAAGATTTTGAATAAAAGAACTAAGGTTAGGATAGTCAGCGAGGAAAACCAAAGAAAAAAACGTGGTTCTAGATTTCAGATGAGAGATGTAGTGAGTGAGTGAATGAGTTTTTCAAGCTGCTTGATGAAGAAATTTTGCTACAACACAATAAAAAAAGATTTGCCACTTCATAGAAAATTTTAAAAATCACCGTGGTCAGGACTCAACAAGAGAGACTCAAGTAGTAATGGTCCCATGTCCACAAACACAACCTGTCATAGTCTTGCAGCTGTTTGTTTTAATAACTGAACACACAAACATCAGGGAATATGCTTCTGCATTAGATGGCTATCAAATTTTAAAATCAGATTTAATATCTAAACACATTAGCTAACATCCCAAGGGCCTGTTAATATGCTCAGGCTCGGCTGTTTCCAGGAGGAAATACAATAAGCTCTTTTTGGCATAGTTACAGGTCTTCTGATGATGTCGGGCCTGCTCCAGAGGAACGGCCATTAGAGCAGTCTGTGCACGCAGTGGTGAGACAGCATATGTGTGTCCAAATAATAAATTACAAATGTCTAAGGTTTTATCAGAATCCCTGCTGAGGTTCTGCCTCACAGTTCCTTCTCTTTCTCTCTCTGCATTATTCTCCAAAAACTGTAAACCGGATTCCCAAGCTCAACAACTCTGAGAACTCCACAGGTTAAAGCCTCACCTTCAGCTTGGGGGTGACATTGCTCTTGGAACATCTCTCCGCTCTTGAGCCTGAGAAGAAAAACACAAGGGATGGGATAATAAAGTTAAAACGCAAAGAAACGACTTTTTGCAGAAAAGAAACTCAAAACAGCAGTTTAGGGACTCAGCAATGTTAGCTTCACCATCACATCGTAAATGTGAAACTCCTGCTACAGTGTGAGGCCTGACAAATGGAAAAGACTCAGATGCTGACAATGCATGAGTAATTGTCCTTCCGATTGTCTAAGTACGTCCGGTAAGTACCCACACATCCATAGCCAGTGATGTGTGTGCATGGTGTTTAGCATTCCTGTGTTAACAAGTTGTCTAACTGCCAAGAAGCCAAAACAGACCTCTTAAGAATAATTTAAAGCAAAACATAAATAAAATATACATTCAGATATTTTCATTATGCTGTATGTGCAGAATGGGCTAGGATACTCGCTTGAAGTAGACATACTTCTCTGAGTGAAGTCTCCTGTTTGCTGCAACTGTGCTTCTCTTTCTCTCTGGATTTGCTCTCTAATGAGTCGTTGTTCCTCCTCAAGCTGCCTGGATCCCTCTTCCCTTAAACGGGCAATCTAGGGGAAAAAGACACACATGCGATACAGTGATCAACACTGAACAGATATACTGGTTATGAGTGACAGCAAAGTACTAATCTTGATTCTTTATTGCACACTGATGTAATTCAACATTTGTATGCTCCAGTCATTCTAACAACCTGTTACTCCAGCAAAGTGTAAATACCACCTTATTTCATCAGTTAAGGCACTAACGCCTTGATAGGGGACTGAAAATGGAACAGTGCCACCTCCTGGTTATGTACTCCCCCAGTGGCACTTGGCCATGTATTTGAATGCATTAAGCAGAGTGAGCACACGCCATGACTCACATTGGAAGCACGCACACCATTTTTATTTATTGTTGGCCCCCTGAACAAACTGCAGCAAGTCATGCAATCACCTAATGGGTTTACTGATAATTATGATATGGCAATGAAAAAAAACCCTCTCTCAGATAGACCCTTTGTTTCTGACCCAAGTCTTTGGAAGATTTCAACTCGTGCAGAAGAGAGTATTTGACAAAGAACAGGATAAAGGCACCTAGGCACGCTTTAAAGTTTCCTGGATGCAATGGAATACCTTGTTCCAAGTGCAAGACAGAGGCCTGTAGTAGAATGATTTTGTTTTCTCTCATCTCTCATAAGGCTTCTATAAAATTCTTACCTCTTCTTCAAGCGTTCTTGTGATTTGCACCTCCTCCTGGCTGTGAGCTTCTGCTTGTCGCTCTCTGGCCTCCAAGTCTGTCATAGCAATACACACATACAAGGCTCTGTATTATCTCCATACACTGCATCGCTTCCACAAGGAGAGACAAAACATCCTACAAAAATATCTATAGCTATAGATATATCTATAGAGATAGAGATCTCTCTCTCTCTCTCCATCTATATATATATCTTCTATGAGCAATCCGTTATTATAAACATTTTATTTTTTAATTAAAATAATTCACCCCTTGTTGGGTTAGTCCTTAAATATATCTAGCAATAAAATGAATGAATCAAGAGTCTTAAGATGTTGGAAAGGGACTCACCAAGCTTGATTTTCTTTCTCTTATCATCTAGTTTCCTGTGTCTTTCTTCTGCTTGTTTCTTGGCAGCACAGATTTTGTCATATGCAGCCTGAAAGCAATATAACACCAAGATGAACTGTGTCTCTCTTTGTGTGTGTGTTCATGAGCATGTTTTTTTCCAATAGTTTGAGAGGCATCTGTGGTCTTACCCTAGCAGCAGCATCCGTTAGCACCTCAAGAGCCTGGGACAACTGGTGGAAGAGCTCAGCTAAAAGAAAGTGAGAACACAGAAATTATAAGATTTAAACTCACAATTTAAAATGATTTTTGGTTTTTGTATAGGCACCACTTTGGGGAGGTCACAAATAAATGTCTTAACATTTTATTTAATGATTATTTTAATAGACAGGAACAAGTAGAGTATATGGCAAAAGTATACTAGCATAAAACAATGCCACATACTACAATGTTTATAGCATATAATATTTTGCAATGCAAACTGGAAAGTATTAAGACTTGTAAATGCGTAAATCATAAGGAGATAAAAATGATAGTAGTGCTGATGTGAAGGGGAAAAGACACCTACTAGACGTTTATGCCAAAAGAGGCATTATGTGCTCAGCACACATTTCAGCTGAACTTGGTACAAACATCTGAGATAAAGTTAAACATTTTAAGTTTTAAAACTCTCAACTCTCTCAAAATCTGTTTCCTTAAGTGACACACATAGCCATACATTCTAACACAGACCCTTGGTATCTCCTTCAATCTTCATTAGAGAAACCCGAGAGGCCACTGCCAAAATCTTTATGCTAGACTCCACTCCCCCACCCACTCCCCCACCCACTCCCATTCACCATCATCCACCGTCACACTACGGTACTGTACTAGTCAGGCTTAATCACTCACTTATAGAAGGCCTAACGGACCGATCCTGTTACTCCCTTCAGGGACTGGCGGATCCACTAACAAGAGGTGCTGGAGATAACGCTGCCAGCACAGGCGGTCAGGTTACCTACATGTATATAATGGGCTGGAATGAAATCCAACTGGGGGAGACCTGCCATGCCCACTAAGCAGTGCAGAGTGTAAAAAATGCAGGGGCTACAGAAAATTAGGGACAGTGGGGTCTTTAGTCAGTGAAGAATCGTGACCCCAAAGTAACTTCTTACACTCATAAGTTTCCCTAAGGGGCAACAAGTCCTAAGACTTACTCCACTCTCGTGCAGTAGACACAAAGTCTGTTCATGTGTGGGTTCAAGTGTTGAGGGCCTCCAAACCACTTCTTTTCCATTTCTTGAAAACCGACCCCCTGCTTTTGTATTATCCCTCTCAACCCCCCATCACCACCAACTTCCAAATTTTTTTTTCCTTACATAATCAGGAATTGTCTGAACCATCCAGCAACCACATAAACCTCACTTGAAAACATGCCTCATGACCAGACTTTTGTCCAAGGTGCTTTTTTCCTCCTCCCAACAAAGAGCTACATTAAAATGTCCTTGTCTAATTGTTGACATGCTGGTTCGCGACAGGCCACAAAAGAACTCATAAAACCAAGGACGGATGGAGTGTGGAAACACTGTTGGTGAGGGTGGCGCTGGTGGTGCTTGGCTGGTCCTGCTAGAAAGTCAGCAGGATAGAGAAGCATTGGTTAGACTTCCTACCGGGATGCTGTGGCTAGGTCGTCTGTCAGGGTTTAACGTGATGATAGTGCTGCCCTAAAAAATTTGTTCCAAGTTCTGGAGCCTGATGGCTGCTTAGTCAGATGATTAACCCTAATTATTCAGTAAACAATGCAGAGATTGCAAAAACAAATAAGACTGCTGTGTGACTGACAAAGGTATTTGGCTCAGAATGGAGACAAAGTGTGTGTGTGTGTGTGTGTGTGTGTGTGTGTGTGTGTGTGTGTGTGTGTGTGTGTGTGTGTGTGTGTGTGT
>JAUYWH010000004.1:11688487-11699252 GCA_034779795.1 Ctenopoma multispine
CACACACACACACACACACACACACACACACACACACACACACACACACACACACACACACACACACACACCTCATAGTAAAAGCCTTCAACATTTTGGAGTCTCAATTCTGCCCAAGCCACAACCACTAACTTCCTCCAGGATAATCCTCTGGGTGAGAAAGGACTTTGAAATCCAATTAAGAAATTAACTTCTTCCCTCTTTTTGGCAGTGATTATAATTTCCCTCTGGTTCTGGGGATTCTACATACTGGAAACTGTGAGAAGAGGTGGTCACAAGGAAAAGGATGGATTCAGGACACCATGTGGAGCCGCTGTGGGCTGCAGGGAGTTTGCCAAAGTTAATCCAAAATCCATACATGCATAAAATATCATTAAGTAGTATGCAGAATTGGGCAGACACATGTACCCTTTTCCAAACAGTATTTTTTTAACCCGTAAATGGCTATGGCCAAAAAATAGGCAATATTTGAAAATTTTGTGGTATAATCCTTATGTTTGTGTCCTTGCATACATGCTTCTTTTTATGCCACAACTTTAGTTCTGATGCCATATTCAGTGTAAATGTAAACGATGTTCTGCTGGAAACGTGAGGCACAGACACATTTACAGTATAACAGGTAAACAATGGTTGAAAATGGACTTACTTGAAACCATCGTTCATCCTGCATTTTATTTAAGTCAATCAATTAAACCTAAGATTTATCTGGATGTGTGCTTCAAAGGAAGCGATAAAACTCAAGGAACTCTGATCTCTGCACGAATAGTTAGGTTTAATTTTAGATTACAAATATTCATTGAGGCGCCAGATTCAAAGCACTATTCAGTCACGCATAGTAATACAAAAGACATAAGTGATCCAATGTCGCCGCTCTGTGACTTTTTCGGTGTATCGCAGCTTTCGGATCAGCCGGTGTGTCTGTCTTATGGCCCATGCTACTGAGATTCTCTCATAACCTAGAACTACTGTAATTGTTTTATTTAGCTAACTTCTCGGAGTTTCTCTTAACCACAAAAGGATTCACAGTTTTGCATTAACGTTATGAAAAAGAAACACAAATAATACACACACTGCTACAAGCGATGTAGTGGCAGGCTCTCATAGCACTGGACTAAAATGTTATAACACCCGTACAGCTTCTTCTTCCAAACACAGGCGCTTTCTAACCTTGAACACTTTAATAAACAACACTCTCCAGCCTGCAATGTTTTTAATTACTAACGAGGAAACGGTTTGAACAGTCAAATGTAACTTTGCTAAGCTAGCTGTTAGCTAATTTACACACCTCTTTTGTCGTCGCAGTACTTTCAATATTCAGTAAACCGTACAGATCCATCTGTGTGATATCTTTGGCCTTTCCGGACATTTTGTTAAAATGTAACCACAAAACTAACCAAAAACATACAACAACGGTAGACGAAATGTTTGTGGTGGTTCCAGGTCAAGGGCGCAGGATGGTGACGTCTTCGACTCCAACTGAAACCTGGGAAATGTGGTTTCTTTTCTGAGACTTCTTCTTCTTCTGATGTTTTATTTTGGCAAACAGCTTGCAGGTGCATTACCGCCACCGTCTGTAGTTTTTTTCTAAATCGTAAACTTTTGAACCAGCTTTAGTTCAGAAGATTTATCTCTGAGGTATGTAAACTGAGGGCTGCCCGTCAGTGATAAATCCATGTAAGCAGACTTCTTTACACAGGCACAATCATTTTGTCTTCTAGTTTATTTTAGGTGAAATTTAGTTGGTTAGATCTAAGGCGAGATCAGATTGAACCTTAAATTGTCCCACTTTACCTTAACTCAATTTACCCTGCGTACAGTATGGATACATTCCACCATATACAATCATGTATATTCATGGAATATTTAAATACAGTACATTGATTTGTAAATTGAAATCTGCATTTTGTGTGTTTCTCATCAATTTCCCGTCCCTTATAGAGGGACAGATAGGATCAGACTAGTCAGGTTGCATCCCGGCAACATTTTCAAGCTAATGACCTTAAATTTTCTGTGAATTTTCAAGGTTCTCCAAGGTACTGATATTTGACAGTATAAGAAAGATCATATATAGAGTAAATATTTTTCCTCACTGTTTTTCCACAAATGCATAATATGCATTTTCAAATGTCAACATTTTAAAGGCTCTTTAAAGGCTCTTGAATAATAGATTTAATAGCTCAGCTGTACTCTGCACTTAGCTATTACTAAACTATCAACTCAAAGACTTAGACATACATGTATGATCTGTTCATGAAATAAGCCTACCACTGACTCAGTCAGGTTCTACAGGAATTGTTACAGCAGTTTGTGTCTTGTGTTAGTATTTGGGCAGCCAGTCTCCACCTTTGTTTAAATTTGGATGACGGTGGTCCCTTGGTCTTACTTAAATATACTTGCTTGACCCAATTGCAAGATGTAAACAGAAAACTATGGACTGAAACTGTCGGTGGCTATTGTGCCCCAAACCAGTGTGCATGGTGTTTGGTGGAGTCACCAGTAAGATGAATACTTTAATTGAATATTAAGAAATATTAAAGAAGCAACTGTTCTGATGTATTTCTGTGTATTTTCTCCACCACTGTTATCAGCAGTGAACAGCTGACTACTCTAGCCTAAACATCTGGTATCTCTCATAAGGGCCTTTGCAACAAAATGTAGCATTTGTGGAAAATTCGTTTTTATTTAATAGCTCTAATGACATTTCCTAAAGATGCAGGAACTTGTGTTTCTATTATCCATTGTTGCAGCCTTTCCTGCAGGATAGAGAGGCATCAATGCAGAATCAGGAACATGTCCTGACATGTCAAGGAACTCCCCTTCTCAGAATCAGCAGGAAAATTAAAGTTCATTAAAAAGTCAGATGCTATTTGTAAGCTATTTTAAAATATTGTAATCACTCTTTCACCTTAGTTTTTAGAAATATTGGCTTCTCTTAGCATGTTCGGTCTGACAACCTGTGGTGACACAGTGTTCAGGCCATCAGCACACTAGTGATTACCTGTTTTTTCTTATTTCACTGACATGAGACACACGTTTATAGTGGCAATTGAGGTTGAAGGTGAGTTTCCTAGCATCATGGCTAACAACTATTTGCTGAGATGGAAATGGGCCAAAGATGACTTCAGCTTTTAAGTGTTTGATTCAAGCTGATTCATGATCCTGTTCCACTAGTTCAAGCCTGTGGACTATTGATGGTGAATGTATAATAGTTGCTCGATAGCTTTTGTTGCAAACTTTGAATAAACCAGTCCCATGTGTAAACCTTTTCTTTTTCAACGTGACCAGCTGATATTGTTTGCTATCGTGAATATTCCTTAGTGCTGTAACTTGAGGACTCACGCTGCTGATTCATCCCTGATAGAAGCCACATTTTCATTTAGATGAATAAAACCTCTTATCGTGATGACATTTTGGCTCAGGGGAACTACAGCAGCAACCGCACAATTGCCATGTATCTACTTTTCTCTGACACAGTGAAACTTGAGCAAGCTCAACAGCCTCAAGTCACAGAGGACATAATAACAGATGAACTTAAATGAAATTCCAACTTGTTTATCTTCACTGCCCTTAAGGAGAAATGCAAACAACTCAAGACTGTAATGTTGTTATTTACTGCGTTTTGTTAACTAAGGGACGTTTTCACTCTTAAGCCTAAGATAATAAAATTGCTCTATGATGACGATGTTTCATCTGTCAGCAAGGCGGTGGATTAAATGTGGTCTGTGGGAGAATCTGAGTTTAGTTAAAGTAAAATGTGTCATTCAGCTACGAGAGGGGGAAACTGCATCGCACCAAGAGAGCTAAAACTCTAACACTTAAAATTGTCGGCCGTCCCACGTGGATCTTCAGGACAATCTGACCTTATAACCACACCCTGAAGACTGGGTATTGTGTCTTTAGTTGTCAGATTTAAAAAAAAACACATTAACTTAACAAAACAGGCACCCTGTGCTATTGACTGACATAGAGAAAAAGAAAAGCCAAGTAATTTCTGTCCAACAGGATGGGCAACGTGGGGCGAGGAGGGCCCAACCACTGGCTGAATTCAGCATCACAAACGAATCAAAACTGCACCAACTCGAACGCAGTAAGAATCGGAAATCAGGTGTTTGTTCTTTCAAAATAAAACCATAGAAAGTCCTCTCAGTGTGTAAATCCCTATGGAGTACATGCTGTGACCGATCTTTCTATAAATCAAATGTGATTTAATATAGTACAGCATCAGCAGTTAGTTTTGTCAACAAATATGAACATGCAGTTTTCTTATACTATTCAAATGCCTTTGCTGGAGCATGTTTGTCCATAGGTAACTCTGGTTGCAATAAATAAAGTATTCTATGTATATACATGTAATTCCAGATGTTAAATAAATATTTCTGTAATCAGCTAAATGCTTAGCCATATATGCCAATAATCCAAGTAAGGTTTAATGTCATAATTTTGATTTTAAGGGGCTAATTTTGAAATAATGTAACTTTCTTTAATACTTGTCAGATCTTTTAGAACCGGATTTTTTACAGTGTAACACATTTTACCTTTTGCCTGGTCTACTGTTTTGTGAACATACGTACGCCACCTGTGAATTTTTAAACTTGTTTTATTATGAAAGTATTGACCGGATGTCTCACTTCAGTAATGCTGCTGCTCTCACAGCCAGTCTCGCTGAAGTGAGTGAAACCTCAGGGGCCGTAGAAATCGGTGCCATCGCAGGGTCTGACTTGCTACACAGTAATCTTCAGGGGTCCACGTTGCATCTTTTGGCAGAAAAAAAAAAGATAAATCATGCGCGGATGACTGCAAAGCGCTGCCTCAGGTGAAACACTTCAAGAGGAATCGATTATTCAAGTGTGCATTTATGGACTAGAACAGGTAAGGTAAGGTATCCCACTCAGTCTTTATTCATTTATAACGCTAATGATGTAACAGCGCGTACGGATGCGACGCGCAGGAGCGACAACACATCGCTTTGCTTTTCTTGAGTCTTTTATTCGCCGTAGTAAGGTGACTAATCCCGTTATGTTCCCTGGTATGTAGAAAGATAGCAGCGCGATGTAGCTCCGTTAATGTGCTGTTTGTAATCCTTTCTGTTCAGTGTGGGCCAATGGATAATGCAGATTGGCAAACTGACAATGGTATTCTAGTGTCACAGCCTTGTCGAGCCGTCCTGGACGTGCCAGTTTCCCTCTAAACCTTCTCTCCTCGGACAGAATGAAGGGAAAAGGTGATGGAAAAAAAACTAAACACTGCTGCCAAAATTCACTTGAACTGAGAACTGCAGTTTTAAGGCTGTGAACCACATGGACAGTTAGTCAATTGCTAAAGAAAGTCAGGGAATAAAGAACTACAGCTTAAAGATACATTTAAACTCCAAAGTGTGCTTGCAGACTTTGCAGGCATGTTGGTCACTCCCTTAAATAACAGAGGAGGGAGGAGAGGAGGTTAGGATATTGACTGAATGCGCACCAGATGTTCTCTGTTGTAATGATCATTCTGTAAATACTGTAAGATGTTTTATAGCGTGGGTGAAGCTAGAACTGCTCAATAACCAGTCAACATGTAATCCATTAGTTAACATAAGTAGTATGTGGTGTACTGACACCATATTCACGTCAGTGCTCAAAAGCTTTTGACAGTAAGTATCCTTAGTCTGGTATATCAGTAGGTGAAATGACGTAAACAGGTGTAACCTGACCCACGATATTTACTTTATTCCCAGTAAATCTATTCGTTTATTACTGCGGACATTTATAGGAAAATAATAGATTCTCCTGCGTAAGCTCTGCATATGTCTCAGAGGAAATAAATCAGTGGAGATGTTTCTGCCTGTTCATAAGTGTTGATGCTGTGCAGAGGCAGTGGGTTGCTGTGTGGGTGGACTAAAGCAGAGGATAGATGAGTGGGCTTGTCCTGTGTGCAGTGAATCAGCAGGCTATTAGTGGTACATGTGGGAGCTCCGGTAGACAAGGTTGGCAAATCATAGTTATATCTGAGGAGTGCACAGGAGAATATGCCAGCGCTGTCTCTCCCGTCACTGTTGATCTTTGGTGTTACATGCGGCCGAAATGTTTGTACACGAACATTTTAAATCAACATCCTCAGGAATGAAACTGAGATTTCAAAAGAGGAATGCGAGCTGCCTCACCAGCGTGTTTATCCTGAGCCAAGTTTCCTGATGCTGGAAAGTCCTTTCCTTCCCCCCTGAAAAGTTCCTGAGCCATGGGGAGCACAACCGAAAGCACACATGATGCACATACACCAGCTCCTTCTAAGTGTCTTAGTAATAACAACAGCTTAGCAGGAAACAAAAGTCCCAGTACAGTTTTCAGAAGTGTTTGTGACTGTGAAAATTCTCCACATAACAAGTGGCGACGTGTAACTTTTGTTATGTGCTCACACTGAACATAAAAGCACAAATTACTCACGAATCAAAAAGTGTTTAAATAACTGTTGGGCTTTATTCCTATCAGTCTGGAAGGGGGGCAGGGAGCATTCAATCTATCTTGTGGCAAAGGAACACAGCTCTTTGAAGAGTACTGAGAAGGCCTATTGTAAAAACACCATTGTCTGCATGCTCACTGCTGCCACGGTAACATTGCTCTCACAGTGGCAGCAGGACTGAAATGCTGCAGTCACAGCTGACGAATGCCTTGGCAGAATATGTGAGAAAAGAAAAGCCTTGTTTTACCTTGACTCCAGTGAAAGTGAATAGAAATCCAATTCGTCAGATTTATTTATTTTTTTTCACAAGTCATTATTTCTGTTCCTCTGCAAATTACCATCCATCCATTAGCTGCAGCGCTTTTAATGTACTGAGGTCCTTAAACGTAGAACCATAAAGATGCAGTTAAAATGTGAGATTGTTGAACACAGCCTCGCGTTGTCTAAAAGCTCTAATTCGTTCCAGTATGTCTCTCTGAATGACCTTTTTTTTCTTTTGCAGAACATTGTGTTTGTTCGTACTCGCCACTCGGTGTCTAATTTGTATACCCTATCTTTGCTGAGTGTGAAATCAGCGACAGGAGACGGAAGAAGCACTCACACTGTCCATTTGTGCTAGAACAAGTAACATCACAAAAGCAGCACAGAGAGAAAAAGTGTTTTTTGACTAATGAAGATGCTTTTCCCCTTTTCTGGTTCGGACTCTGTGAATATCTGGGATCATACCTGTTAGTTACATACACTAGACAGGTTGTAGAAAGAGGGATCCTTTCCCTGGGAATTTGGCGGAAAACGGCACGCCAGATCCTGTCAGATATGCCGATAATGCGTTAGAAAAAGCTGAAAATATAATTATTATTGTAAATTATGATTTGCATCGTCCAGACAACTATGATCCTGGCTTTGTGGAGAGTGTTGATGAGCTGACAGTGAGTCTCTTCTCTTTCAAGCAGGATTAAATTGGAATGTTTGGCAGGGCTGGTGTTGACTGGACTGCTGACATGTCTTTTACTCATCCACAAAGTGCAGAGCTGTCATTTCCTATTCTGTTTCCCTTTCTGATAAGACCTTGTTGTGGTCTGCTTCCTCAGCTCTGGATGGCAATGATGACACTGAATACAGAAAAATTATTATATATTGGTGCAAGCAGACACCATCTGCAGTTCAAAACAAGCTGAATTTTCTTCCGAAAGAAAAAAAAAAGTTGAAAATTGTCTTGTCATCTGAACACACCAACACTGACAGAACTGTGAACACATTTCCCTTCTTTCCTCCACAGCCATCATGTCAGGGAAATCAGATGGGAAAAAGAAGTGGGCGGCAGTCAGGGGTCGCCTGGGCTCCTCACAGGACTCCGATACCCAGCAGGAGGCCAACCTGGAGAGTGCTGACCCAGAGCTATGCATCAGACTGCTGCAGGTTCCCACTGTGGTCAACTACTCTGGCCTGAAGCGTCGACTGGAAGGCAGCGACCAGACATGGATGGTCCAGTTCCTGGAGCTGAGTGGTCTGGATCTGCTCCTGGAGGCCCTGGACCGGCTCTCAGGACGGGGATGTTCTCGCATTGCAGACGCCCTCCTGCAGCTCACCTGCGTCAGCTGCGTGCGGGCAGTGATGAATTCTTCTGCGGGGATCCACTTCATTATAGAGAATGAAGGATACATTCGGAAGCTCTCCCAAGGTTGACTTTGAATTTTGTGAAACATGATCAAATAATTCACATTGTTGTCTGTCTAATACTTAAGTCACAGTTTCTCTGAGACTCCTGCTACTGAGCTGAAGTTTCATTTTGTACAGAAATGAGTCATAAGGGATGTTTTGGGAGTTCCCAAAAAATGCAGTGTCACAGCATGTTGAGAATATTGGATTCCCCAACCCCCCCACCCCTTCAAACAGAAACATGTTTATCTACAGCACAACACCACATCTTTTAGAGGCCAAAGTTCCAACTGAGTTGTCTAAAGGTAGTGAAACAAAGAGTCCTGCCTGGGTCCACACACAAAAACAGAACTGAGAATCAGGCTTGCTTTGGAAATATGAGGACGCCTCTTTGTATTCATATGTATGGTCATTGTTCTCCACAGCCTTGGACACCTCTAATACCATGGTGAAGAAGCAGGTGTTTGAACTCCTCGCTGCCCTCAGCATGTTCTCTACCGACGGAGATCGACTGGCTCTGGATGCTCTGGAACACTACAAGGCAAGTAGATGAACAAACAAAACTTTTTTTTGTTTGTTTGTTTAGTTAAGTAGCTCTGGGATTTGCCCCACAATATCCTACATCATCTGTCTGAACGATAAACCCCTTACCTATGCCCTCTAGTGGTGTGAACTGTGTTTTTGCAATACAATCACAGTTGTTGATTAGTTATTCTGACTTTGGTTTCCACTTCAGGGAGTGAAGACACAGCAGTATCGCTTCAGTGTCATCATGAATGAACTGCAGGCCACAGATAACGTCCCTTACATGGTCACACTCCTCAGTGTCATCAATGCCCTGATCTTCGGAACAGAGGACCTCAGGCAAAGAGATAAGATGAGAAAAGAATTTATCGGTAGGTCCTCCGCTACGCTGCTACTTAACAGCTAATCAGAAAGTCTGGCGTCACATCATGAGCAAGGTTAGGCTGTGGTTAATTGTTAGCACAACAGTGTTTCCCCTCTGTGCTGAGCATGACTGCAGAGGGGAAAGCAGGCCATCAGCAGGAGCTCTGTAACAAATATCTCTGTCACTGGGTCGGCCTAAGAATAGGTCTAATGGCCTCAATTTGACAAAATGACTGAGAAATAAGTAAGTGTAGGAAAGCATTGTGTGTGCATTATTATGTTGTTGCAAGTAATATAAACAATGAGTTTTTCCTGCATGAGAAGTCAAGACTCACACAAACCAGCTGCAGAGTCTTTAGATTTCACAGTAATTCCAGTGTGACTGCACTATTAAAGTCAATGTAGTCAAAGTAGGAACTGGTTAAAATAACAGGATTCATTTGAACCCAGAACCTTTTTCCTATGAGGCAGAAGTGTAAACCATTTTACTGTGTCCTTGTCCCTCCCACTAAAGATGCATGGAAAATGTCACAGCCCTTCCAAAGTCTTTAAATTGCCACCCACCATCTTGGACCAATCAGCCATCTGATTGACTACTCCTCTTTTGTGATTGCTCACCTGTGACTTCCTGCCAATTCCCAAAAACTAACATATGTGACTGTGGAGAGACACGTGACCCCCTTATAAGATAAACTTCCTAAAATTTGCTAAGTGAATGGTATGATACAATACTCAGAACTGTGTTTTATTGTTGTCTTGCAGGGCTTCAGTTACTTGATATTTTGCCAAAGTTAAGGTGAGCCATCCTTCTGTTGTTCACATTTGACACCAGATTTTATACAATAAATTAAATGTAGGTTGTATCCATCATTACTGGAAGCAAAATAATGCTTTTAGCAAAAATTTATTTCCAATTTGTGTCCATTAGTGACAGTAATGTGACCCGAGGTTCTCGTTATTGCTTTTCATAAAAATGATAATGGCATTCAAATGTACCGACGTGTGCTCATCAGTGATATGTGTGTTTGTGGTACAGGGAGCAGGAGGATGAAGACTTGATTATTCAATGTGAAGCTTTTGAAGAGGCGATGGCTGAGGATGAGGAAGAACTGCTGAGAGTGTATGGGGGCATTGACATGAGTAATCACCTGGAGGTCTTCACTGCCCTCTTCAACAAGGTGAGAACTGTCTGACTGGCTTTATCATGTACTGCTAAAGACAAAGATGATCGTGAAAGTGGAAGCTGAATGAACATATTGTCATTGATCTCCCACATTATATATATACATTCTGTTGACTTTGTGGATAATAGTTTCCTGCATGTTTTTTTAAACAGCTTTCTTTTATGTGCTCATGTGTGTGCAGGTGAGCAGCTATCCAGCTTCTCTCCAGCTGCTGTCCATCCTGCAGTCGTTGCTGGTGTTAGGCCCGAACCGCTCGGACATCTGGCTGGCTCTGGAGACCATCACTAACAGAGCCATACTGCTGGAGCAGGACTGTGAGTAAGCGCTGAAGCAGCAATACTTTCATTTTAGGTCAACACCCTGAAGAGCCCAGTGGCTAGTTAATGTCCTCCTCAATGATTAATGCATGAAGAGAAGTGATTGTTCAGAAAAGTAGAATACAGCGATGAAATGGAGGCAGCAGGTGACGGGTTGACTGATGACTTTTGTTGTAATAAGAGAAGTTATTTTTAATAGGGTTTATTAATGTGTGTGTGTGTGTGTGTGTGTGTGTGTGTGTGTGTGTGTGTGTGTGTGTGTGTGTGTGTGTGTGTGTG
>JAUYWH010000004.1:11699352-11734927 GCA_034779795.1 Ctenopoma multispine
TGTGTGTGTGTGTGTGTGTGTGTGTGTGTGTGTGTGTGTGTGTGTGTGTGTGTGTGTGTGTGTGTGTGTGTGTGCTCCAGCTCAGATGGAGTCCTGTGAGAGGATCATGCAGCGGCTGATGTTCTCCAAAGGCAGGAGCTGTGCAGGTCATCATGAAGTGGACGGGCATCTAGTGAAAGTGGATAAATCTGTGCAGACTCAGCTGGATCAACTGGACAATGAGGAGCCAGACAGACGCACAGCTTCTTCTCAGAAGCCACCCTGTGCCTCACCTCCTCCTCCACCCCCAGCACCTCCTCTGCCTCCTAGTATCGCTGGTACCCTGCTCCAGTCATCTATCCAGTGCCCACCGCCTCCTCCTCCTCCACCACCACCACTACCTGGAATGTTTGGTGGTCCTCCACCACCTCCTCCTTTGCCTGGAATGCCGCCTCCACCACCTCCACCTCCCCTGCCAGGGTTGAGTGGTGGACCACCACCAGCGCCTCCCCTACCTGGCATGCCACCTCCACCTCCTCCTCCGCCAGGCATGATAATAGCTCAGAGTAGCCAGGCCCTGGGGTGCAGTGTGCCCTCAAAGACAAGCCGCTGTCCCACCCTGAGGATGAAGAAGCTTAACTGGCAGAAACTGCGTGCTGTTACTGGTGAGTAAACCGTTCTGATGGCTCTGAAGCTCATTGATCATCTGTCATCTACCTGCAAAGCAAGCAAACCAGGGCTGAATCTAATTTCAGGATTGCCTACTTTGATATGACTTTTTTTTTTTTAATAGGTTTGTAGGTTTGCCTCCATCTACATCTAGTTTTACCAATCCATCAAGATCGTATTTACAGAAGGAATATCATTTTGAATAGGAGATGGGATGTTGATACAAAATGAGCTCATGACAGGTTACTCTCTTCCTCCGCACACACAGATGGTCAGTCCATGTGGGCCTCTGTTCAGAAAGAGCCTCCTCCTCGGGAACCTGACTACAGCAGTATCGAGCAGCTGTTCTGCCTCCCCGTGACCGAGCACAAAGACAAGGGGGCAGCTGCTCCTGTCAAGAAGGAGCCTAAAGAGGTGTGTTTGATCAACACTGATCGACACTGCTCCTCATAGCTGTAGCTGAAACACACGTGATTATCACAGCTGAATGATCAATCGGCCTTCCTGACGTCTGTTTGTTTTTCTATAGATTACATTTATTGATCCAAAGAAAAACCTGAATGTAAACATATTTTTGAAGCAGTTCAAATGGTGAGAAATTACACATCATTTTGACATTTAAAAAAATATATACTTTGATCCGTTTCCACAGCTCAGTATTGTTTCAAATATTTTCTCTCTCCAGCACAAACGAGGACTTTATAACCATGATTCAGAACGGAGACCGTACTCGGTTTGATGTAGAGGTGCTAAAACAGCTTTTGAAGCTCCTACCAGAGAAGCATGAGGTTTGCACTATCAGTACATATGCGTCAAGAACTCTAAAAATGGATGCACACTTATTTTCCAGTTGAAGGCCAAATTTGATTCCCTGCCTCGTGTCTTGCTTTAGATTGAAAATCTGAAGTCCTTCCAAGGAGAAAAAGTGAAGTTGGCAAATGTTGACCGCTTTTACAGCTTCCTCCTCACTGTGCCATGGTAACTTTCTACTCCAGTACTGTTTTATCTGTTGATTTTGTGTGTGCTTGATATTTCTATCATATATATATATGTGTATATATATATATATATATATATATATATATATATATATATATATACACATATATATACACCCCCGTTCTTGGCTCCCTGTTTACTGTGCTGTCTGGCTTGTCTTCCAAGTTACCAGCTGAGGATTGAGTGCATGCTGTTGTGTGAGGAGACTTCATCGGTGTTGGAGATGCTCAAACCCAAAGTCAAGCTGGTTGAAGAGGCCTGCCAGTGTAAGTTAAACCATATGCCAGCTTTAGACGTTTTCCCCCCCCAAAAAAGAAAAGATTGTTCTCCTGTATGTAATGTCACTCTCTCTGCTAATTTACAGTCAAATTAACACAAATGTGACACATTTCTCAGCTCTCAGAACGAGCACACTCTTGCCAAGTTTCTGCAGGCTCATTCTTGACGTGGGAAATTTTCTCAATTATGTAAGAACCTCTTCTGTTCTATGTATGTATATTTTATTTAAGCTGACATTTAGACAGAGCTTGCATTTCTAGTCATGGATCTACTTCTAGGGAAGTCACACAGGGAACGCAGAGGGCTTCAAGATCAGCTCTCTGCTCAAGCTCACAGAGACCAAGGCCAACAAGAGCCGCATCACACTGCTGCATCACATCCTGGAGGTACACAAACTGCCGCACAGCTGCCATAACTTTGTGTCCCTTTTTTCAGCCATGAACCTGTTTAATTACCCCACTGTGTGAATTGATTTGCAAAAGGAAGCGGAGGCGAACCACCAGGAGCTGTTGGTGCTGCCAGATGAAATAGAGATCTGTGAAAGAGCAGCAGGGTATAGAAACCTTTCTCATCTGCTTGTGCTCATGTTCTCTTGTTAATTGGTTCTCTGTGGATCTATAGCAGATATCTACATGTAACAAAAGGTTTTGATTTTGCCCTCAGAGTTAATCTGGATTCTATTCAATCAGAAGCCAGTTCCTTACTGAAGCGGCTGAATGAGACAGCCAAGAAGGTCTCCAACTCTGTGGATGACGTGAAGGAGCAGTACACAAAGGTTCTTGAGGTAGGATGCTAGACTGGTTATATAAACTCTGTATTTTTGGCAGCTAGATCCGCATGTCACATGCCTCCCTTTTCTCTGTTTCAGGAAAGTCTGGAGGCATGTCAAGCTTTAACTGAAAAGTTCAGTGAGATTGAGAAGAAAAGGAGTGACCTGGCTATCTATTTATGTGAAGACGCTAATCAGCTGTCACTTCAGGAACTCTTTGGAACCATTGGGACTTTCCGAGGTCTTTTCATCAAGTCACTCAAGGTCAGCGAGGATTCTTTGCTGATATAAGTCATTTTGAATACGGTCTTCCTCTTGTGTAGGAGTTGACTCCTGTCTTTCGATAATGAGTGTCATACTGGGGAGAAAAAAAACACAAGATCTTAATATGTCACTGTTCAAATGATACAAAGACAAATTGCTATGTGCGTCTTGAGTGACAGTGAGTGACACCCATTTCTTTCATGATTACAGGAAAACAAAACCAGGAAAGAACAGGCAGCCAAGGCTGAGAAGAGAAAGAAGCAGCTGGCAGAGGAAGAGTCCAAGAGACAGAAGGGAGAAAATGGGAAAATAAGTAAGTTGTAAACAGTCGTCCGTTCTACACTGCACTAGAAATTCCTAAGAAAGCTCTGATTTAAATTATTATAAACCCTTTTCATCCTGCTTTCATCAGTCAAGAAAGGCTTTGTCCCTCAGAACGATGGCTGCATCATCGAACACCTCCTGGCAGATATCAGGAAAGGCTTCAGCCTGAGAAAGACCAGGCCAAGGTGCGATTCGGAAAGCCTCCCTTCTAGTGAAATGCGTAGGGATATCTGCCCACCTGGTAAGGACAAGTGTGTGGCCTCCATTAGCGAGCCACAACACAGCCTTGCTGCTTTACCTAGCCGATTTAATTACGCTGTAATGGCACATTGCTTTGCTGCTTTTGATTAGCTGCAATAGCTGCCTTTGATTACAGATTTAATTTTTTTTTGTCATGCATATTTGCTGATTTCTGAAATATCACACCATAATAATGATTATTTTAATCTACCTACTTCTCCCCGTCAGGATCAAGTGTCAAGCCTGTAGACGAAGGAGCCGCAGACATAACCACACTCTCCACTCCCTTCAAGCATCAGACACAGGGTTGCCAGGCCAGCACAGGCGAGGTGAACGGTTTCATCAGGCCATCAGAAGAGGCTCGGCCAGCCCCACCACAGAATACAGTGACAGACCAACCAGCTCTACCTCCCAAAACACACCAAGGAGAACCAACCAATATGAAATACACACCCCTAGAAAGGCCTGTATCTCTACAGGTGGGGCAACACCGGGAGAAACCTGCAATATCTTCTACAGATATGACACAACCTCTGCCTCAGGCTGAAGGAGACCAAGCATGTGTCACTACAAATGGCTTCTCGTTAGATTCCACTGAGACCAGTGTCTTTAGCCCCTCTTCTCTCTCAGATTCTGAACTGCTAGAGGCCGTGTTAGATGACACTTCCAGCCCTACACCTGAGAAGCTGATGCCTGAAAAGCCAGCGCACATTAGTGTGAATATTCAGATCAAAGAAAATCCCTTACCTAGTAAAGACATTAATGTGACACAGATTGGTGAAAGTAATTTAATAGAATACGGGAAAGATGAAACTAGCAGTAAAATAAATCTTTTAACAGAGACTGTAAGGCAAGAGAAGGGCCGAGAAGAGCGAGAATGCATTATCACAAGAACGTCTGAGCAAGAGGAAGTCGTGAGTCACAAACACCCGGAACCTAAAAGCAATGTGAGTGCGCTCAGTGAGGGCATTGAGGGGTGTGATGTACCAGATGGACGCAAATCAGAAGATCTGCCGTCGGTGTCTGAAGCAGTTCCTCCACCCCTTAAGCCTGAGCCAAAGAAACAGCAGTCATTCTTTAAACGAACCAGAAAGAAGAGTAACCAAGGTAATCTATCCATTAACTTAAATAAAGATCATGTTTGGAATGCTAGTCTCTTGGCTTGTTTTAAAGGGAAATCCGTATTTGTTTTATTTGCTTTGCATTTTACTTTTTGTGTTTTATATATGGGCTATTTTAATATACGTTCCTGAGTATTTTGCATGATTACAAGCATTTTATTAAAGAGTATAGATGGAGTGCGCAGCGCTTTGTTTTGCAGATTTAATACTGAATGGATTTAATCTGTGGTCAGTTTGTTGAATGTTCTGTTTTCCATTTTGACTCTCTGAAACACAAGGCAACAGTGGGAAAGGACACTCTAAACATAAAAAAGGCTGTGTGTTGCAGTGAGGTAGGTCAAATCGATGGGATGGCAAACTGTAAGCAGGACCCTCATCCTGATGAGCTCAAATCATCGTCAAAGCTTTGTTCCAAATAACACGTCATCTGTTGGTCTAACTGGAATCTGGATTTCATTTGTTTGTGTTGTCGAGCTTTTAACACTTGTGTCTTAACGCTTTTTTAAATCGGTTATCAGGCCAAAATCTTAACAGTGAGGCGACTAATCCTAAACGTACTGTTACGTGTAGCAGTTCATCTCATTAATGGTTAAGTAATATAACGTGACAGTTTTCTGATCTCAAACAGCTTTTGCAGTCTGTGACGTCATCGTGAAGTCATCGTGGACTGAGTTATTTCATGAAAGCTGTCACTTTTGTGTCTTTTCTGTTCATATTTTCTTGTCCATTCTCTAAATCTGCAACTGGGACTGTTTTTTTTAAATCTACTAACAGTCGTGCGTGCTTCCTGTAAAACTGTGCTTTGTTAATCTGACATAGAAGATGCTGTATTTCATGTAAATGCATTAAAAATGTTTGCCACTTGAAAAACACCTTAAAGCAGATTTATCATGTTTGCAAGCCTAAGAAATGTGAATAAATTTTGAAGAGAAGTGCCTTTAAGCCAACAGTTTTATACAGCTGTGTATTTAGTATAACTTTAAATGGTATAAAATAATTTTGCCTACACATATTTTGGTTCTGTCTATTCATTTTAGTCTTTGTTTCCTTAGGTGATGCCAGAAAAAGAAAGTCGAGAGGAAAAAGAAAATGTTAATTTTACACAGGAGTTCTGAACTGGATGCACTGCAGAAGTCTGGGTTTTTTTTTGCAATGATTTGTTTTTACAGACAAAGAAGATAAAACTCACCTAAGGCTGGGAACTTCACAGCATGGATATCACTTTATGTAAATGAATTGTAGTTTTCTTTGTGTGTATATGAGTGGTTTTGATGCAGAACTATTCAAAAAAAAAAAAAAAGCTTTCTATGTTTTGTATAATTGTTGTAATGTGTTTTGCTATAATAAGCTATATTTACCTTCCTGCACCCAAAGAAAAAAATACGTATTGTTTGGTGCAAAATATTTAATTTATCTCCTTAAAAAACGGAACTAAATGGAAGAATGTCTTAATTTCTTTAACTATTAACCAGATTGTGTCTAACAGGAGCTGTAAGGAGGGCATATGATGAATTGTAACTTTTATGGTTAAATATATTTTAATAAAAGTGAATTTAACATTCAGCTGTTTTTGTTTTTCTTCACACAATGGTGGTAAATGAGGGTGAGAAACGTGCTGATAAATGCTGGTTTCTCAGCGGGGGCTTCAGCAGCCTTGGAGACAACTTAACCCCCCCCCCCAAAAAAAAAAAAAAAAAAGCACGGCGACGCACTTCACTTGTGTGCGTCTTGCTCTGACATCACAAGAATATGATGTTACAGATATGGCAATGCCACTGCTGGAGACAGTTCAGTCCTCTTGAGACGGACAACCTAGAGCCACCACCATCATGTCGCTCAGCTGGTCGGCGAAAGACCACAAAAACACTAATCAACCCGCCGCGACCGGGCAGAAGCGATCACGTAATGACACGGGGAACAAGGTGACGGTGGTGCTCGGTGCGCAGTGGGGAGACGAGGGCAAAGGCAAAGTCGTCGACTTGTTGGCGACCGAGGCGGACATCGTCTGCAGATGCCAGGTACATGTTTGGATTTGTGATTACAGCTAAGCATTCACGGCGACGTGTTGTTGAATTACCGCTGCATGTATTTGTTTTGTATAAATTCCTAAGCTTTTACTAAAACGTGCTGATTAATGGAGCGCTACAAAGCGCAACAAGTGCTCACAGTCAAAACGCTTGCTTTGATTTAATTTCGTGACTGCGCATCAACATGATTTAAAACGTGCAATGAAAATCAGCTTGAATTAAAAAAAAACATTTTACGTTTTGAGAATGGCGGATATCTTTTTTTTTTCTTTTCTTTTGCACAACCAACTACAAGCCAGATCTCTATGAATGCTTGTAACCTACCTCTAAACCTCGACATTTCAACAAGCAAGACTGACTTTTTCAGATCAGACTCGTAATAAAAACAACCCTGACAGGTCATGTTCTGGTCACTTGCATAAGCAACATAAGAAATCAGAGGTCACTCCAGCACCCGGACACACAGTGAAACTTGTCAACAGTTGCTGTGTTGTACTTGCACCACTGACAGCTCCAGGACCTTGTGTTCTGCAGGCTTGAGAGCCCCACCCACCTGGCTAGAGCAAGGTCACATTCTCAGGGTGGCCTGATATGTGAGAAGGCCAGGTCTTAGCCAGGGGAGCAGAGCGGAGAGTCCACCAGCACCAGCCAAGTCTGTTAAAATAGGTGCTGGAAAAGCGTGGTGAATTGGGAAGAGGGGGCTTATCACCGTCTCAGAAAAATAAGAAGAGACATGTGCATGTGTCTGAATCTTCTGCTGTGGTCTTTGGTTTATATGTTGCCGAAGTTTACACTGCTTTGATTCATAGGGGGGCAACAATGCAGGACACACAGTGGTGGTGGACGGCAAGGAGTACGACTTTCACCTTCTCCCCAGTGGAATCATCAACCCTAAAAGCACTTCACTCATTGGTAAAAGCTTCAGTCTTTAGTCTTTTCAGAGAAAAGACTAAAAGACTTTTACAAGACTCAACTTCTTCTTTTGCTGCCGCAGGTAATGGAGTGGTCATACATCTACCCGGCTTGTTTGAGGAAGGTGATAAAAATGAAAAGAAAGGTATTTTAAGAAATACCCTTTATTTGTAATGTACAAGTATAAAATCAGACTTTCTGTGTAATCAAATCTATTGTCTAACCAGGATTGAAAGGCTGGGAGAAGAGACTAATTGTCTCAGACAGAGCTCACCTTGGTATGTGAGGTTTACTTTGTTCAAATAAACACGTTCAGTATAATTCAGATATTTTAGTTATTGATTTGTTTGCCGTTTCTCTTCACAGTGTTTGATTTCCACCAGGTTGTCGACGGTTTACAGGAAACTGAAAGACAAGCACAAGAAGGAAAGAAGTAAGGCCAGCGACGGCGAGTTAGTTCAGAGTGAACCAATGCCGTCTCCCAAAATATGATTCACCATAATATACTAAAATCAGTACTAACCTGCAATCATTTCACACAGTATTTTACTTTTCCTTTGGCGTGTGTTTCATTATAAAAGCATTGGAACAACCAAGAAGGGCATTGGACCTGCATATTCTAGCAAAGCATCTCGCACTGGCCTACGTGTTTGTGACCTCCTGGGTGACTTCAAGGACTTTTCCACCAGGTAGAGATGAAAATAACCAAATGGCCAAAAATGTGGCAATATTTCCACGCACAACTGATGCTGTTATTCCGGATTTCCTTTCAGATTCAAAAACCTTGTCCATCAGTATCAATCCATGTATTCATCCTTGACAGTTGATGTTGAGGACCAACTGAAAAAACTCAAGGTGCGCGTTAATGGAAGAGACACTCAAGTGATGAGTTATCGTCATTGCCTCTAACAGCAAAAACATGTTTTCATTGATGTGTTTCATGCAGGAATACGCTGAGAGATTGCGGCCAATGGTGAGAGACGGGGTCTATTACATGTATGAAGCTCTACATGGACCTCCAAAGAAAATTCTGGTTGAAGGGGCCAATGCTGCTCTGCTTGACATTGACTTTGGTAGGGTCAGCAGTGATATAATGTTTTTATAATAGTTGTGAGGTTAAAGTGACATAGTAAACTTTTCTTTTTAGGCACATATCCTTTTGTGACATCATCCAACTGCACTGTGGGTGGGGCATGCACTGGACTTGGCATCCCTCCTCTGAATATTGGAGAGGTGTTCGGTGTAGCGAAGGCCTACACCACCAGGGTGGGAATTGGAGCGTTCCCCACAGAACAACTCAATGTAAGTGCTTGATGTTGCTTGATGTTACCTAGCTAAATTAGTCAGACAGCTTCTGCGTCTTCTTTGCTTCACCAGTTGTCTTATTGTATGAAGGAGAGACATATGATATGTTATGTCACTCACTGATACTGAGTTTAACATGTGCAGTTAGTTTGTGATCATGTGACTGACACATGGGCAGCAGGGCGTGTACTGGTCGAGTGCAGCTGTCAAATTTTGAACGAGATGGGCTCAAACGCTGTTTTACTCTTATGCAGGTCACATGTTTACAGGGATAAATTTAGGGTCACAGTCTGGGTTCAGGATATATTTACTGTGTGAGATGAGGTTATGTTACTTGTCACAGGAACTGACCACAGAGACATAAGTCAAGATGTTAAAATTTCAATCCCCAACACATGTGTTTTATTGTGCTTTATATAACTAGTGGTTTAATATCTAAATTTGATATCACATAAGTTCATAAATAATAAAGTAACAGGTAAGGATGTTTTCTTTTTCCTGTTTTGACTGTAGGCAGTAGGAGAGCTGCTGCAGACAAGGGGTCATGAGGTGGGTGTAACCACAGGCAGGAAGCGGCGCTGCGGGTGGTTGGATCTCGTCATCGTCAGATACGCTCATATGATTAATGGCTTCACTGCGTGAGTGACTAGAGCTTGTCTCTAGAGTTTTTAATATTGAAGCACATACATACATTTTTAAACTATAATCGAATAAGAAACGGCACATTTGACACTGCTCACCTGTCCGACAGCATTGCTTTGACAAAACTCGACATTCTGGATGTGCTGGATGAAATTAAAGTTGGAGTTGCCTACAAACTCAATGGAAAAAGGATTCCCCATTTCCCAGGTAATTTAATATAGCAAATCATATTTACAATAAACACAAAGCACAAAACTCAGTTAATTGCTAACGTTCACATTGGAATAGCTGTCAAGACTACTGTAAGTACTGATTTAACATAATTTCTTTTAATCATAGCCAACATGGACATTTTGCACAAAGTAGAGGTTGAGTATGAGACTTTCCCTGGTTGGAAGATCGACACGTCTGCAGCTAGGAAGTGGAACGACCTCCCAGCCAAGGCACAAAACTACATCCGCTTCATTGAGAACCACATTGGAGTTCCAAGTATGTTTCACACAAAATTGTAAATTGAATCAAATGTAAAATAATACTGAACAATATTGTTAGTACATCAACAGAAGGCCTCCAAACTAAAATGTAGTAATGCTGCGTGATTTCCATGAAGTGGTACTGTTTCAATTATAATTAACAATAGCCCTGTACAGTTTTGTTCACTTTTCTATCTCTTTCTGTCTATTTCTTTTTCTCCTTTTAGTTAAGTGGGTTGGTGTTGGAAAGTCCAGAGAGTGCATGATCCAGATGTTCTAAAGAAATACTTAATGACCCATGGACGCACAACGTGGTATAGCTAATAAACAAAACATCTGTGTAACATCTCTATGGTGTTGGTTATGTTTGTTTTGTGGCTGTGTCAACAATTACACCAGCACACCTGTTATCAAATAAAAGTTAATAGATTCATGGTGGACACTGTAGATCATTAATCATATTTTTCTGAAGCCCAGCTTCTCTGTAAGGTAAACATGATCTGATAAAGGAATAACTATAAACCGTTATAAGAGTTGTGTGTATTATGGCTATGTTGATGATTACTTTAAGGCATGTAATCATAAAGAAAGTCTCGTGGATATTTATTCGATTTATTGATAATCAATGAGAAATTATTTTCTTTTTTATTTGAATCGAAAAGCGCTAAATTCCAATTATCGCAGTAGTCCGTGAAAGCAGCGTAATGTGAAATCTTTAATATAGAACTAATATCACGTGATAGAAGAGCGGTTGTCTGATTGGCTCTGAGTTTTCACATGACCATAAAAGCACGTCTGTGATTGGCTGTTCGTCGTTATACTCATATTTTTCCCGCAATAAAAAAATAAAGGAGAACCGCAGGAGCACGAGAGGACTTTTTAGCAGCGAAAATGCCGAAACGAGCTTGTCCTTTTCCGGAAACATTTTCCTCCCAGTACAAAATACACATTGGGCAACAGGAGTTAAATAATTATGGCGTGTTTGGAAATAAATACAGACAGGAAATCTACGGTAGGTACAAGCGTTTCAGTGCTGGCTAATGTTAGCTTCGTCTGTGCGCACATACGGTTGTAACGTTAGGCTTTGCGTGCGCTAACAATTGCTTTAAACAGTTGCACTGGCCATTTTTGATTCACATGTTAATGTTCACGAATCTAGCAGAGGTGCCCAATGCTTGTCCTTTCTTTTTACATGGGCTTGTTAACCTTAAAAACAGTAAGTGTACCGACTGTTGAACACGGAACTGGAGTCTATTTGCTTTTATTATTGCTGCCACATGTCCCCTCTGAACTATCACAGTACAACTAAATATCAATCCGACTTGCTCAGATAAAGCTGAGGCAGTGAGCCTCAGGTGGTTCTTTCAGTAAGCATGTGTTTTGCATAAAGGCCTGTTTTCTCTCAGAAAAGACCAAGAACTTGCTCTTTAACGGTGCCAAAGCTGTGATGGGCAAAATATGGACCGCAGAGGAGACGTGCACAGACCTGCAGCCCGATGTGCAACCAGAGGCACCTACATGCAGCCAGACACTGCTGAGAGGACAGACACTGATTGGACATGATGGGAGGCTGACGAGAGCAAACGTAGCACAAGGTGAGCCTGAGCTAACAGCCAGGTGAGTGGTTACTGTCCAGATTATAATTAAGCAAAGGGTGCAGGCAGTAGTCACTGAAAGGACATTGTATGAGGTCAGTGCCTTACATGATGCAAGCTGACTATTGTCAAAGAGCCTTTGGACTATCTGAAGCATCAGTTGAACCAGCTCCTTAAATAAGACCTGACACAGATTAAAAGTAAGGGTGCATTCTTTAATAAAGGATTTTTTTTTAACCTGATGGAGGACAAGGGCTAATGTATTATAGCATTATTCATACGACTCATGCATTAAATTGCCATGATTGACAACATATCGAGGCTGCTAACGGAGGCAAACATTGTTTTTTGTTCTATTGAGTTTGAAATACTCAATAGTATTTATTAGGTACACCTGTACTGTCTAAAGCAATCTCTGTACAAGGTTATAACTCCTCAGCTTTTGTTGATTCAGTCCTAGTGGGTGGTGGAGTCGTGCTGGAGTACATTGTTAAGGGGTTTTTCTAATGTTTTGTGAATGGTGTGGCTAAAACATTTGCAATGATGTCACCCAGTAAGACTCCACCACTCAGTGTCTGATGTTGTTCTGTAATAAACACATCTGAATTATTTGGAAACAAAGCTGAAAATCCCTGTGCATCAGGAAAAACAGCATACACATAATTTACATTTGTTTAAAACAAAACACTGCTATTAAATTCTACAAAAATCAATAAACTGGTTTTTAATAGGCTTTAAATAATCTGAATACCAATAAATGCAGACGCAGCTAATTAGCAATGTTAAAATTTTGTTTTGTTGGCATGTATGTCAGAAACCATGAAATTGGGGTTAAGAAAAGAACATCTAATTTCTCTAAACTGATTTAGAAAACATTGACACAATTAAGAAATAAGGGATGTATCAGTGGACTGGTGCCAGTGCAGTTAGCTGGCACATGTAAGTTATTGGAGAGTGTCTGCTGCAAAGTGCATGTTGTGGGTATTGAGACTAGAAGAAGTCACTTTGCTGCTAGGCCACAAGCTGATGGCTATTTTCAGTTCATGTACTTTACCAGCAGATGTCAGTGTTGACAAATTTGAATGCTCAGTTTGGTTCCCTATCCGATTGTTGCTCAATGTTCATGAAGTGTATTGTGTGGGTGTGCACTTTGTTTATAGGTGTGCCAGTGGCTTCTACAGGCTGCTGTGTGTGTCAGAAGACTCAGGGATCCAGGACACCGTGCTCCCAATGTGACCGTTCAACATGTACTTCCTGTACCAGACAGTGCTCCAGCTGTTCCAGCCTCTGCTGCTCTGTCTGCACTATCATAGAGTAAGTCGATATTTATATAGTTTTTTACTTTGTTTGTTAAATGACTTCAGCATATTGATACAGAGGTACATTACATACTAGATAAGCGGTTGCTGCAACTAAAATCTTTATCTTATTACTTATTTATTTTATTTATTTTTTTATATAAATGGCTCTAATTGTCAGATTAGCTGTTGAATATTATAAAAACCAGCCATTTATGGTACATAGTGCAGTACTAATATGTGCACATTGATTTCACTGGACAGAAAACATCTGTAGAGATGGTTTGACATAAATATAATTTGATACTTTGGCGTGAAACTAGCTTTACCTAGAGGGCGAGTAATTTGCTAACAGATCTGAAAGTTAATTTGGAAGCATAAAGGTATTTCAGGTTTTGCATTGGCATGTTTTGTGTTTTGAAATTGGTTTTACCCTTGCACGTCCTATTTTCCTATGACACTCTCTGCTTTCTGTTCACAAAGCACAATATCCAAAGGGTATTTGTACAGCAAGTGTTGAACGATAGGTTCTGCGTAATTAATATATTATTTTTTTCTTTTCCACAGTTACAGTGGCCGATATGATGAAGTTCTATGCTGCCAGTGTTCCACATAAAAGTCCCAAGGACCGATCAGGACTTTATGCTTGAACACACTGTACATGTAGAAATTATTACAAAGACTGTTTTATACCTGTTTTTTATGTGATCCAGATGTTTTCTTGTATATATGTATTGCATTCCAAAAGTAATTGAAATAAACACTTTCATATACAGTTTGACGTTCTGCTTCGCAACCTCTATGCAGCAATTAAGTAAGCAATTCTTTTAGATCTTGTAAGAATAGCATATCTGAACCAAAATTGGATTCTGTCAATTAACCAAAACATTATCGGACATTTTCATATGCTGTAGATGCATCAGAAGGGGGCAGCAGATGCACACAGCTGACTCACCCAAGAGATGAGTTCCTTTCATACAGAACTGCACTCAGGTTAAAACACAAACCTCGTTTCCCCAACTCACATTTATCTCGCTATTCTAAAGAGGAACATTTTCAACCTTTTCAGTTGAATTGTGAGAGTTTTTGGCTTGGCAGTGATAATGAAATTCCAGTCCAGCTTTTCTGCATTGACCTTGAGAATCTGTTATCAAATTCATGTATTAAAACAAGAAGGCCCAGAGGTTGGACAGAACAGGGGCTTTATACCAGACAGTTTGGCTACAATTACTCCTGCTGGACGTGACCTTGGCGAGCGGTCGTCGCTCTCTCTTGGCCGTGGCTGCTCACTGATGACTGGTTTCAGGGTCAGGTATTGTACACTGAGAGTAATTGTTCTTGGTGGTCCTCAGCACTGCTTTATTGAAATCAATCACATGACATGGTGTTACAGATATTAGTGTGGATGAGTGCACTTCCTGGAGCTTATTCCAAATGTGCCTATGAGCTGTTGAGTCACTCCTCTGCTCAGTGGGCCAGTTGTGACTCCAACCTTTGGGGAGCTCTGCGGTTGGTGTCCGAGGGCACTACTTAATTTCTGGCTGAGCGAACAGACAGCTGCTGGCAAGCGAGGCGTCAAGTTGTCTGTATATTTCTTGGTAGGAGTTTTAAGGAAGTCAGAGGTGGGCATAGAACACTTGTAAGGGACACATTTGCAAGTTGCATACTTTTTTCTTTTTTTTTTTTAATTCAATTGTGAAATCCAGCATTAACTTAAGTAGAGTTAGTGGAGGTTTTTGAGGCAATAATGTAAAATTATTGCAGGTTATAGGTCTGAAACTACAGGATCATAAAGTACCTGCAACTATATCGAATTTCCCGGAGGAACCGTCCTGAGGGATTAATAAAGTTTCTATCTATATTTAAAATGAATTTATTATTTTTACTATATCCTGATTCATCTGTTGGTTGAACAAAGACAAGAGACATTTGGCTCTTTACATTTGTAATGGACATTTATTTCCATCAAAGTGCATTATAGTTATTGTCATACTTTGAAATTATGCTGAAAGGTCTGAAATATCTAATGGTGATTTTCCATTATGTATGTTTCTGTGTCACCTGAATTCTCAACTATGCAGGCTAACTATAACTATAAGATGTGGTCAAGCCAACATATTTGTATGTGAGCACATCACTCTGCACATCACACATATAGAGACGTGAATCTAAAGGAAAATTAAACTTGATCTCAGAGGGAGCATCAACTTAGTCCTTTGCTGACGTGTAGAATTATGAGTCAAAGTGAGAAAGACATATCTTAACCATGTTAACCATAAAAAAAATTACCATCAGACTTATTTCAGTGCTGTCATATTTGGAGGGAAAAAAATAATTATATAGTTCACGACAGTGGAGAAACAATTCCATGAATCATACCCGCATCCATCCACTACTCCATTTTAATCTCAACAACTACAATTAGTGAAAGAATATGTCTCTCTGTCTTGTCAGTCTTGTTCTGAAAAATGAGGAATACAAATCCTTTCAGCTGGACTTTTAGATACAGCACACTACAGAAGTGAGTGAGTGATGTTAATGATGACGTGATGTGTTTATGTACTATGAAGAATGGTCCTCAAGTTTACCCTGATACATGTGTAGCTGGGAGGAGGAGGGGGGGCGCCACAAAATCACCCACAGTGCATCAGACCAGACCAAAGGCAGTCGGCCAGCGGGAGCACGTGGCTTTGTCTTTCACCCATTCTTTTAGGGACCAGCTGTGGTCTGACTGTGGTGAGCGTCAAGCCCAGTGATGCTGCTGCTATAAATATGCGTCAACGAGTGTGAGTAAGTGACAGCTGTACAGTGGACCAAGGACACACTGTCTTGGCACTGTCAGGGCGAGTCACTCCAAAAAAGGCAAGCAAAGGCAGTAGATGATATTTATTTACGCACTTGTAGCAATTGATAAGCGATACATACAGTTCCGATCTGGATTCTAGGTTGTTATGAACAACTTAAACGTTATGCCTTATGACTGGGAAATTATTGATATTTCCTATACCAGGCTGTTATATTATTAATTAAGAATTACATTATTACATTTTATTTGGGGGGAAAGTGATTTTCTGAAAGTCAAAAGAATGGCTCCTCTGAAATTAAGTGGATGATAACCATATGCACGTGTGTTAATACGAGAGAGAAAAAAAGAAAACTGCCAATGCATGTGTATGTGTTTGTGTGTGTGCGCTTTGTCTGTACATAAGCCCATGTGTGACTGTGTTTGTGTGCCCTTTTCAAGTGTGACCACCTGTCTTTTGTTAAGAAATAAATAAATAAACACAGGCCACACCAGCTGTCCCTGGCAGTCTGTCCCTTCAGAGGTCAAGGGCTCCCACCGCTGGCCTTGTTGAGGTGGTGGACACTTACAACTTTCCTCTCAACTTCTCTCAAGTACCTCTAAACATACACACACACACACACACACACACACACAAAACACTGATGGCCAAATGAGCCAGGGTTTGAGCCTTGGAGAGGAATGTTTTATTACACCATCGAGTTACACTGCACATATCCCAGCTTGTCACCCTGCAGTTAAGCTCTGTCACATGCCCCCTACTTTCCATGTGAAGGTTTTGGTCCATAAGAAACACACACACACCAGGCAGTCTAAGCCCTGGATCCTGTTAGGCAGATGTGAGATGTTATGTGAGCGCCCTGAGGTCTGTTGCTGGGGATGTTGACACTGTGAGGTGGCTGTAGTGTTAGAGAGGGCCCTTATTTACTGTGGACTGACTGGTGCTGTTCAGGGTGTTTATGAATGATCTTGGGAGGACATTGTTTTCTTTATGTTGGAGCTGCCTGGCTAGCGCCACTGTGTCGTCTGTTTGTGCATAAAGTACGTGCTGGGGAGCTGGGCCAGACAATAGCCTGGCTGAGCTACTACCCACGCACACAATAGAGTTGTGGGATGAGGCCGAGGTTTGGGGCCGTGGTTTTGGGGGCTGTGGGAGTGGAGGTGGGATAGATGGGGGCAGGGACAGTTAGATGTGGCGCTTGTCTGTATGGCGTTCCCAGAATGGGTGAACTAGGATTTGGGGGAGGGTGGTGGGAACCCGAGCACATCCCCATTGGGATCACGTAGCGGAGCAGCTGGATTTCTTTCATGGTGCAGCAGAGAAATAATTAAAAGTTCTTGCCATTGAAAATGTCCAGTGGATTGGCATGAAGTCCCCGAAACAGACACACATTTGGTCTGTGTTTGTTTACATACAAACAAATGCATGTGTGCAGTTTAGTTTGTTGTAGCAGGTATAATCAAGTGCATAATTACATGACAAAGTCAACAGGCTTTGTTGTCCTGGGCTTATCTTCTTTGGAGAGTATTGGCAACAGCTCAGGAACAATGGAGGCCCATCTTGAAATTGCTCCGTCCTTGAGCTCAGTTTATAGTTTCAGTGCGATAGTGCCTGTAAGACCAGCAGTATTATCACATTCTGTTGTCTCTGTACACATTGTGATGCTCCCCTCCCTGCACACACAGGCTGCCGGGCTGTTGCTGCTGTGTGTCACATGAGGGCTCTCCTATAATATTCTAGGATGTAAACATACTACAGTCTACATTAGCTATCTATTTTCTCTTTCTGAATTCAAAGCAGTTATAGATTATAATGTGTGTCTGATAACGATATGTGACCTAAAATGAATGAATGAGGCGTGAAACATTGCAAAGACTGTAAATGAATGAAACCCAGACAAAGAAAGAAAGTTCTTCCATTTAATTCTATGCATAATCTTAATAAAGACCTAAATCAAGATTGTCACATTTCCACAGCACGCGTACACACACACACACATACACACACACACACACTCACACACACACACTCACACACACACAGAAGTACACTCCAAAAAGCGCAAACAAAGAAAATGCACATAGAGTTACAGATCAAAGTAAATTGTCTCAATATCTAAGCAATGTCAATTCTGCATCAAGATTGTCCTCTAATCCCTACACCACTAACACTGAAGCAATTGATTACTATAAAATATACCTTTCTTATTAAAAAATTATATTAAATTCTAATGGCACTTCTACAAATTCTATTAAAAAGATTTTTGTTTGACATTTAGAAGCTTTTTTTTGTTTGTTTGTTACCAAATTAAAACTGAGACAGTCAAATGTTGCACAAGAAGAAAATGCGATAATAAATATTTTTTTCATGATTATACACAATTTCACAGTTGTAACCTGCAGAGGACAGAATTCCAGTATCAGTAAAGTCATTTTCAGACTTAAAAGATCATACAGCATGAATTGGGAAAACGTAGCCCTCCATCATGAGTAGCACTGTTTCCACAGAAGTCAACAATCGAAATCTCAGTGTTTCACATTCAAAAGTGATATTAACTAAGGGACAGACTGTTAGTTCTCAGTAGCACTGGCTACAACACGCCATAACACAAAAATGCTTGTCTTCAGTTTAACACATCCAAAACATATTTATTCACACAAACAAAAATTCTCAAATAAATCTCAAAATACCAATGTAATCTCTTGCAAAGCAGCAAAAATAAATGGATTCCAAACTTTTAGTTTGTCTGATTTAACATTTTGATATGATACAAAAACAGGAACAACAGGTTGTGAATCACTTCACGTCAGTGTGCCGCTGTGGCTGTGATGTGAACTTTACCATCGCAGTCAAGGGCAAAAATGTACAATATAGAAAAAGGGTTTCTCCAGATGGAACACCTATTTGTGTGTCTACAAGGCACATTCGGTGATCATCCTGGAGGTATAAATAAGGACTGCAACAATAAAAAGAAAAAGATTCTTTACATATTGTTAGTTTTACTACCTCTGTATACATGTACATTAGAGAATCAAGCTATTTTAATATGCACCACATAAGAAATGTTCCTTTAAAAAACTGAAACAGTGACAAAATCTACATTCCTGTGGGTTCTGAAATATACAATATTAACACTACACAGCTACGTGTTTGAAATATATCTCTTGTTCTGACATTACTTAAGTGATTAAACTGTCAGGGCATGTGCACAGCAGGAGTGTTTGTGCAGGTAAACATAGAGCCAAATCCCATTCTGGTAAAATGACACACAGTCCCTGTTCATTCAAGCCCCATCACCGAAAGATTGTAGTAATTCTGAGACAAAGTATTTTCAAATGCTTCAAAATGACATGTGTGTCTGTGAGGGCAGCCTCGGTGACTGACCCATCATCACAGATGTCAGGTTTTTATAGTCACAACAACTGTTCAAAATCCAGAAGTTGGGAGAAGAACTTTGATAATTCTGATAATTCTCTGGATAGATGTGCAATCAAATCACCATGGTATCTCCACGGAACAATGAAGCATTTATCTACTGCATGCTAGGATGAGGGGGCTGTTCTTTGATGCCTTCAAACAATACACCTGTTTACAGTTTCCTTGGTCTCCCTTTGCTAAATATATTTGTCACATTCCAATGGCTCCATTCAATTCAGAAATGTCTCCCCACAGCTTGGAGGGAGATACACAATGATCCCTTGAGAACTACCTGGGACTCAGTGGGGGGAACAATGCCTGTATTGTCTAATTTCTATAGGTATCCAATGCCGTATCATTGGCTGTGCTTGTGAACAACTGTCTCCTGTGGCAGAACAGCAGTCGGACTGATATTAACTGGTCTGATTTGTAGTGAGGCGGAGGCCAATCAAGTCTTGAATATGGAAAAGGAACTAAATTCCCTGGGGAAGACGTTAAGAGACTTTAGCCTTATTAAGACACCTGGCTCTCTCAACCTTGCCTGTGTTGTAACACGGAAAAACAAAACAGTTTGATAAATATAATATATATTTACATTAAATATACAAATAGTAAGAAATAGCAGCCTACACAATAGTGTTGAAACTATATGCATGCTTAAAACAAGTGCTCTCTCTATGTTCCATGTGACAAATCTTGAATACTCCAGAGAGGTTTCTATGCTGTGTATTAAAGTACAGTAACTCGATTTGCACAGAAAAAAAAAAATAATAATGAACAGACAGCCCCAATACCAATTAATGAGTACCAAGATCGCTGGGCAAGACAAAATGTCTTTCAAGCTTATAGAAATAAGAACTACATCTACAGTAAACCCTGAACCAAGTCCAACTAATAAATAAATTCTGATCAAGTCTTTTCAGGACAGATTAGACAAATATCATCAGCCTTTAGTGCTCTGCTCCTCTTAAGAATCTTTAGCATCTATGTGAACAGATACATGAAGTCCATTCCCTGCTAACAGATTTCTTTCAAGGACAGTGTCACTAAAGGCTCAATCAGTAGTAAATTACACACATACAGTAAGAAGATATGATGATGTGAAAATATTAATTCCAAGAAAGAAAAATCAGTAGAACCAGCTGAATGGCACAGTTTTGATGAGCAAACAGTGCTGACGACAGTCACCAACAAAGCACTGAACATCTACCTGTCTCCCTCTGTCCCCTCCCTGCCTGCTGAGGGTTTACCCTAAACATGGTGTCAGTGTACCCTTCTTTTCATACCAGGAAATAACAAGGTAATGTACTGGGAACTATTTGCTTTTAGCCTAGATAAGTCAATTAATATTTAATTGACAAGAGCTGATTTATATTTGTATTACATTCTTGTAAATGGTTTAATTAAGGACACTCATGGATCAGTTGGCATTCCAGAGTAGACAATTACCTTTGTTACCACCTAGTATGTGGAGTGTGATGCAGATGTTAAAAAGGCCTGAAAAGTCACAGAATTTGACAACAAGGCATGGCAATCTATGTCATTCGTATTTTAGTAAGTACACTAGGTGAGATGTTACAGGCATTAGCTTTAACCTACTTGGCATTCCTACTCTGATTATGCAACTTCTTTAAGTAGCAATTACAAGGCCATTCCATCTATTGTGCTCACTCACATTAGCAACTAAAGGGGTAGTGACTCTCCAAGGCATAGAAATAAATATGCTGATATGATGCTCTGCTTCCCTCCTATTACTAACAACACTTAACTGCAACCAACTTCATTTCAACCAAACAAAATTTCTGCTTCTGTGAAAGAGAATAATCAAACTTCCAGTTGTCAGACTTCATTAGTTTTGCTGCCTTATGATAGTTTACTTGTTCACAACTAAACAAATTCCAAAAAATAAATAATAATAATAACGAAGAAGCTTTAAAAAAAAAAAAAAAATTGTATATTGCTACTCGCGGACGGTTCTGATCTCTCATGTGCACATATAAAGTTTGACTCACTCTGGCGATTGTATTAACATATGTTAGCATTCGCTATCACCAAATAGCCCACAGGCTTTAAACACTGGATGCTTTTTTTTTCTTTCGGCAAATATACTCCCAAAATAAAGTCAACAGACTGACACAAACAAAGACAGAAACAAAACAAGTGCATCATCTGATTTGTTCACCTTCGTCGGCACAGATCCAGTTTCAGTTTCAGAGCACCCATGTTAATCTTAACAGCCTGTGCAACTTCAGCTGTCTGCGCTGACCACCGTGTATACTACACTGTGACACAGTCCAACAGAGAAAACAGCTCCAGTTTTACAGTTGCTACATCTTTAATTTGAGAAATGCCACATGGGGTAGAATCCAGAAGATATGTCTTCATCAAACTGCCAGCACGTGTGTATTAATGGGAATATTGTTCAGTAGTAGTATTCAGTGAATACTTCTCTCTTGTCATGGCACTGGTGGGAGGCGTTTTATCCGATGGCGAGAGTCTTGACAAGGCCACAGTGAAACTTCCTGATGTGGCGGTAGAGGTCCCCAGACTGGGTGAAGCGCCGCTCGCACCACTTACAAGCATGAGGTTTCTCACGCGTGTGAACTACAGCGTGCCGACTCAAGTTATGGGAGTACTGGAAGCTCTTGCCACACTGGCCACAGGTGTATGGCTTTTCGCCAGAGTGGGTGCGCTCGTGGCGCTTAAGCGTATACATGCAGGAGAAGGTCTTGTTGCACTGCAGGCAGGTGGGGACAGAGCCATCGGGGGACAGCTTGGAGCGAGCGCCGTCCTTCTCGCGGAAGTGTGAGCTGAGGTGCAGTTGCAGCACATGGGGGCTGGGGAAGACTTTACTGCAAAGGGGGCACACACACACCTGTTGCCCTGGAGGCAGGAGCACCCCGCTGGAGGTGGAGATGTCTGAAGAGGCCAAGTCGTCTTCCTCCTCTTCCTCGCTGTCCCCCAGCAGCCGACCCCTCCTCTCCTCTACCTCCCTGCCTGGGGCGCCCTCCCTCGCTCTGCAGGCCTCCCCCTCCTCGTCCATCAGGTCCTCCTCCTGGGAGAGCAGGGCGGCTGTGGAGCCGTTGTTGCCTGGGAAGAGGGCAGCGAACCCTGTCACCACTGAGCTCCTGGCACTATTCCCAAAGCGCTGGCTCTCAGGGCTCATCGGCTCACTGTCCTCCTGCTCTGACAGCAAGTCGTGTTCGTCTTTAACAAGTGGCTCAGTGCCCTGCTGCTGGCTGTCGAGGGCCACCTGTCCCGAGATGTAGGAGGGGTGTAAGGGATCTCTGCTAGACAGAGGCTTGAAAGACAAATCCAGCGCACAGTCCATGTCATCTGAAGCCCGGGACCTCTGGGACAGTGATACGGTGGAACTACTGACATCAGCTTTTGTTTTTCCAGCTGTTTGGACACAGGGCTCGGCCTCTGCTGACACATAATTGACACCTACAAGGTCCGGGGACCTGCCAGAGTGACCGTTTGCCTTCTGCCTGCTCTGTGTGGACCTATCACAATCTGTGACAGCCAGCCTGACTTCGCTGTTGTCCATGTCAAACTCTTCTGCCGGGGGGGCCCTGTGAAGCCCTTGAGACTGTGTGTGGGGCTGTCGCTGAATGAGCTGCTTATTGTGCAGCTCGCCATCTGAGGAATTTTCCCTGTCCAGACAGCTGAGTCCCAAACCCTCACCCATCTTTTCATCCACGGACGAAAGTTCCTTATCCTTAAGCCTGCCTTTACACACTTTTACTATATCATACATGTGAAGGTAACTGGCTGCTGCCAGGACATCCTCCACTGGCAGAGTGCTGAATTCCAACTTCCCCTCATACATAAATTCAAGGAGCAGACTGAATGCTGGGGCTGTCACAATGTCACTGTTGAGATGCACAACGTCCCTTTTGTCTAACTGGTCCCTGTAGAAGAGATGGAAGTACATACTGCAGGAGGCCAGCACGGCTCTATGCGCTTTGAATCGAGCATCTCCGACTAGAACAGTGCAGTCACAGAGGAAACCTTGGTGACGCTGCTGACTCAGACACTGCAGCAACTGGCGGCTATGGTCTGGGAACTCCATTCTTCCTTCATAACCTGATGAAAAACAGGAAAAACAGGATACTGGATAAACGAAATGAAACCAGTTGGAGGGCACAGCGGAGCTGCTGTCGCGTATCATGAGCAAACGCGATCACAAGCAGAGAAAATGTGAGAAATAACTTGAACCAAAGAACGGCAATGATTCTAAAGTCTTAAACAGCACACAATATCTTAAACACACAAGTTCATATAATAATTCCCAATTTCAAAATCCTTAATCCAGGAAGATTTTTGAATATACCATACAGTCTACATCAATAACTTTGTCCAACTTCAGAACACAAATCCTGCATTCTTTCCAGTGGTGCAGGATACGCTACGCTGCGCTCACCCACCCATGTCTCACGGTGTGAACGGATCCACTGTCCAAATTTTCCAAACTATTCCGGTTTGGAGTAGTCTGCCTACTTCTTGCGCTTCGATTTTTTTTTTTTGCGAAAAGTGATGCACCGGTGCGTTTCCAAACGTACACAAAACAGCAGCGCTGTTTACAGAACAAGCAAGTGGGACAGGGAATGATACCACTCGACCATCAGGGAAGGAGCGGAACGTGAAAAAATAAGACCAGCGCAGAGTGAGTAAACTGCTGCTCTGTTTGCTAATTACACTGCAAGCTGTGGAGTCAGCTGCTCTGACATCACCGCAATGGAAACGCTACCTCCAGCTGTGCTCTCCTTTATGCCATATGTTAACCCTGGACTACGCAGTCCAAAAAAAGACACACAACTTACAAAACAGGGTGGATTCAAACGTTTTACGTGACTACGCCGCATTTCTAACGTTTCCAGTGAGTAATTTTTTATCACCAAATAAAATTGCAGCCGATAACCGCGGGTGAGAACACAGCGTTTTTATGGCCGTTTTACGCACTCATCGGACACACGCGCACAACACAATTGTGAGATTAGTCTAAATAGATTTGTTCAATAAAGAAAAAGGCAGATGGTAAGGTTTTTATAATAAAAACAAAAAGCTCAGGTGAATGGAGTATTAAAGTTTGATGCTGTCGAGAACGATGTGTATGAGTGTATTTCTGCGCGCAGAAGTTGGATTACTGTTTTAAAAAGAAGAAAAGTGTAAGTAGGAGACACGCGGGGGCCAAGGGCGCAGTAAACCGAGCTCCATGTCCGTGTTGGGAAACGCATTGCTTGGAGCCTTTTAAACAGCAGAGGAACTCACAGCAAAGCCAACTGCGCTGAACGGAGCGGCGAGGGGACACTCTTAACTTTCGCTTTTCCCATACCAAAGCACAAAAACGCCGTACTTACCCTTTACTGCCGCTTAGCTTCGTCGTCTTTTTTCCCTAGAAACCGCGATGTCCTTTCATGATGTGCGGCCAGATGTTCGCTTCTCCTTGTCGTTTCTTGAGCTTCAGTCCGACCCTTGCAAGGCAGGCTGCACTCAGTGCTGCTGTGTCAAGCAGGTTGATAATGGCACAAGTCTCGCGATACTGCGCGGCCACAATAAGTTCTGTCCTACTCTGTGTGTTCGCACAGCGGCAGCAAGTGGCATAGTACACTGGGAACATCAATTGGCTCTCCTCAGAACACCTGTCCCATGAACGGGTGGGCTTTCAGAGTTGTAAATCCAGAGGAGTGGCAACGGGAAGGAAGTAGGCACGTGAGACAATGACTGTTTGCATAACTGACTACACATTAATAGATTTTTAGACTCCAGTGTTAAAAGTTATTTTGCAATGAAATCATTAAAATTGCAGGTCAAATTAGTTATTTAATTGAGGAAACAAACTCTAATTGTTATTTTCTCACACGTTTTCAGAATATAAATGGCATATTGAAGTTTTAACCTAGACTTATAATTTAACTCATTTTAAGTTTCTTACAGACAGCACCTTGCTTGTATTTTTTTCTGGCAGTTTTCCAATCTATACCCAATCAGTTAAAAGAATAATACGTTATAAATCATGCTTTGTAATTTAGAGAGTCAGTGATCTTTTGGGAATTTTAAGGACTGCTCTCTGTAATCCTACTTTGGGTTGTGGAATTCCCTGGCACCGAACCACCCAGCACCTTTATTTTTCCACACCACACCAGCTCCTAGCCGTGTGTTTTCTGAAGCTCAAACTGTCTCAAGATGATGTCTTGATGATGATTTTTGAGGAACAAAGTTTTGAAAATGTACATTTTTATATATTATTTAAAACACACACACACACAGTCTGCTGTGGAAATGTTAAAGCTAGAAACGATGGCACAGTGGAGGAACAGGGGCTTGAGGTTGCAGCTGCTCATCTTGTGCCCCCTCCCGACTCCCCCCATGTCCCTCCCAACTGCCTTGGTCACCTTTGGCCTGTGTTCCAGCTGTCGTGTGTTTTGAAAGGGCCATTTGCAGCTCCTCACAGTCTTCTGACACAGAGGGGAATGAGCAATGTGATGGGAGGCGGTAGCTACTGGTTAGTAAGGCCCACCAGCTAGATTCTTATCAACTTACTGCTTTATTCCATTTTTAGTCTGGCAGTTACAGGAAGGTGAAACAGTGTCATGATCTACAAATAAAAAAGTGTACAAGCTTAATTTAATGCTAGAATGCTGACGTATTATGGCAGAATGTCTATGATAAATGGCTTCTTATTTCAGTAAACTCAATGTTTAAATTGAAGTATTACACACCGGTGCCACATGAAAAACCATTTAACATTCAGTGCTGCCACAACACACACACCATCCAGTAATGTGGATGAGATTAGGAGCAGTGGCCCTGTGTTGGCCCTGGCAAACGTAGGCGCTCAGCAGAGGAGGGGTGTGTGTTCACAGGGCAAGACAAAGCAGTGGTTGTGCCTGGGGACCGTGGCCTCAGAGAAAGAGAGGCTCAGCACGGCGAAGGTTCTCACACACAGAAAAACATAGAGAAAGAGAGACAGAGAGAGGGAGAGAGAATGAGAGTGGTAGAGTGGGGGAGCAGGGAGTGAGAGAGAACACTTCCTGGAGGTTCATTCTTCCTCTCTGCAATCATCAATGGCATTCTCCCCCTGACCCACTCCTCTCTCAGTCAAACAAAAGACCCAGCATTCCAGTGTAGCCTGACCGGCCAACCAGCCAGACATCCAGCCACAGTCGAACCACATCACTCTCCCCACTGGACCAAAGTCCCATCATAGGTGTGGGCTTGAGCTGGACTGTAGGTGTGTTTTTATGGATGCTGGTAAGTCACTCAGTCACATTAAAAAAACATTTATAGTAATTTTATATTTATTATTACACACAGTCTATCTGGCAAATAATAAAATCCAACACAGCTGCATCATTCCCCATTTCACACAATGTTCCTTGCACATATGCAGACCTCTGTTAGGGTACAGCTTTGCACAATTGTTGCACAATAGAGTTTATGAAATGCTTGTGTATTGTTTTTTTTTTTTCTACATAACTTTTGCTCCTGTTTTAGTTATATATTTTTTTAAAGTTTTAAGTAATTTTATTCAATCAGAAAAGACAGAAAACTAAGAATTTCACTGTCCATTAATACAAATTTTTATTTTTCTGGCCCTGTAGCTATGTAATAAGTGGACATTACATCCTGGTAAAAAAATCCCAATATTACCAACATTGCACTGTAGTTGCTGGGAGATGCTGTATTGGTTAGACCCTCCACCAGCTCCTCCCTCCTGCCTTCTGTGACTAACTATTGCTAATGCACATTATCTAGTCCTTCAATTAAGTTCTGTTCATTTCTGTTCGTTATATTCCGGACAGATATCGTAAGAAGACAAGGACGATCAGAGGAGTCTTCAACAGCAAAGACATTATGAATTTTATAACATTTGCTTTGAACATGCAAAAAAAAAAACAGAAGAGAAAAGAGGAGAAGGGCACCACAACCACAACAGAAAATATGGGACAGGGATATCCCCAGTCAGCTCTGTTTGTATGAAAGGAACAGTTTGGCAAGGCTGATGTATAATAGCAGTGAAGAACACATGTCAGTGACAAAGAGGGGAAATTACTACAAAGCCTAAAAGACAGTGCTGAGGCCAGTACGTTTTTAATCTCACAGGGATATGCAGCTGTCCCTACTGTAATGCTCTTTTATTGTGAAACCTTTCACAATTATTATCTTGCATTTTTATATCAGACATATTTGTAGTTCTGTTAAAACTAGTATAACCAGTATAGATGTCCACGATGTCCTGCTGATGAAAATTACTGTAAACTTCCGTTAAAAACACTGCTTCTCTTTAACCCTTTGTTTGTTTCCTCAAATACATAAGCATCCAAACTGTGTCCCTATAACACTCTCTTCTTCCCCTCTGTCCTCACTTTTCACTCAGGTTCTCTGTGTCCTAGAACCTTGATCTCTTGGTTGTTTTTGCCTCATTCCAGATGTTCTGAATCTTCATCCAGAAGCCCCAACCCCTTTCTTCTATGTGTGTGTGTGTGTGTGTGTGTGTGTGTGTGAATGATGCCCCTCTGTTCTCTTTCAGGTCAGACACAGGTCTCAGTAGCGGAGATGAGTGAGTGAGTTCATTCAGTGATGAAGACCATACATCTGTAAAGCTCTAGAAACATAAAACTCTGCATGCATCTAAGTAAAAACGTGCTTTATAAATAATATTTGATTCCATCCATTATCTACCGCTTAATCCATTTCGGGTCGCGGGGTAATATTTGATTGACTGATGAATTTATTAATTGTATATTTTTGTTGTTTCATTTATACTTTTACTCTAGAGAATTCCTTGAGGAAGTATATATAGATTTCCAGAATATTTTTACTTTGAATATTTTTGCATGAATAATTAAATAGAATTTTAGTACAATACTTTTGGTAATAAGTTGATGTAATTTCATAGTGCATTAAGCAAATGTCTACAACATGGAGCAGGAATGATTAATCACAGAATTTCTTACACTGTTAAGTGGAGAATAATGTTGATCATAAATAAAAACAAAATGTCCAACAGTTAACCTCAAATATGAAAATTAAAGATTTCTGCACTAGTAATTGACTGTATTTCTGTTTCGGCCTGTATGTCGAATAAGCATGGTCATCGTGGGATAAATCTTTCACACAGCTTTAAGGCATTTTACAGACCAAATAATTAATCAGGAAAATATTCAGTAGATGAATCCGTAATGAAAATAATCACTAGCTTAAGCTCTACTACAACTCATTGTACAGCAGGTGGCAAAATACGAAAATGAAATCACTAATGATCAGCTGTGAAAAAAAATCAATGGTTTCTGGTTGTTCCAGGAAGTGAAATGTAGCCCATTGAGGATCCCCTGCAAGTTCACAAGGCCCTCAGGGTCCCTGGGGTCCCTGGACCTGATTTCTTTTAGAATCCAGTGAGCAAAGATAAAACAGCGTAGAGATCAACGGGGACATGCAGAAGAAACCCCTGTAGAAACCCTGCAGGATTTTCTTAAATCTCATAAATAGGTCGGCGTTAGGACCCGGGAGAGCAGGCTGCCACAGAAGCACTGCAGACAACGCGTTTGGGAGGTGTAGTGGAAGAAAGGCAAGAGAAACGGAGTAAATGAGAGCACTTTTGTCCAGATTGTTGAAGGACTTATCAACTTAATATACCGCCGAAACAGCTCACTATAATGAGACGGACACATTGTTGAATTCCTGTCCAGGTAAATGTCCGCGTTTCCTTCGCATGGTTAACTACAAGAGGTCGACAGCTAGACAGGGTAGGTCCCCATTGTACTTACATGGGATGCGGTTATTCTCACCCAAGCTGCCCTGCTAGGCCCCATATCCTTTCTATCGCTAAATGCAAACCTGAAATGAGGTACTTTCCTGACTTCACCTCGCTGTACAAGTTATTAGCACTAAAGGAGAAGGTTTACAAACGTCCTGTGTTTAATTATAACGCGTTGCTGGTTTCCCACAAAGAACAGCGAGTCTCTCTCTCTCTCTCTTTCTTTTTTTATTTATTTAAAAAAAGATGTTAACCATTCAGTTTTGACAATGACCACTTTTGGGACACAGCCCTCAGGCCAAACATATCTAGCAGCCAGGTTACTTTAAAGCAGTCCACCTCCAGGAGAAAGTTGTTTTTTCGACTTTATGGCCCAGGAGGCAAATGAAAACAAATGAGCTCAACAAGAGAGCAGCTCATTCGTTGTCAGGAGCCACCACAGCGTTTGTTGACTCGTCTCAGTCAAACATGTATTGCTCAGATAAAGAGCTGTAGGTAAGTTTTGCTAGCTTGTTGCGTGTTGTGGACGCTGTTGCATCCACATGCAGTGATACAAAGTGGTGCCTCTTTGCTACTGCTGCTGCTGGCTGTTCCTCTTACCTGGCTCCCTGCTAATGGGGGCCCTAAGACATTTTGAGCTACAATATTAACACCAGGGAGGCCATTATATTGGTATTTTATATGGAGAACTTCTTCTGTCCTCACTGTTATCGTGGGTTTATTTGAGTAGGATTTTTTTTTTATATTTCTGTACAGAAATCAAAATGATAGTTTGAACCTCACAGGTAAACCTTTTTATTAATGTTCTTCTTCGGATAAACCTCACAGAACTCGTGTTAGTCTATTGGCCAACATCTCACACACTTTGGAAAGACATCATCACCCATAACTCCTTTTTAGTGTCAAAATGTTTTTACTAGTTGTGACACTACATCTGTCCAGTGTGTGTACCCCCCCCCCCCCCCAGGGAAGACGCAACAAGCTGGCGTAATGATGCAGCCAGTGACTGCTTGGCCCGCTCTGTTCTATTTAGAAAATACCAGTCACCTCCTACCCAATCCCCTCGCAGCCCCTTTGACGCATGTTGTTTGAATTTTTTGACCGTGCACGCAGGCAGAGTCACGGGGCTCGTCCCCCCCCCCCCCCTCCTTCCGACTGTGTTTAGGAGTTTAGATGTATTATCACTGAGAATGTTACGCTTCTGATGACGGGCCACCATCAGCATCGTATGATGGGACTCTTCTCAGTCTGTGTAATGAAACTGAGAATAGTGCAGACTGAAATGCTTCGTTCTGCTTCTTTAATAGTAGCTCGCTTTACCTACCAAGCTATTTATTTTGCAAAGCAAAAGTTCAGAGTCAAGGACTTGGAAGTTCTTTTCTGTGTGTTATTCAGATGCTTTTTAAAGGACAGTGAGTGTGTTACGAGTGGTATATATTTAAATAAGTCCAGCTCTGTGATGCATTTTTAATTTAGTTCATGTCTTGTCTGAACAGCGTGAAAATGAATACATTAACATGAGTCCTAGAGGGGTTGCTGTTCATGTCATCGCAGGATTAAAGCAACGTGTCTACTCTACTTTCAAGGTTATAGTAGCTGTGGTTTAGTATTCAGCTACACCTACCGGCAGTAGTCTTATCATTAGTGATGTTTTCAGGGAACTTGAAAGAGGAACTTGGCACTGTGTAGTAGATCACAATAGTACTGGTTCCATTGTGGCGTTAGAGCACAGAGCAACTATTGCTTCAGGGACTATTTTTCAGCAACAGGTGAGCACGTTGGATGTTCTCATTTCTTTTAATCGCTTTTCGATATTTGAGCATATTGTTCCGCCATTATAACAGGCTGCTGACAAAGTTGTTTACCTAAGTGGCAGCAGGATATAGAGCAAAAAACAGACTTGCGTGTATTGATCTGTTATATAGGAAGTGGTGTAGTGATCTGATTTTCTGCTTCCTGCCGTAAACACATGATGTCCTCTCTGGCCCAGTGATGGCTCACTGTGCGGCATCTTTGCTCTTTGACAGTTATTTGCATTGGATGGGGTGGTCCCCGGAGCTGGAGCCAGAAAGATGAATGATTGAAAGCTGCACTGACAGCAGGACAGGCAAGCAGGCTGTGGCCCAGAGGCCTGAGGACCATATGACCTGCTGTTAGGGTACTGGGTTCATTCAGTGGCTGCTGGCAGCGGCCCAGCTTTTCCACACAGGCCGCAGTAGCAACAGGTCGCTCCCGTTAAAACAGCAGCTCTCTGTTGTGGCTCTGTTGAGCCAGTCTTGTGCATGTGTTGCTTTTTTGGCTGTGGTGTGTGTGCTCTTAAGTTTGTTTGTGTGATGTACCCCACTGTGTATGTAATGTGTGCGTGCCTGTGTCACAGAGTACACAGTAAGATGACGAAGGGATCCAACAGTTTGTGATTCTCCAGTTTGAGTTTTGCTGTTTCAAATCCCTCTTCAACATCGACTGTGTGACACAAGCACCGCAACCTCAGTGCAATAAACAAAATCACTGGGCAAAAATAAATCCTTTGCTTTCATAAACTCACTTTTACTCATTGATGGAAGTGAGCAGAATTGCAGCAAAAGGCGTGTTGATCGTACATTTACTGACAGATACACTCGAGCCTGGGGCTGTACTGATATGACTCGTAGCCTGTCAATAGTCACTTACACTTCCTGTTGTTGTCCCCCACCAATAAGCTGGATGGGGGCACTCAAACAGAGCTCTCTTTTGATGGCTTTATTCTGACAGAGTGGAAGCAAGCAAATTGATTTCAGTTGATGGTCATAGATTGCCTGGTGCCGTATGTGACTTTTGTGTGAACAAGCATGGCAATTGATCATTCCTTTGCCTCTGCTTTGCATTCAAAGCTGTCTTTATATCCTACAGAAGTACTGAATGAATCAAAAGGTCAAGTATTTTGGTTATGATAGCCTGCAGCTTTCTTATTATTTGCTGTTGATGAATAACCAATAAATCTGTGACGGAATTCAGCCTTGTTTGGTTTTATCAGATGACTGTCAGCGCAGTTTTTTTCTGTCTTCTGTTATAGTTTGACTTAAGTTTGAACATGTAAGACTGTTTAAGCTCTTACCCTTATCTATTTTTTTTAATGCATCATATCTCTGAAGACCCTTTCACACATTTGCTATCTTAATGTGCCAGCAATGCTGGGTCTCTTTTATGTGTGAATAGCAGCCTCAGTTGTTATTCTGTAAACATCAGCCCGACAGTTTGACTTGTCAAGACCTAGTTATGTTTCCGTAATGCTTACACGTTGGGTGTGAATAAAAACAACAATGCTGCACCGTGCAAACATCTATATTTTTTAATGTGTAAAAAATGTAATTCTTACAATGCAGTCTCACCCATTTTATTTCGTAGCTGTTCTGGAGCTTTTGATCATGATCTTCATCAACAGATGGAGTTTGCGTTGCTGTTGTATAACCGTAGAAGTTTTTTTTTATTAATTCAGCAGTCTATTTAGTCAGGTTAAGTCGTTGTCATGTAAGAATCACATCTCAAACTCAATATTTAATGTTTTAGACCTTTTGTTATATTATATTTCATAATTATATTTGCAACAAAAAATTGCTGAATTGAATAATGCCACACACATTACAAAATGCATTGGCCTGCATTTTGTACTGTGCACCAGCACTTTAATAATCTAAATTGAATTTCATTATAATTTATTCTATGTTCAATTAGAAAATTGATTAAAAAGATTATGCATAAGGAAATAAAATAATTCAATAGAATTTGATGCTAAAATCTTGTAAATCAAATCAAGTTGGTCAGAGAAAATTTTTTTTAAATAAAAATAATACTGATATTAAAAAACTATATTAATAAAGGTCGTCTTTACTAAACTTCTTTCTGAACTTTCTGAACATGTAGCTGCTAATGGTAATGAGCGGTTGTGTTGATGTATTTTTCTCTGACAAAGGTTAAAAATGATCAGAAATGAAGAATACGGGGAAGTTACACACACACACGCGCGTACACACAGAGAAATATCTAGTACTCTGTATTGCTATTTTCTCTGAGCAGTTCTAAAAAATTATTTAGACATGTAGCCCAGACCAACATTTAGCCAAAACACAACTCACATGCTAAGCACAGCACAAACAAAAACAACACTCATCTTTATTTAAAACTTTTTCTCCACCTGCTTAAAATGATATATAGGATAAAAATCCAGCGTAAGAAATAGTTTGATGTCAATATTTTCTCACTCACTGCTGTTTTGGTCATGAGTATTAAAAAAAAAAAAAAGTCCAGTCTTTCAATCAGGAATCGTTGTGTAGTGTTGTATGTCAACAGCATGGAATTTTCCAACAGGGGAAAACCGTGGCCCTGCACAGATATTTGAACCTTGCATTGTTGCAGGTTTTGCATGTGAAAGCCACAACGTTGTGGTTTTAGCATATCTTCCCCTAAGTGGACCATAAAAAGTGCAAGGAACGTCTCGACTCCACTGCCTGAAAGTTAATATTCAGCCCAGTGGAGAAAAATATTTCACTTAAACACGAGGATAATTTTTACTCTTCTTCATCTAATAGGTAACCACCATTGAGAAGGCAGCTGTAAACTGCAGGACCCCATCTCCAGGCTCCTGCACAGGGCTGAGTGAAGGAAATCTGGGAAACAAAGCTGTGTCTCTCCTTGTGGGAAACCTGGATCCTCCACCCTGCCCACCAACATGAGCAGTGTGGTGATCGTCAAGGAAGGATGGCTGCATAAAAGAGGTTAAAAGATTTAATAATATGATTTAGCTAGGGAGTTGGTTTTTGTGCATGAACCATTGCTGTGCCTGAAACCAAGTTGAAATCAGATAATTGCTTTATACACGTCATTATTTATGTGCTATGGTTTCTTTTCTCTATTGTTTACAATCCAGTCAATGTGTGGTACAGTCAGAATCACCTCATGCACTACAAAACTGTGTAAACTTGTGGGTTAACCAGGCTGACACACAACACAAACTATGCAACAAAAGATGTTCATTATGCAAGTATCTCAATCATTTTAAAGACATGTAAGAGAAATATATTTAAGTACATGCGTGGCGGTTTTCGTTAACTCTTGTCTTTTAGACAGTAATCATTTGTAATTTGAAGTACAGTCTAATGATTCAGATTTTGTACACTAATAGTTCAAATATTTTACAACCTTTATTTGTACCTTCATTTTTGAGATATTTGGATTAGCAAGAGTTTACTGTAGAGTATGACTGACAGATTTGTTTTCTAAATGCTGCACGAATGCCCCGCCATGTTATTGATCATCAGGCAAAGGTATTTATACAGACTCATCCAGTTGCAGAGTTAGCTGCTCTGACTGTGCTGTGTGGCATGACATGGCTCTGTGTTGGGTGTTAGTCCTGTTGTTTGGATGAAGAGGCATTCCTCACATACCTGCTGGCTTTGAGCAGCTTTATGCGTGCATACTAACTCTGCCATCAAACTGCGTCTGCCTACACAGAGCCCATTCCACCACCACTCCCGCTGGGGGTAAAGTAGGATAAGGAACATCTCCAACACCACTGACGGCTGCTAGGCCCAGTGCCAGAGAACTTAGGGCTTTTACTGGAAGAAGGTAAACCAAGTCTCTGACTCGCAGGATAAGGTGATGGGAGTAGTCCACTGGTAGAGTTTCTGGGACTTTACAGGGAACATTGTGCTGCTGTGGTGGGTTAGCCTGCTCTCCCCCTCCTCGAGGCCTGGGCTAAGAGCATAACAGGCAGCTGTTTGAGGACAAGGTCAGCCTGGTTCGACTTGGTCCTAGGCAGTCACATCCTGGTCATTCCGGAGAGTGTAAGGATAGACCATTAGGCGTTTCATAAGCAACATTAATGCTGTCTACATGAAATCCACAATCTTGGATTTCCTATAGCTCATTATAAACATTTATAAAGACAAATTTGTGTCATGAATTGGAATATCGATTACACACTAGATGCAATACAGTACATTTTGGCTATTGGGTGAAAAGTGAAAACGGGAACATCTCTTTGTTGGAAGGGAACATTTTATTAGTTTGACACAACAGTCAAAGGTTTAAACTGTGTCTGTCATTCATTTTAAGTCTGTAAATTTCTACACTGTTTCACCCTGTGCAGTAGAACTGGCCTGTGTCCATTTATTTCCACACCTTTGCAGCGCTGATAACAGCCGACAATGCAGATGGAGCACCAGTGTAAAATGTAACGTATGGGTAGTCAAATAGTGACTTGTAAAAAAACAGTCAAGTTGTGTGTCAGTATGTGTGTGTGCGCACACACACAAAGAGGTCTAGCAGTGACATCTTTCTACTTGTGTTACACATACACACACTAAACAAACAGCCCTTCAGGAATAGTGAGTTGGCATGCTGTTGCAGCCCAGCAGCTGTGCCCTGTGAAATGTCACCCAGAGCCTCCGTGTTTTGATTGGAGGACGTCTGCCTGCTTCCTTGACAGGAAGGCTTTTAGTGTCGCGTCACTGTCATGCAGTCTTTGCCCCAGAGTCACTGCACAGAAGGTGAACCTGCAGTAGCCATGTCTCGCTGTCCATCAACATAGCCAGGCAGCCCCCTCTCAAGCACTGTCATCCCATGTTGCACCTTGACTGGGTTTTAATAGTGTGTGTGTGTGTGTGTGTGTGTGTGTGTGTGTGTGTGTGTGTGTGTGTGTGTGTGTGTGTGTGTGTGTG
>JAUYWH010000004.1:11735027-11854197 GCA_034779795.1 Ctenopoma multispine
TGTGTGTGTGTGTGTGTGTGTGTGTGTGTGTGTGTGTGTGTGTGTGTGTGTGTGTGTGTGTGTGTGTGTGTGGTGGCGCCACCCAAGTGACTCACAACATCATGTGGGCAAAATAATAAATGGCTTATACTGCTTCCAAGTATGTTCAGCATGCTCATTACTCCCATATGTGCACTCAAAACACTAATTTAATGTTTTACAAAAGATAGTACTCCGTATTTCCATCAACATTTTGTGTGTGTTCCAAGGACATGATCTAGCACCAAACTGTGTTTTAACAAAAGAAAGTACAGTCAAAGTGTGGCCCTGTAATAATGCCTACTTAATGGCTCTACATAATGAATGCATTTCATGGTGGGCCAGTCACAGGCGCAGAGCAGAGTGACTCTGATGCGTCAGCTGAACACATCCATGTCACTCACTCACTCTCGCTCTTTGATTCCTGTCTGATTAGTCATGTTCAGCATGTGAAAGAAACTGGAGTAAGCATTGTGCCTTAGTTCCCTGTAAAACCCACAGCAGAGCTAAACTGTCATTAGAGCTGCAGATTCTCAGCCTTGGAGTGCGCTGTACATTGTTCCAGACAGACTGTGCTCAGTGAAATTATCTCTTTCTGAAGGACACACCTTCATACTTTCTCCTTAAGCCTTGTGTTGGAGCAATGTGTCTGGATTGTGTGTGCCTGGGATGTGTTGTTGTGACTGTGATCCCGGTTATCTGTTTTGGACAGTTTTGGAATGCAAGACAAAGCAGTTGAGTAGACAGACGTGTGTGTGTGTTGTCTGAATGTGGATATGCAAATGTGTGAGTATATTATGGCCATTGTGAAGCATATTTATTCAGCAGTTACTGCCAGCAGAACGTCACCCAGTGCCCTTATGCACAGACCGCATCACAAGTACAGGCTTGCAAAAACACTGTAACTTTGTTGTTACTATCATAACCAGTTGTTATGCGTCCCCAAATGATACTTCCCTTTAAGATCCTACACAGAGTGCACCCACACACTTTGAATGTGCCTACGGCCTCTAGTGGCCACAGCGACCGAGCAGCATGTTATTTCTTTTTGCAAGTGTGTTTTTGCAAGTTTCCATCAAAGCCAGAGCATCATCAGACATCAAAGAGGGAGATTGTGGGTTCCCTAGTTTCCAGGGAAGTGCTGTGGCCAAGAACCCAGTGAAGCTCAACGCTTGCTTGTCCTCTCCTCTTCCCTGGCCCTTGTTTGTTTGACTCATTTGCTCCCTGACAAGTATAAAGAGCCGGCCCCCTCGTTAGGCTAACGAAGGCCGCAACAACTGTTGGGTTTGGGTAGCACGCTCAGCTGGCTCTGACTCATGAAAGGAGGGGAGGGAGGGAAAGCAGAGAACACACCAAAAGAGATAGCAAGGGAAAGATAAAGGGGCAGAAAGAAAGAGACAGAAGTTGAGCAGCGTCTTTGTGATGTTCCCAGAACATTGTTCAGTGACCCAATCGGCCTAAGCGGAGTGGACGGATGTTGTGTGCGACGTGCCACACAGACCCTCTCGTGGTTTGGTTTGGAGACCATCAGCTGATTGGCTCATTTGCTGGTCATGCGGCTGAAGGACACCCGTGAGCTGCTCCTCCAAGCAAGACCTTGTTGGTGGTCCAGGAAAGTGCATGAGACACAGAGTGGGAATGAGAGGGGGTGAAAGAGGGGAGAAAAGCATGTGTGGGCTTTTTGAAACACCAGGCACAGTAGTCAGTGTAGATAAAACATTTTTTTTAATCTTTTGAATATCTGTGCCTTATATGGTTAACAGGCATCCAACAACTCTGTCAGCATTGAGTTTTCTCTGTAGGAGCTTTGTGAGGGAATGTGATGTTTCCTGCTCTCGTAAATGCCCTTCAAAGGTGCAGACCCACCTGATGCTGCAGTGCTGGCTTTCTCAGGACTTCAAATCTTTGACTTGCTCCAACTCTGCTGATGGGCTCAACAAGGCTCCTACACATACCTTCATTATGGCTGCCATGGGTCACACTGCTATAGTACACACACTCACGCGTATCACACATTGCAGAAGTGGAGCAATGGCTGATCCGATTTGCTGATAGTTTAACCTGCTCTGTGAGGCATTTTAGATTTATATACTGTACATAACTGTTGTTTATATCCCAAAAATAGTAATCCACAAATTACATGTTTTTACCATGTGCATGGTTACTAAACATCAAATTACTTCATGTAACAAATTGTGCAACCCAGAAACTCAATTTAACTAATGGTCGATTATTTAAAATTTGCAGAGAGCAGGAGTGAAATGATTTATATATATTTTTTATATCTATGTGGCAATTCTCTATTTAACTCCTGTCACAAGCTGCAGCAAGGATATTTTGATATATTTTAATCCAGATGAGGAGCTGACACCGACCATTGTTTTGTGGAATAGTAAACTGAAGTATATAATTCTACATTAATAGGAAAGTAATTTCACTGAAACTAATAATGTATGACTTTTTACTAACTTTTTTCAAATAACTTTACAAAACATAACCACAACTTTGGTGGTTAAATACTCTGTCGCAACTGAATTGGAAACAGAAGTGGAGGTTTAAGTGCCAAACAGATCTGGGAGTGGAACCCCTGTAGGCAGGGTCCAGCAGCAGAGGGTGTCACACCAGGAAGCCAGCGCTCTGGTCGGGTGTCTGGCCGTCAGCGCAGACCCCCTGCTCTGGGTAATGGGAAGCAGTCTTCCTGCTAAATGTGGTGGAGAGAAGTAAATTACTGGGGTGCAGCTGTCGGCAGGCAGGCTGGCTGGCATGGTGGGAGGGGGCCAGGAGGCTGAGGGAGGTGGCACCTCCACCGTTTGCCTCCTCTCACGGCAAGCCTGCTGTGTGCTTACTTTGGTATGTAGAGTCCGCCTGCTCACCACAACTGCGGCGCTCAGCAGCGCTGTCGGTCTCTGTTACTTTCTTCTCCTTTTGTCTCTGCTTCCTCACTGTCCTCTTCCATTCTTACACTCACATTATTCTTTTTCTTCTTGTCTGCTCTTTCCTCTCTGCCTTTGCATGCCCTCTAGTTCATTCCCCCCTCCCCCACTTCTAGCACATGCTCTTCACCCGCCACCCACCACCCTGTTGCTAGGATAATGATCCTGCTGACAACTCAGACCCATGGCGGAAGTGGCTATGGACCAGCGAAAAGCTCCCAGTCTCTGACATCAATCACATCACTGGCACCCTTTAGTTTAGGGAGGGTAGGGGAGACAGAGAGATGAAGGGGATGCTCAGCTGTCTGCAGACTGAGAGTTGACTGTATGCTCAGAGGCATAACATCCTCTACATCAGCTCACTCTGGTAGTTGGAACATATTTTACAAGTGATTCAGAGGTCCTACAGAATGTTTTGTTATATTTTCAGAGGGAAATCGGTCTCAGTTTTTAACAGCTGGAGAGAACCTCCCTCTAAGAAAAAAATCTTTTTTTTTGAGGGTGTTGGATCCTACACTGGTCATTTGGTGTTCATTGGCACTAATTTGCTCTAAATAATGTGTGTTTATTTGTTTGCCGTGCAGCAACCCAGTTAACTAATCCATGGACTGCTTGTTTACCCAGGGAGAGGGGGCAAATCTCGGCCTCAGTGTGGTAGGGGGGGAACTTCCCACAGTGTCTCTATGGTAATCAGCAGGTGTCACTCACCATAGAGAAGAAGTGAGGGCTTTCTTACGAGCGTGAGAAAGAGGGGCAGCCTCCATCGCGCCCCCCCATCCCCCTTGCTTTTTTCCTGTTGGGGTAGCAGCAGCAACAGCAGGGACAGAGGGGAAGACACAGAGAGGGCTACATTAGAGGCTGGAGTGCCCCTTCCCCACAACCTGTTGATGCTGCTGCCAAAGCCCTGGCAATGGAGACCCCCATCCAGCTGCATGGAAGAGACGGGGGCCAACAAAAGAAATTTGTAAAGGAGGGGGGATGTCAGGAAGATGTAAAAAGAAAAGGAAAGAAAATGAAAGAGCCTAAACTCCTGGACGGTTTTGGAGGGCATATGAGACTGGTGCTGAATTATATGGTAACAGCGAGTGGGGAAAATGGATAGATGGGCGTCTGGGCACCACAGCAATCACAACTCAGAGCTATCCGGCTCTGAGCAGGAGGTTGTGTGGTTTCTGGGGCTCAACGGTGACCTCTGCATCAGTGAGCCCCCTCTCCTCTGGAGCAGGCTCTCCATGGCTCATTAAGATGCAGGGCACAGGGTGGCAGGCCGCAGCTGCAGCCTACAGGCAGAACCCAGCAGAAAAGGGCCAAAGGGATGGCGGGGGCGGCTGAGGAAAAACCAACAAAAGGCGCTACCCCTACCCCCTCCTCTCTTGCTTTGGAGTTCTAATTCCCTAATCCTCAACCTCCGCCTACCCCCCCTTCTCATCCAATTCTCACCACTCACACACACACACATGCACAGTTCATGGAGTTACCACTGGCTCCCTTCCTCTCATCCCAAAGCCATGAATGGCCAGACGGGGACAAAACCCAACAGCAGCCCCCTCAGGAAGTCTAACCACTGGGTGTGGGCACTGAGAGGGGCATTTTGTCTGACCCTCACTTGGTTCCTCTCACTGTGAGTCTATGTGGTATAGCTAATGCCAGATGACTACGGTGGAGCTCTCTGTTGTAAGATTATTGTTTTGGACATTTTTATTAAAACCCTTCACAGTAGAAAAAGACAGAATAGAACACAGGAGAGAAAGGAATGACGTGCAACAGAGCTGTGAGTTTGGACACATTGTTAGGACACTGGCCTCTCTTTTGGGGGCCCATGCTATGAATCCTGCATGATGTGTCTTATTAAAAGCCAACAAGCCACAGCAGCTGGGACCTCAACATTCCTGTTGTTGTCACGTAGATACGGAGAGAACAGGATGCTCCTCAGAAACGGCTACTAACCTCTGTCACTCTGTCTGCTTATGCTCTCTTGCGCCTCTCTTTAAAGCCTTCTACAGTTTTTCTTTTATTTATTCACCCCTCAATGACTCAGTCTGACCAGTCCTTAGTATTAAAGCTTTCTAAGACAAGTTGACTTGCAAATGGCTTCAGTGTTGAAGGAAAACGGAAAAACTAATGTAAATTTTTGTCCGTCTTGATCCTTTCCTCTGTATTTTCTCAGTAAGGTAAAACTTTTTTATTTGTCTTTTTACGAGGCGTGCCTCTTTATATATAGAGTGCATAGGTCTTTTCACACGCGTATGTAAGTAAACAAGACAATACTTCACTGTGTACAACTATGGCTGAACCTGTTCTTTCCCCCGTACCCTCTGCACAGTACGGGGGAAAGAACCGAGGGCGTGGCAGTGATATGCTGGAGCTGTCCGCACATAGGGCCATGCAGCAGTTGGCAAATAAAGATGAATTCTGTTGTGTTTGGCAGCGGTTCTCCGTTCATTATTTTCCACTTTGCCCAGCGCGCATCCCAGACCTCAGCAGCTGCTTGTCATGTAAAGACACTCTATCAGGCCCTGACAGCTCCTCCCATGCACACACACAGTACGCATGGCTCATACACACTTCACTTGCGCTCACGCCCCCCCACTTGCAGTCCTACATATGTGGGGAACATATGTAGTGATCTGTCTCACTACCACTCAGCACAACTCTTTGCACACTGCGTAGCTCTCTCACCCCCTGTAGTTCTTTCATATCTCATCTGGTGTCAAATCAGTCTTTCTATTCCGCCGTCCTTCCCCTAATTTAGTTGAGTTGAGCCACATGCCTGCTGTCGCACTTTACTTCTATTAGAAAAGCTTTGATTCTGGGACCCAGACCCTTTAGTGGATTTCCTCATAGCAAAGTTTGTCTTGACAGCTACAGTCAGGCTCTCGATGCAGGTTTTGTCTTATCTAGGTTGTGGTCAGTCTGTCTGTTGCCCAGTTTCCTGTTTTGGAGAGCATGTTGACATCAAAAGAGTTTAGTTTACTGGAACACTGTCATGATGAACTGACTTAAAAGCAGAAGGCTTCTCTGTGTTGCTGTGAGGCCCATTGTCTTTTGTCAGCAGACTGCACTGTGTTTTTTTTCATTCTACACAGGATGCATTTGGGGTCTAATCTGCAAAGCACTGAAGTAATGTCATATAAAGTATTTATATCAGAAATCTGGAATAATATTTAGTGATAGATACACCCCTTGTGCATAATTGCCATAGTAATCTGATTCTGCGTCCACATTTTCTTTCCTAACGGTGTTTAAGTCAGTAATTAAAACGGCAGAACACACAGCTGTCAGTTTCACTTTCTACTGCTGGCAGCACTGATCAGAAGCTCGCAGTGTGAAAAGTAGAACAGAATTAAAGTAGATGGGGAAATGGGTGTAAATAGGAAGCTGACAAGGGTCATCTTTGTTGTTTACGCTCTGAGCGCAGACTGTTTGCAGGGGGTTGCACTGCACAGTGGTGGAGATATACACAGACAACCGGATATGGCTGCTTCCACTGTTGTCATGTGACCAGGTTTGTGGTTGCAGACAAGGAAGTGACAGTGTCCTCCTGTCTAGAAAGAGCATGTACCATTTTAAAAGTGTGCAATTTTGATGTGGCATTACATCTGTCAACGTTGTGAGTGTAGGAAAAACCATTGTGCTTTTTTTGGTGTTTTTACTGTTACAGATCCCAAGTGTCACATTAGTTTATTCTCTATCACAATAATGTAATTTAAGTACAGTGACTGAGAATGGTGAGTTGGTTTTGTGATCTCCCCGAGGCCACCTGATTGTGGGAAAATGCCTACTGACACTTTAAGCCATTCGCCACAGCGTCACATGAGCACCCATGCTACTTCTGCCGGTAGGTGTTTTGCGTCAGTGGAGCTGGCAGAAGTGGGAGCCTTCGGAACTGGATGTTGTTGTTCTGTTCCATACAAATGCCTTTTTAGTGGCTACCAGGCGGTGTACACACGCAAATGTATTTACATATATAGGCACAAATAAACAGCTGTCTCTCACCTGTCGGGACCTGAATGATATTACGTTTGTAAGGTCTTTACCAAACATGGAAGTGTTTTAATACTATGTTGATTCCTAACCAAAACTTCTAAACTCAAAGTTTAGTTTTCACCAATAATAAAAACACATATATGGAACATTTGTGGTGCTAGGTAGGAAGCTCATTATGCTGTGTCTGCATTGTGCACATACTGTCCTCACTGTGGGCTGGCATGGACTTTAACTCGGGGATATGGGTCAGCCAAAACTTGACCACAGAGCGAGCCACCAGCTGGGGCCCAACACAGGAAAACAAGGCACGGCGTGGAGGGCTCAAGAGACTTTCTAACCACAGTGTGAAAGATTTTATGCAACTAATTTTTTGTATGGACAGGCTGCTTGGTCTTCTGTTCTTTGATTATTTAGATTTTATTCTAACAATGTCTGCAGAAGTAAGGAATCTGCCTCTCTTCCAGGCTTGTGATAAATAACCCTACGCATGCGGATTCTCTTGAGACCAGGCTGCACATGTGGGTGACTGATGTGGAAGTTGATTGGTGAGGTTTGTAGTTTAAAACAGACAAACGACTCACTCTTCACGGTAATTGTGCTGCACAGACCTGGGAATCTGGCAAGGTGATTCCTGCCGGTCGGTGTGTATTTCAATTAGAACAGCACATCTAGTATGAGAAGCTTTGCTGGAGGGTGGCGAGAATGGCAGTCTGACAGCTGATAAAATAGAGCTAATTTTTAAATGAGCTATGTTTGGTGGGAAAACACTTACTCTGCAGAAAACAAGACGAAATATATCCTTCCATGCCATGATGAAAAATGTGATGCCACATTGAACATCTGTTGTGGATAGAAGGCAAAAAAAGTATAGTGTGCTCTTGTGCAGATGTTTCCTCTAGAGCAGTGATTGGTGCCAGCACCTTGCCAGTCACAGTAAATCAGGTGTTTTTACACTATGGTGTTTGTTTTGGGTTGAATCGCTTGATGCTCTACTGAAAGGAAGCCTAGAGCCTGGTTTACAACACTACATCCTGCTGTATGTGGTCAACGTTGCTAGAGTGACTTTAGCGCTTTTCTAAAGTGTCTTTTTCCTTTTACTCCTTCTCTTTTATGTTGAGAGAGGGGGAGCGAGAGCGAGAGAAAAGCCATATGGAGACTTTCCCATTAGAGTTCATTGCTCATGTCATCACTTTCTCAAAAAATGTAGAGATGAATTAGAAAGAGAAAGTTCATAATTGCAATGTGTTGCAAAGTGACACTTGTTGAAAATTCAGTTCTTTCCATCTCTTTAAATATGTTATTACGAGGACGTACACTAAGCAGAGGAGACATTACTAGCCGCTGTACTTTCTCAGACTGAGCTATTATCAGTTTCATCAGTCAGTAGTGTGTGTTTGAAGGAGTGTAACAGAAGCTCATATTGACAGATCTCCTAGCTCTCCCCTATAGAGACACACACGCTCTCACTCACACACACATACGCCACACTTCTGTGGTAGAGGAAATGGGGCAATTAAGGACAGCTTGCTACGGCTCGGCATGGGGTTAATATGCAGCTCCGTAATTAAAAATAAATTACACTTTTCCTGTATAAATATTCAAGTCCCACTCCACTGTGTGCCACTGCCTTGTTATGGTATGTAAGCTATTTTTTCCCCGTCTGCACAACATCTGGCGCACCATTTCCTGAAGCATCACCAGAATAAATTGAGTTTTGTCTGCCTACGAGAGATTAATTTGTGTGATGCTAGTGTGTCTAAGTGAATGGGATGGACATGCATGGCTTGAGGTTATGGGTGTTGTCTAGAAAATGGGAAAGTGAAAAAGTTTTATTGGAAAATCAAATTGCGGCTTTGGCAAACATGGCAATGGTACAAAATTACTGATTAGGAAGAAACCATTTTTTAGACAAAGTGCACTTACAGTACCTATATTTTAATAGAGAGCTCTGCAGATTTTACACATCAAACTGTGGCTCAACATCAGTTAAGGTCAGGTGAAAATGTGATTCTCAGTGAAAAAAAATGTAGTACCAGCTGCTTGAGGATAGTGACACAAGGCTACATTTGTTAGCATATGCATTACTGTGTTAATAGCATAACGCACAAGAATGAAGAGCTGATGGTCGTTGAGTTGCATTGTGGGTATTTCGGAGTAAGTATTAGCACAGTAGAACATTATGAAGATGATATCTCTGGTTCTGCTACATCCTGAGTTTAATACTGTTATACAGGCATATGGCTGAATTTGTGGAGTGCAGAATATAATGACAGCAACTTAGTTTTTTCTCTGAAGTAGAGGCACTAGTTTGTTTGTTTTTTTTTCTTTCCTAGCTCATCAGTTTCCTAAACTTTAACTCACACAGACAGACTGAATGTTCCCTGAGATAACATTGCAAGTGACTTCTGGAAGGAGGAAAGAAGGGGCAACAGAAAGGGTCCTGACTCCTGCTAAAACCGCTATTTGTCCTGCCAACCTGCACTGAAAAGAAAGACTGTGATAAGGTGGTCATTTTAGGGAGCACTAATGAACAACATAGTAATTAGATTGCAGGAAGTGAGTTGCACCTCTGGGAACTGAAAGAGAAAGGATGACACTGTTTTGTCATTAATCATGAAAGCACAGTATAAACAAAATACAGTAGATGTGCTTTGGTCAGCATTTTGAGAATGTAAAACGCATGTGAACTTTCTAAATTAAGGTTCGTTTGTCAATAGAAACCCTCTATTACTGTGTCACAAGTTGTTTAATTTTGTCTCCTATAACTCAGCAGTCCTTTTGAATCTCTTTCTCATATCAGGAGAATACATCAAGACCTGGAGGCCGAGGTATTTTCTCCTCAAGAGTGATGGTACATTCATTGGCTACAAAGAGCGACCGCAAGATGTTGACCAGCTGGAAACCCCCTTAAATAACTTCTCTGTAGCACGTGAGTATCTGCTTCACAAACCACCACATTTTTTCCCCTCTGATTCTTGGCAGCTCTTTTTACCCTTATTTTGTTTGCTGCTGACTTGTATTAACTCGTTCTGAATGTCTCTTCAATCTCTATCCGCCCCAAAAAGTAAATGACAAGAAAAATAATAGCGTGTAAAACCACCCCCAAGTGCCTTCGAACTAACATTATGGTAGCGAAACCTCTTTAAATAGTTTGACCAAGTGTTTTTTGTCATTGTGTGTGGCTTTAATGCAAGTTAGCTGTAGCATCTTGTCAGCAGCGTTGCTGCACATTTCTTTCTGTAGGGGCACTGCTCCAAGGCAAAGCTAGCTCTGCCACTGAACATGCACGCAGGATGTCTGGTTCCTGGCATTAATATATCAGCTGTCATTGCTCTGCTCTGTATGCATCTCCCCCAAACTCCGTTTTTTACTGACAGAAATTCACAACAACAAAAAATGCCCAGAGCAGGCCAGCCTACTCCATCTTCACATCAGAAAAAAAAGTTGCTGTGATAAGCTGTGCAGATGACTGAACACAGCAATTAGACAGCATACTGTTTGTTTAACAAAATGTTTCCTCCCCGACACTCTTGAGTTATCGTGGCTATTAGCTGCCTGATTTCATGTATTTATCTGGGCTACGCTCTGAGGCTCTGTCTCCATCAGTGGTGGCTTTGGATTTTTGTCACCGCTGCGACCCTGCCGCAGAGGACACATGGTGTGTCGCTGCTGACGGGCCTGCTACAGCTGGATCACGTATTCACCCTGATGGAGCCATGTTGGATCTCAGTGGTGGTCCACTCCCCTGTTCGCCATCTATCAGACAGAGGCCATTTTGTGTCACTCTCTGACATATTTGCTGACATGTTTCATTTGGGAACAGATGTTAATATGAAGGAGGTGCAGATGGAAATCTCTGCTTTATAAATTAACTTATATTAGACTTTTGTGAGTAATCGTTTTGCAAACAGCTTACAAGACAATTATTAGCTGAGAAAAGTGTGAGGACAAAAAAAAGGAATAAAATAGGTATGTGACAATTTTTACTGATAGTCATATTAAGAAAAAATAAAACTTTGATTCCAGTCGTTCGTGAGAAGTGTGGTTTCAGTTTTTCCTTTATGTTTAAATTGGATTAAAGTAATTCTGTTTTTGAGTAGTACACAGATTTCAAAACATTATCAAAACCCATATTGCTTAAAAAAATGTTTTCAAGAGGATGACAAGTTAAGGATCAGAGTTGTTTTCCCCCACCAAAGTGCACCTGTTCTTTTCCAAATTGGCCAACAGTGTCTGTTAGGGTAGCGATAAAGATAAATGGCTATAACTGTGGGTCTGTCTCTCCCCTCTGCTCCCATACACACTGGCCCTTCTCTCCGTCTCTCTCCCCTCCCTGCCTGGCTGTGGTCAGAGTGCCAGCTGATGAAGACGGAACGGCCCAAGCCCAACACATTTATCATCCGCTGCCTGCAGTGGACCACTGTCATCGAGCGGACCTTTCACGTGGAGACCCCCGAGGAGAGGCAAGCAAGAAGCACACACCTCTCGGCTCATGGAGCAGTAAAACACAAATCATTTACATGCAGAGATTTTTCTGTAAAGCTGTTTTTCTTATATTTAAAAGCGCACACACACAAATATGCACATTTAATCACTGTTATACGCTTGTACAAAGTCCACTGGCTATTGGCAGAAGTCACGCTTGAAATTGCCTTCCTGTTGATAAGACAATTACGTGATTGAGCTGCTGGGCTTGCATGCTGGTAAATGGGCTGATGTAATCTTACTGCTGCCTGTGTCTCCCTCAGAGAAGAATGGACTAAAGCCATCCAGGCAGTGGCTGACCGTCTGCAAAAGCAAGAGGAAGAGATGATGGACTCCTCTCCAGACCCAATGGACATGGAGGTTTACCTGACCAAACCCAGACAGAAAGTGGTACGTCATATTCTGCTCTGTATTTTCATTTGTGCCTGCATTGCTGCATGTCAGTGTTAATTATCAAAAACCTTTATTCCTCCTCTCTCTGTGTATACCTTTGTCTTCCAAGTTGACCATTACCTTTCTTCTACACCTCATGGTCCCATAAACTACTTCATCCCACCGTCCTTCTCCCTAGCTACTTTCTACTTTGCCAACATCATCTGTGGGTGACTTAGCAGCAGATAAAATGTCCACCAGGTTTCACAAACCTCACATGCCATGACACGAAGGTTCAAGTCCCCTTGGATTGGATGTCCCCCACACCACCATTTTCAACATTCTCCATAGTGTATGGGTCAGAGGTTAACTAAGACACAACCAAATATAGGCAAAACCATTAGAGGAGTGGACATTGCATGGTAGTTGAAATGGTGTCTTAAATGCTTGTGTGTCCTGTCTAGTTAAAGCATGAGTTTGTTAATGCTTCTGTCTGTAACCAGATGCCACTTTCTGTCCTCTGGCTCTACAGACTATGCATGACTTTGAATACCTCAAACTCCTGGGAAAAGGCACTTTTGGCAAAGTTATCCTGGTAAAGGAGAAGGCCACAGGACACTACTACGCCATGAAGATCCTAAAAAAGGAGGTGATCGTAGCAAAAGTGAGTGGATGCTATTGAGTGGAGCAATGACTGATACCTCAATGGTTAGCCATTGTAAGAGTTGCACAAGAGTTGTCTTTCTGTTTTTTTCAGGATGAAGTGGCACACACACTCACCGAGAACAGAGTCCTCCAGAATTCAAAGCATCCGTTCTTGACAGTAAGGAGCCCCTCCACAAATCTAAACCTAACCTTATTTTAACTCACAGAGATCCTCAGTACCCTTAAATCCAACCCAGAATCATCCAATCAGAAAAAAAGGGCATTTTAACTGGAATGTTTTTAAGAGCTGTTCTTATAGAGGCTACAGTCAAATTAGTCCATTTATAGCAACGCTGTGGGTCCTTTTTATCAGTTAACCCTTTCTCTGTTAGTCTGAGACGGGATGTATTGAAAAGCTCCTCCAAAATGTTAGGTCTTAGTGGCAGGTGGGGGCCACACATGTGGTGTGCTCACTGTGATGAATAGGACCAATTTTTGCCATACAATAGTTGTTTAAAAGCCTCAGTACTTTGTGCTGCAGTCTTCCTTTTTGTCTTTACGTTAGACATTTGTGTTTTAAAATTCAAAAAAGTCAACAAAAAGCTATTACATGTATTGTGATATTTCTTGTTACGTTCATCCAAATAAATTATGTTCAGTGGGAACTAGACTTGTTTTTTAAGAAGGCTTCATTAGTTCATCAGAACTGGATAGAAGGTGAAACATCTTAAAACTTAAGACTTAAAACAAGTGCAGTTGTCACTGAACAGATTTTTTTTTTTTTTAATAAACCATGACATGGGTGAATTTACAGACTTGTTACAATCAGCTTTTTAAATGCCAGCTTTCTCTTGACTTAGCTGGAAACATCACTGGGTTCTGCCTCAAGCATTTTACTTTTTTTTTTCTTTTTTTCTGCAGGGACTGAAATACTCCTTCCAGACACATGACCGCCTGTGCTTTGTCATGGAGTATGCAAATGGTGGTGAGGTAAGCAATTTCAACCATCATTACATCTACACCTGTAGGTCTCAGTTAATAAAGAGACAGATTATTCTTAAACTTGAACTATGTTACTGTTTCTGTTTTCACTGAACCAAGAAAATCTCTCTTTATTTATTTTCTGCCTGCTTGTCAATCTCCCCTGTTTCCCATCAGCTTTTCTTCCATCTGTCAAGGGACCGGGTATTCTCAGAGGAGCGGGCACGGTTCTATGGTGCAGAGATAGTATCAGCGCTGGACTACCTGCATGCTGAAAGAAACGTGGTCTATCGAGATCTAAAGGTAGGAGGTGAAACGTGTACCCACTTTCTCTCAGCCTTCCGCTGATCCTCTTTCCTCTCCTCTTTTTCTCTTCTTCCCCTTCCTTCCCTTCATTTCTCTGCTGGCACGATATAAATAGGGTTTGTCTCTATCCAGAGCAGTGGCAGTGGCCAGAGCTTATTGATTTGCCTCCCCCAGATCAGTCTCCAGACCTCACTGCAGCTGTAGGGAGGCTCGGTCTATACGCTTACTGCAGCTAGACAGAAATAACCACCAGTCCTCTTTGAACAGATCGCCACTGCCTCCAATTATAGCATGCATACACTGTTCTCAGTGGGTGATATTTGTGCTTTTTGTGTATTATTGACTTCATGCCATGTGCTGGCAGTACTGCACAATTGGTTAACGGACAGAAAAATCATCATCCTCCTAGAATAAAGAAGTTACAAGATTTCTGCTGTTTCTTTTTCAGTGTTTGAGTTCAAAAGCTACACAAAACACATATACTCTGAAGATAAGATTGGTGATGGATGGTGCACACTGATAGGACGTGTTTGGGTTTAGGAGGACGGTAGGGGGTTATCAGTGTTGCAGTGGGCATCTGTACCCCTACTACTTCCAGCTGATAAAACTATAACAGCCAGGTCAGCATTGCACTCTCTCCTTCCCTCCCTCTCTCCCTTGGGTTTATGAGGCAGGCTCCCAGCCTGCTAGGATTCTCCTGAAAATGCCAGGGTAGCAGGATTGGAGGATGTGCTGACTCTGTCCGGGTGCTGCTGGCCACGTGTAAGCTACAGCTGCCAGGTGACTTTAACTGAGAGAGAGAAACACAGAGGGAGGGAGGACACGCTGATATTAAAAGGCCATGAAGGATCAAGTCATGACAATGTATGATGTACATCTTTAAGGCCTTTAGGTCATTTTGTCTATAATGTATATCATGACATACAATATGTGTTCATCTGTGTTGATGAACAATGTGGATAGAACAGAGAATACAAGAAGTTCATAAATTATAAGCCACCATCTTGCTCTACTTTCAAGCTTTCACAAGGTCGTTAAATGTGGCTTACACTTTAACAGAAAGCATGGTTTGTTTTTTTTTGCATCTCACATCCTTCTCTTGCTGTAACAGCTTATCCAAACACAGCAATACACTTTAGTTAAATGCAAATGTGCGTATGTTTCTATGGGAAGCTGCAATGAAATGTCAGCAATGTTCCTCTAAATCCTTCCTCATTTTTTTCTGCCCTTTTCAGTATATTCGTGTAAAGGAGGTTAATTTAGACAGGCATGATTTTTCACATTTTGATCTTAATTTCAGGTATATAAATACATGTAAATTTGAGTTATGTATTCTATATAAACACCTGTCTTCTTTCTGTTTCCCCCCTCAGCTGGAAAACCTCATGCTGGACAAAGACGGACATATAAAAATCACAGATTTTGGTCTGTGTAAGGAGGGGATCAAAGATGGCGCCACCATGAAAACTTTCTGTGGGACGCCAGAGTACCTAGCGCCCGAGGTAACCATGAAGTGACTCCTTCTTTTAGAATTCTTTAGAAATAGTAGTGTATTTTAGCAAAGTGTGCTTTCTTCACCTGCAACAAATTAAAAGTTAAAACAAAAAATAACAAAATAAAATGTCTTGGGCACCATAAGCAACCAGAACACAGATTCACATAATTTCAGTTAGTGAAAATGTCCAGCCCCTTGTATGGATGCAATATGTTTCTCCACTCATTTCTTTGTGTTTTTTCATTTATTTTTTTAACATGTATAAATTGACAGCGCTCAGGATTCTCACTGTAATGTTAAAGAAAGTTAACAAAAATCCAGTGAGATTACTTCGCTTTGAGCAGATGTACAAGAGGACTGATGTGGCGCCAAGTAATGACTGTAAGATCCATCATGCGTGACATGAGTAGATTCCAAACAAAAATGTAGTGTTTGTTGTTGGACCTCAGTGAATGAGAAGCATGTGGAAGACAGGGCAGCTGTCCCAAAATGCCTTTCTAATCTCCAGCTGAAGTCGAGTTAATGAGTGTGCCGTGTGCCCAGGGCAGGGCAGCCTGCTCTCATATTTGCTCTAAGTTGATGGGTGTGGCCACTCCTTGTTGCGTGCAGGTATGACAAGTGTTGGAGTGGACTGTGTAACCTGATATTTCATTGTGACTGTGGGCAGCATGTGTGTGAGTAAGTACATGATTGTTTGCACTAGCCCCTCGCCTGTTGCCATAAAAATGTTTTCCACGAGAAGGGTGTCCATGTTGACACAGTTGCCGTATCGTTGTTTTTAGCCTCCATTTGGAATTTTCTGTTTGGGGGAGGAGTAGGGCTGATTGGCTGGCAGCACCTCAGGAAACGTGAGCTTCCGCTTGCGGACAGCAGGGGAAAAAAAAGACAACATTGGCTACAGCTGTTGTGTGGCACCGGGAGAACTACAGCCCCCGCTGCTGCTTTGGATGCCTCACCTGACCTGAGTAGAGCCAGACTCTCATAGGAACACATTTCTGCCCTTTACATCAGTTAGACTGAGCTTCCCACACAATAATGGCAGAGAGCTGAGCATGCCTGGCACCTGAATGTTTACCTCCTCGCACCTGGGAAAAATGCTTTATATGCCCAACATTTATAAAAATGTATTTTTTTTTTAAGTTCTCAGTAAGTCCATCCCCAGGTCTTCCTAGCTCACTTCACTCCACAAAGAAGCATAGTCTATGACAGCTCCAGCCTCGGCAGTGGAGAGCAGGGATACATCGGGACGTTGCCATGGCAATGGGGTCGCTGGCGAGCGTCTCTATGGAGCGCGGGCCAGGCAGTGTTACAGGTTGTTCTGCCGTAAACAATGACCTTGTTGTGTGTGTGCTGCACAGGAATGCTGTAACGTCTGGGAATATTCCACCCAGAGCAAGGGGGATAGAGAGGGAAAAGAGGCAGAATCTGCAAAAGCCTGACCAGTTTGTCTCTGGAGTAAGGTGTGGGGCAAATTCAGTTTGTCACCTTTATTAAATAGTTACAAAAAGAAAGCCATTATTGGCTGAGGGAATATGTGCAAAGAAAAATGTGGACAGGTTTAATCTAGCTACTAAAACTCATCTGGATTCATAAGCTTGGAAGATTAATGGCTGTCAGTGAAGAACTTTGTGAGCAAAAAAAAGTGCAGCATACAGAGTAGTGCTTCATAGCAGCAGCAGCAGCAGCAGCAGCAAGTGCTTTTATCCTCTCTCTCCTCCTTCTATCTCTGATCCTTTGGGGCAGTGTAACAGTATTAGTTTGGGGCTGGGGCCCAAGCAGGCAGGCAGCAGTCCTGGTTACGTATATGAGGGATGAGCTTGGCTCCTGCACTCCTGGCAGCTTCACAGCTGTGGCGCTCTTCTACATATATGGGGCAGCTGCTGGCCCAGCTGTCGCACGGTGTGAATCACACGACAGCAGCGCTGGAAATAGAGACGGCCCAGTAATCCTAGCCCCACACTGGCTTCACATTACTCCCACCAGCCCTCCCGGTCTTCCTCGCCACTCACCGCAGCACCGTGCCTAGTGCCCACAGACACATGCGCGTCTGCCTGCGCACGCACACACATAGTTTTGTTCCTTTTACGGACACATCCATCCATCTGTTTTCCAGGACCCTCTCTCTCAGGACGTGCACTGTTGTGTCCATATCTAATTCTATTAATCCAGCCATGGCTTTTTACCTAAGTTTCTATTCTTAGGTCTGAATTGCCAAGCATCACGCTGCTGGCAGTTTAAGAGAACACGCTGTTCTCCTTGCCTTGATTTCACCTTCAACATCCGCCCGGCGAGGTAGAATCCAGTACATGTCCCCCGAGACCTTGGAACAACTCTGCTCAGCAGCACATTAGTCATGCAACAGGTTGCGCTGTCCAGTGAGCACAACATTGGAGGAGTTTGTCTCATTATGAACTGTCAAGAAAAGTCGTTGATAAGATTATAAATATTTCCCTTTCTGTGACTCTGCTTGAGTTTTGTCAGCCAATTTTAGTAAGACCCCAGTTTATGCTTGTTGCACTTTTTAAGAGGCCCATACCTCTGCTGCTTGTTAATCTGTATGTGTGCTTTTGTATGTGTGGAAAGGCCTGTGGTGATTAAATATGCAGGGCTCCAGGGGAAACTCTATCCTTGCTCCTAATGTGAGATGTGAGTCAGTGCTGGCTGGGGCTGCCTCAGAAGCCCGTGGCAGAGGGAAGAGCAGGTGATTTTGTTGGGGGTGGGATAATGGGGAGAGCTTTGGGTTTGTATACTCATCCTAAAGAGCTGTTGTCGTCATGGCTTCCTGGTGTTATTGTTGAGCCATAAACTGTAGCTACAAAACCACAGCATCTCAACTTTTCTGTTAGTTGATTATACAAATAAAGTGTAGAAAGAACTTTACAGCATCACATTATCGGCCCTGGATAAATCTTTACCCCTCTTCCTATCTCTAAGGTACTAGAAGACAATGACTATGGCCGTGCTGTGGACTGGTGGGGTCTGGGGGTGGTAATGTATGAGATGATGTGCGGCCGACTGCCTTTCTACAACCAGGATCACGAGAAGCTGTTTGAGCTCATTCTCATGGAAGACATCCGCTTTCCTCGGACATTAGGGCCTGAGGCACGCTCGCTGCTCTCTGGCCTTCTCAAGAAAGACCCAATGCAGAGGTGAGGAGCCTCTGCTTTGTCCTCTAGTGAATCTCAACCTGATAGTCATCAGGAACCAAAAACATAACTAATATGACTTAAACATAAAAACAGCGGGAAAAGTGAAAATAGAATTTCTCCTTTTGAACGTCCAGGTTAGGTGGCGGGCCTGACGATGCGAAGGAAATCATGCAGCACAAGTTCTTCGCAGGAATTGAATGGCAAGATGTTTATGAGAAGAAGGTTAGTCTCTAAAGAGTTTATGATTCTGTGTTTGCCCCCCCCACCCCCCCACCCCCCCCCCCCCCACCCCCAAGTGATCAATTAAGTTACATCATTTGAAGCACTACCATAAACAATACAGATTATCAGACCGACAGCTGTTACCAAACTGACTGATGCGGCTGATATGTTTGTCTCCTCCACTCCAACAGCTGGTCCCACCGTTTAAGCCCCAGGTTACCTCGGAGACGGACACGCGATATTTCGACGAGGAGTTCACAGCACAGACCATCACTATTACACCACCCGGACAAGGTAGAACCAAGCCAGACACAATGACACACCCATGCATACAGTATACTTGGTACGACCTTTGTTATGTGGTGTAAAACAAGGTCTAATCACCAGTCTCTAAATAATGATACAGTGCTTCATAGCAGTGTTTTGGAACGTGACGGCAAGGCTGATGAGCACAGTGGACTGCGAAGATGAATTGCCACCTAACTTGTATGATAAATTTCCCTCCACCTCCTGTGAGACATATTAGAAATGAGAAATTACACTTTCAAGATGAAAACAAGCTGTTTTTTTGTTTTTTTTTCAAAGGTTACTGAATTGCTAACCCTTAAAAACCGTGATTGCCGTCACAGTTTCCCGTACATTTAATTTCTATGCTAAAATGTGAGCTGTCTGGCTCATGGGAAACTTTGAAATTTTATAAATTTATTTAGTCATAAAGTCTATACAGAACTTTGAACCGTTTTATTGGGGAGACTTGAGTTAGTTTTGGGAAGCTCATAAAAATGAGAGAATAAACTCTTCTTATTCTGCAGGCTTACCAACCTCCCCTAAGAGCAGTCTACCCTCTCCTGGACAGCCAGAAAATAATACCTCTCAAAGCCATAAAATGCATCTCCATTACAGCCAGTGTCTTAATGCAGAGATGACACAAAATAAGTAAAAAAAAAAAACAGGGATTATAAAAAGGTTAACAGGTGAACTGGGTGGTGTTAATAAAGTTTTTGTTTTTGAATTAACACTTCCTGAGGTGAAAACGTGTTTGTTTCGAAAGAAGTCAACAGTGCTTGGATGTGGTTGTGCTTGCCAGACAGGTGCAGCATTCACTGCTCGGTTCAGTGATGGCAGCAAAAATGGTCTAATAAATTCAGAAAATAATCAGTATCATTTACTGTTAGTGCAGCTGCTAAAACCAAGAAATGGATTTAGTTTACTCTAATGTCACAGAGGAACATTGTATCTCCTGGCTTTTAGGTTATCTTAAAGTATTTTGAGACCTATGTAATTTTATATCTAATATCCCTGTGTACATGTGTATTGATATATACTGACATATTGTAAAATGTAAGCGTTTATGGATAGGCTAACAGGGCACGTCTGTGTTTTCTGTAATGCTGCATATTAACTTCATCATACTTATGCAAAGTAAAATATAGCTTAATAACACATATGTGCTCCTTGATTTGCTTACATTTAACTACACTTATTTACAACGAAGTTCCACAAGAATTAACTTTCTTTACCCTCTGTCAGCAGATGACAGTATGGTGTCCTTCGACAGCGAGCGGAGACCCCACTTCCCCCAGTTTTCCTACTCTGCTAGTGGGACAGCCTAAGCGACTTTCAAACATTCCTCTGGTCCCACCATCTCCCCTCACCCCACCCGACTGCACTCTCATAAAGAACCAGGCCACAGCCCCGTCCTCCCAGCGCTGCCTGCAGATGCCGTTGGTGGATGTAACATTTACAATCTGCAAGTTGTGTTTTTTACAGGAAGGAGGAAATTGAAGACAAAACAAAGATAGTTGTACAGTGTGGCCTTTGAAGACTGACCACGGAGGGAGAGTTAACACTACTCTGCATTTCCTGGTTTGTTATGTTGTATACTGAGCAGGCATCCATACACCATAATGAATTGGGGAAATGTAGTTATGTTATGCACAACTCAGGCCACTGCTCTGAATTTTGAAAAGTGCCATTTTGTATTGAACATCACCAACTAAACATGAACCAGTTATTTCCTATACAGTAAAACACAGGCATACTGTGGACCAAAAACATCATGTGAGCAGAGATTGTGTTGTTTGTTGAGTGGGTCATTAAACCATGTTTCCTTTATAAAACTTCTGAACAATTCAAAAACCATTCAAACCGAGACATTTTTGGCATCAAAAGTGAATGTACCGCATCAAATAAAGTAAATGTTTCTGCATACTTGTTGTAGCACATGGCTGATTCTCCTAAGACTGAAATGCCATCTTCTGGAGAAGATTATTATCACATTTCTACTACCCCGATGCAAAAGTGACACCAGTCAGTCTGTTTTATTGTCATGCCGCACCACGGTGAGTCTGACAAATCAACTGTGCAATACAATCCGAGGCGTGGAATGGCAGACATGCAAAGAATTCAGAGTGATTAATCATTAAGTTTAAAGCCAGCCTGCAGTGGATTCATGTTGTAACTGTTTGAACATCAGAGGCACTGAGAGACCCCCAGTTTCCTGTTCAGGATAATAAACAACTACTCCAGCCCCCGTGAGAAAGTGCTTTTAATTCCTAATGCCTTCTTATCTCGATGCTGCGCTGCCGACACCTCCTGGTTTCCCTCTGATCAGGGTCAGCGCTGACCCATCAGAAACTCTTCTCTCTCTGGGTTTTTCCTCTATGTACAGTAGAGTATTGGGTGTTTGCCACCCAGTGCATTCACTGCTGCCTCAGTGAGGTCACATTAACATAATATACTTATTTAGGAATACTTTGCAAACTGGGCTTCAGGGGAAAACACACAGTCATCTTTGACTTTCTTCTTTAGGGCACTTGTGTCCCCTCACAAGCTTCTTTGTTATTTATGAGATCAGCATTGACTAAAACGAGTTTTACTGTGCCAATGATATGCACTTTGCTGCCCCATAATTATTGTTTTTTCTACTTTATGGTTGGTAAAGACTAAAGCGTCCTTTTATAATGTACATTCAAATGTCGTGGTTACAAATAAAACAAGATTTGCTTGTTTGACTTTGTTCACCCCTTTGACGGATGACTGAGGCTAAACTGAGACTGAGACTTTTGGGAACTGAAATTCTTATTTCAAAGTGTACTAGGAGGTTCCCAAAGGCACTCAAGTATTTTTAAGATGATAATCATTTTCAAAAGTGCATCATACCTTATTGAATGTAATGGTTTTTATCATATTGTTTTCACTTCAATCGTTTGCAAACTTATTGTTCAGTTTTTGAATCTGATTGTTACTTACGCTCGCTGGCCACTTTATTAGGGACACCTGTTCAATTTAATGCAAGCCAGTTCATTAGAATGCCTTCTTTAATATGTTACGCTCCAGTACGACTCCACCACCCACTATGACCTCAATAAAAACAAACCTACTACCTAATAAAGTGGCCATTGAGCGTATTTCTATGCACACTCACCCTTTGCTGTCACCTTCTGAAAATAGGGAAATTCATTTTATACTTTTTATTTTTATTTCAACATTTTTTTTTTGTTCCTGCCCTCCCATATTCCTGAGACTGAGGACACCAGCTTTAGTAAACAAATAATATAAACTTTGTACACTGTTTTTACTTGTTTCTTTCAAATTGATGAAATAAAAGGTCTTAATAAAAAAGCTGTGTATGCTCATCTTTTAATATGAAAACTTGAATTGAAACATGCAAACTTACGCTTTATGCTGAGTCCAGAATATAATTTTTGCAGTTCTGCAGTTTTTATAAAGGACAAAAACGTAATCAAATATAAAACATAATAAAAAATGAATACCCTTTTCCATCAATTACTGGCACAGTGATGTGTGATGTATGACACAATTATTGTGTGACAAAAATGTAAATGGTATCTAGGCTTATGTTTTCTTTTAAGTGGATTTTACTGTGTGCCCCTAACACAGTAAATAAATAGTCAATAGGAGCAGGAACTTTGTTAATCTAAACACCTCTGTGATGACACCCTACAGACAAAATACAGCTAAGTGTTTGGGACAAATGTTGCAGCACTCAGCGCCTCTGACTGTGTCTTGGCTGTGTTCTCTCCCTCTGCAGGACTGCTCAGGTCCACGTCTGGGGCTCTGCAGCTGGTCTGAGACGGGGAGAGATGCTCCCCCTGGGTCCTCAGGCAGATGGTGCAGTCTCTGGAGCAGATGTTGACAGCCAGGGCTCACAGTCTGTGTTTGGGCCAGCTGCAATGCGCAGCGCCACACAGAGAGACTGAGGTTTGGCCCAGTGTGGCGCTCACCTGACAACCATCCCTCACCTGACTCCAACTGCACAGCTCAAAACAAACCACAGAGCTGGTGCTGCAGCTTCACCACTGGTCTCCCATGGGTGATGTAATGTTGTGCTGTGTGGAGAAGGTGGCACTCGCACACAGCCAGAGCTGCTCTGTTCTTTGTACTAGGTGCAGAAAATATACTTCATGGTATGTAGGAAAACATCTGCATTATTATCTTGATAGCACAAATTCCAGATACTGATTTGGCCTTGTGAATGTAGAGGAATTAGAATACAAAGATTAATTTTAATTTTGTAAAAAGGAAGGATGTGCCTTACAGTATATGTTTTATTTAATAATAGTCACAAGAAAAATACTTCAGTACAAATTCAACTATTTACCCCTACAGAGAATTTGTCATTTATGTTTCCTACATAATTAGAGCTGAGGCCTAAGGTGCAGATTGTTGCTGAAGAACATCAGCAGGATGCATGTCGCTGCCGCTCTGTAGTTTTCAGCTCACTGTTGATTCATGGGGCTTGGTAGAAGATGCTGGGGAAGTTTCACTGTGACAGAGTTCAAGATAGAAACAAGTTCAACCTGTTGACTATAAGCCCCTTTGTAAATGCAGGGGTGAATTGGAATGTAAACTCACTCAGTACAAAGACTGTTTCATTTGTAAAATGAACTGCACTTGTTTTAGCATGGCATACCTAGCCCATACAATTGTTTCGTGCAACCTTTTAGTGACTGGAGGTCACATTTTCCTCTTTTTCTGTAGTGGAAAGTATCAACAGGTGTCAGTTTGAGTGAATGATGATGGACGCTGAGGGTCTGGACATGCAAAGACACTGTAACACTCAGCTATTTACACTGATATTAACAACCTAATGTGACAAAAATGCATTTGCTGTATAATGGATTGAGCCAATAGCGCCATCTAGTGTTCACTGGGATTATGAAAATGATGATTACTCTTCCATATCATCGAAGCGGTTTGTTTTATCACAATTTACAGTGGAGGACCAGAAAGACTTCTGCAAATTGAGTTTGAGATTGAATAGAGCAATTATAGAACAATATTATTTCATTAGACTGTAATTTTACTTTACTGGTGTCTCGTGCGCTTTACACACTCCTCAACAACAATAAGTCAACATTAGTCACTTTCAAGTGGAATTTTATCTCACTGCCATAGAAAATATTTTTTAGTTATGGCAGAATTAAGCTATGTTTACTCACTCACTCGTGCCAACCTGAAGCTCAGGATAAGCAAAGTCCTGTCCGGCACAGAATAGAGCCGAAGATCGTCTATAATGACAACGAATTACCACATGGTTAGATAAATGGGAAATCTTCTCAGCGGTTGCTTTTTTTTTATTTCAATAAGAAATTACATAAATTCGAAGGTATGTCCTTACAAAGCAAAATACTACAGTGTACATTTATTTAAGCTTTATTTTTCTTTGTAAATGTTGCTTACATGTAATTGACCAGTAATAATAATCCAGTATCATAATATGTAACTTCTGAAAATGGAAAAGAAATTTTGAATACAGGACTTTCAATTATAATGTAGAATCTTATACTGTATAATGTTTATACACTAAATGAGTATAAGCAGTTGAAATATCGGCAGCCTCATGTGTAGCTGTTTCAGTCTGGAGGTCCTCTGGTGGTGTGGTCCAATGTTTTTTTTATGTTTATACTAACGAACACAAGTTCCTAACTACACTACAAGTGGGCGTGTCCATCTTTCTGGTTCGCGGCCTTGTTTTTCTGCACGCTGAAAACAGACGGAGTGAAACCTCTTACTTTCCCCCCGTCTCCGCTGCGACTCGTAAAGCCTTTGATGGGACTTGTCGGGCTACGTCACCGTGTCGGATGCGTAGGTGGGAGCAGCGGAGTTTCACCCGGTTGTCATTCCCGGAGGAAGAAGAGGGTGTGATCAGCAGTTACCTGTCCAGCGTTACCTGGTGCTCTTCTTGTTAACACACGTCGGTCGTCGAATTTCATGTCGCTGTAGGACGTCAAACGCTGGCTTCACTCAGGCGCCAAACGGAGAAGGCAATAAAGGTAACTGAACTAAACATTAGGAAAAGCTCGTTTGGGTCTGACCGGAGACTCACTCATGTTGGCTAAACAACCACGACACAGCCTCCGGTGACGTCCGAAACACGGTTGGTGTTGACTTTACGAGACAATAAATAGGCTCTAATTTAGCTTACAGGTACTGTTTGGGAGATATTTCCTTGCCAGTGATGTTTAGGTGGCCAACAGGAAGTGAAAACCTGAGCGCTGGAAGTTTAAGTTGTTAGCTAACTTATTTGCTCAGAGGCGCCACTGTGCAACAGGTTTCCCGGCTTGCTTAATTAAACAGACACTGTTTAGAAACGACTTTATATCAGGCTCAGTCTTTATTCAGCTACTAATTAAGTCTGCATTTGAGAGTTGTGTGGACGTACTGCATATCTTTTATTGACACATGGAAACCTGTCTGTGCCTAACCTGGCTCACTTGCCTGAGAGGTTCTGTAATTGCATTACTTAAGCAGTAACACAGCCGGTCCGGAATTGTTTGGATAAACAGGTCTAACTATGCAATGACTTCCCCTCGGTAATCTCCACATTCAAGCAAGCTTTCATCAGTGAAGCCTTTCTGTCACCTATCATTGTTCAGGGACCCAGGTATTGAATTTTCATCATGTCTTCTGAATGTAACCTCGTGATACCACAGGTTTTCAGATGTGTTGCTGAACATTTCCATTGCTGTCTCCTACCAGGATGCTAAGAGGATCCTGACTCGTGGCCCCAACATGAGTGTGACATCATGGTTCCTGGTCAGCAGCTCAGGCACACGCCACCGGTTGCCACGGGAGATGATCTTTGTCGGCCGGGATGACTGCGAGCTGATGCTGCAGGTGTGTGTGGGTTTACACAGCAAACACCAGCATAGTGTCAGATGAAAGTGATCCTCGCTGCAGCCTGTGAGAGGATGTCGAGGATGTGTTGCATTACTCCTCACTGATGTCTGACAGGACAGCTAGTCACATAAATATGCGAAATGCCAGTGGGAGCCTCCCTGCATGCTTCGTGTATGTGCGTATCGGAGTGTGTAACCCAGTGACAGTGCCGTCGCACAAAGTTGCCTCTGACAGCCATTTAAACAATGACTTAAAAATGCATCTAAAGAATTCCACTGTGTTGTTTTTCCATGCTGTGTCTGTTATAAACACAGTTCCTTTGTGGTCTCTCCCTTCCATTTTTTCCTCACTCTGTACTTACAGCCCACTATAGTGTTGCCTCAGAAGCAGTTGTTTATACTTTCCTTAGTGTTTTATTCTCAAAAACCCTGCCAACCACTGAGGTTGGTTAGATTGAAAAGTTGCTCATGACCATATTTTAGGCGTTGCCAGATCCAGGAAAAACCTCAGCGTGTCTCCGAGTCTGACATGGTGCAGACTTTTCTGTTGCTCAGCTTAAGCACTCAGGACAGTTTCCTGACTTGGCACACAGTTTGTTTCTGCCACAAATTGTTTTTAACCTGTGAATCTTTTGCTTTTTTTGATTGTTGTTGGATATCTGTAACAATAAAATACTGTTTGGCGAGAAAAATGAAGATTGAGTGTGACTGAAGTTGACGTTATATGACAACTGGTGTCTGATCAATGTCTTATCTCCATGACTAGTATTTAGACCATATACTGCACTTCCTCTGTTAACAGTGACTGTATTTTGTCTCTAGTTCTGAAGCGTTTGAACCAGATCTTAACTTTTCCCTCTGATAATGAGGCTAAATCAGACTAGCTGAATTCTTAGTGCTCCCACAAAGTTAGTTAATGAACTGGATAAACCCACTACTTTAAAGTATTTGTTGTAACAGTAACTTGAAAATCCACCGAGTGGTTTGAGTAGCACAGACGGTTCACACAGAAATATGGTGGGATGGTTTGGCAGTCATGTTCAGCGGAGGCCCAGATTCCCTAATGAGCAGTGAGTCAGTTTGAATCACTTGTTCAGTTTGGTCTTAATTGATGAAAGCATATTGAGCAGTAAGCACATTTTTCCTCTGCTTAGTGAATTGAGCTGGGACAGTTCGCTGGATAAGTACCATCTTTGCGGTATTTAATGCTTGTTTAAGTCTATATTGCTTTGTTATTGTTCATTTTTATGCTGTCTCAGTGTAGGAACGATGATGATGATTAAATTATTCATATAGTCTATGGCATTATCAAAAAATGCTCTTTGCAGTTTCCCATTGATCTACTTGATGTTTCAGTATAAATAACTTTTACTTTTTTCGTTGCAGTCTCGCAGTGTGGACAAACAGCATGCTGTAATAAACTACGACTCGAACACTGACGAGCACATTGTGAAGGACCTGGGCAGTTTGAATGGGGTTAGTGAGTCCAAATCTAACGTCAGACTACCTGCCTCAGCTTAAAGTGGTAAAAGGCACTGGACTCCCTGAAGACTCTCTGCTTAAAATACGTCTTTGTGTGCCAGAGATGGGAGACGGTTGGTAGAACAGTGGTAATCAAGAGACTGGATTTTCCTGCTGCCCCAGACCCCCTTCTTTCTTCCCATTCTTTCTATCTTACTCTGGACTCCCTTTCCCTCCCTTTACTACTCTGTTGCCACTTCACTGCACCATTATCCCAATGAAACCGTTCATTGTTCTCACAGAGTGTTTCTTTTGGCCTTGGTTACCACAGCCAAAGTAATCAGAGCAGAACAGACCTGTAACCAACTAAAATCCAACATTTGTGTTCGTTCCTCTGTTATCTTGATTTAGTCTGTAGTCTGTATTCTCTCCTATGTCCAACATAATCTTTCTTTACATTTAGTAATCTGATTTCAAATTCACTAGTTGTTAGACAGAATATATCCTAATTGATCAACAAACTGCTTGAGCACTGTTGCATGTATGTATTACCACCTGGCCATTAGGCATTCTGCAAAAGCTGAGTGTGCTGTTGTGTAACAACATAATCTCATCAGAGTTTTAATGTGCTGGTGGATTAACTTTCACTGGGAAAGGGCCAGTTGCAAATCATCTTACAGTATCTGGGTATGTGCCAAAATGTATTAGAGAGCTTTTCACCTGTGACTCAACACACTTTCTTCATTAATGAACAGTGACATCAAGCAAGACAACAAAAAACAGCCTGATGGTATTTTTCTTTATTTTGCAGACGTTCGTGAATGATCTAAGAATCCCAGACCAGACATACATCACCCTGAGACTCTCAGATGTCATTCGGTTCGGTTATGATATCCTTTTTTTATTGCTTATTTCAGTTCAAGCCAAGGTTTAACTTTGATTGGATCTGTGTGGTTCATGTAACACAGTTTGTCTGCTTTCCGTTCTTACATTTTGTTTTTGATTAGCAGCAACAGTGAAATGAGCCAGTTGTTGGCAGCTGTTTTAGTCACAAATTTTTTTCCCCTCTGTGGTGTTTTTGTTCCAGCAGCTTGTTAATCCCTCCACAGTTTTCAGTCAGGGGTTTTAGATTATGGTTGACCGTGGACAGAAAATCTCATGTACCCTTTAACCCCAAGACAAGAAAACACATATGTTGAAATGTAGTTAGATAACAAGGGACAAACTACTTTGAGTACAGAGACATTTGGGAACGTTTGTAATCAGAACTGAATATATATACTGTGTGATGAGGCATGTGGTGTTATATATGATATGTGTCTAAGATAATAACTAGTTTCAACTGCAGCAGGTGGTGCTTATTTGTTGGTGCTTATGTGTGATCACATTGTTTTACAAAAATGCAGACATGTATGTGTCCTTTAACTCCTCCTGCACATGCTCATGTATATATCCTGGAAAAGAGTCAACACAAGGTCCCAGAGGAAGCTCTTAAAGTAAGTAATACTCACGGACTGTTCCTTTTAGGCCAGCAGTGTTTACCTGCCTGTTAGAAAAATTGATTGTTTTATGAAACCCAGCACTATGTTGATCAAGTTCCTGTCCCAACAGTGTAACCCATCAGCCATTACTCAAATGTGCATTAAAACTAATGTGATTAATGGCTGTGTTTGGAATAAATCATATTTACTGGCCATTTATAGTCCTTTTGCTTATCTTGTATATTATTAATCATTGCCTCTTTTTATTGTACACCATAACAGCAACATAAAGTCAGAACAAGTGATACAGATTCTAAAATCTCACAGCTCTTCCTGTCATATGTGCCTGAGGATGGCTAATCTATAGTGATTGTTGTCAGAAGGTTTCTTACATCCTGCTTCCCTCCTGTCTCTGCATGCAGCATGAGAAGTACACCAGCCAGTTGCAGCTCAGTATAAAAGCCCTGGAGGCCAAGGTGAAAGAAAAACAGCTCCAAAGTCCAGAGAAGAATAAAGACTCTCTTTCCAATGTCAAACTGCAGGACAGGGCTGAGCGAAGAACCAACTCTCTCACAGGTAAACAACTTCACAAACAATGTCACACGCCATCATAGCAGATATTAGCAGGACGGTAACAGGGTTTATTATAACAGGAGTAGGTTAGAGGAACAGTGTTAACTGAAGTGGATTTGAATACTCTGTTGACATACAAGGAAGAGGAAGCCTTTGTGTGCTGCATGACTTTGGATGTAGATCCCTGGATAAGGCGGCTATGGCTTCTTTTATTAAGAGCTTCCCTGGTGGGAGATTAGGATGCCATGTGAGCTACAAGCCTATGGGGTCAGCGAAGAAATAGATCTTGTCATCCTGGCTTTGGCAGAATAAGTGTACATTAGAGAGGGTTTGCCAAACAAGCTGAGGGTTTGAGAGAAAGTAGACTTATCTCTGTCAGCCATGCCTGACAGCTGACAAGAGGTGGGGTGCTGCCAAGCACGCTGATGAAGGCTCAACATGTGCTGTAGAAGAATTTGAAAGATGTGAGTGAACAGTTTACGTGTTTTTGCTGCTAGGTTGGCACTTCTGTTAATATAGCTTGTGCTGATTTTGTTGTTGCTCTCACATGCTCTCTGGCCTGAGCCGTACTGAGTAAATCCTGCAGTACAGTTTAGGCAACAGTGGAACAGTTCAGGGGGAGCACTTTGTGAATGAAGCTCATTCACACTGGCAAAACTTATTTCAACTGTTGATTTAGAAATTCCTGTGCTTTCTGCTCTGTAATTGCCCCTGTCAACTTAGAGGGAAAACTACTTGTGCTTAAAATAGTACTTTTGTAGCACTACACTCATATTCTTTAGACTGCCAGACAGATATGTCATTGAACTGCAGTATTTTGGATGATTGCAGTGATCCAGTAAACCAGTAAGCAAACTTTTTGTCAGCCAAACGCATGTTTACTAGGAACCATATTGACGTTGCTGAGTACAGTATGAAAGTAGCCTTACTCTGCGTTGTTGTCACCCAGTTGACCAATGACTGATATGGTGACGATGATAACTAAACTACCCTAACACTAAATGCACAGTCTCAGATGATAAGGATAGTATTTGGTAGTATGTTATAGAAAATAGTACTTGACTTGTACAAGACACTTATAAAACGCGAAAGGAATTGTTTTGTAAATAACTAAATATAGATGTTCTTCACAATGGTAGTCTTTATTCTGTTTCAATTTGTTTATTTACTGATTATTTTCTCCTCATAGTGAGACTGAGTCTGCGTGTCTCTGTTGATTTAATGCAAATGGATTATTTTCGGCTAAAGTTGTTTGATTGAAGGCCTCGACATAATGTTTTATTTGTCTACCCTGCCAAGGTCTTTTTCATTTGTTTTGGTTATTTGTGAGTGTTTTTTTTTTATTCCACAAACCTTGTAAAATTGCTGAGGGAGTGAGCTGTGTATATCTCTTTGTGTGCTCTTGCATTTTTCCCCTGCAGCTGTACAGGATGTGGAGTGTGTCCAGTCCTCCAGCTTTATTCAGAACAGGACACTTCACTTGTACAGTGTGTGACTCAGTCAGACCTACTTTCCTCTGTCAGGACCTCTGGCTGTTTACGATTTACTAAACGGGCATGAAATGGATCTTTTCACAGTGTTCCCTGATACAGAACACATTAACATTTCATGATTCAAATTGCCCTAATGTTTAATCATTTTTTAATTCTGTGCACACATGTTGATTTATTGTGTCTTCCAAGTTTCCATACAGAGCTAACACAAAAAATAAGTAATATAACCACCCATGATTAATTACAACTTTTTATTTAGTCACATCATTTCTAATAAGAAATTATACCTGACACAATCTTCAGGACAAACTGTTGAAGTCTGGCTCTTTATATACACAGTGATGCCCCATATAAACAAGGTCTGCAGTTACCAACAGTCTAAGTCATTATAACTTGTTATCTTATGTGCTTTTGGTTGTCTTTAATATTTATAAAGCAATAATTACATTATAACTCAGCAGTCTGCTGCTCTGTCTACTTTAGCTGTGACACTAACCCATGTTTTCTTTAGCTAAAAGTGGAAGCTTGAGTAAGGGGAATGGAATTGGTAACACGGCCCTGCGCTGTGTTGATGTCTTATTGTATGTGTCCACGGCAACAGTAGTGAAGTGCTGTTGATGCTAAGGATTGTGCAGCTCCACATTAAAACCCAAAGGCCTTGTTTAGTCTATCTATCAGGCTACCAACCACTACCAAGCCAGTGGTTTAACAGATAGCAAGGCCCCCCTCTCCTGCTGGCTCCTGTGTAGGGTGTACATACAGAGTGAATTGTGCACGCAAATGAGTGTTACTGTCTACTTGTTATCCTATATTGCGTATTGTATGCTTTTTTTAAAGATTAGTTTGGTCTCAACTAACTGATTATGTTGTGTAGGTTTGTGTGATATCACAGTTTAACCTTCAGTACTCTTTCTGTGACATACAATGTGTAGAATCATAATCAAAGTCTGTGGTAATTGTAACACTACATCCTTCTGAGCGCCGGTGTTGTGCAACATGTTGTTGTTGCAAGACCAAACCCAGACACAACAATGTTTTTTTTTCATGTGACTTACATAAACTTATTGCCTCATAAATACAGGAGGCTGTTCAGGTTCAGGTCTTTGGCTCTTGCTTCTTTCATACCATTCCTTCCTGGACCCGAGTGGATCCATGTGCCTAATGGTGTGTGCTTGTCTGTGTATGTGCTTGTGCCTGTGCGTTTATCTGTTAGGTGCGACAGATACTCCGATATCCAAGCCTACTCCACTGTATGGCCAGCCGTCCTGGTGGGGGGAGGATGAAGACCCAGCAAACAAAAAGCAGAGCAGTGATGGAAAATCGCCAGAGCAGGAGTCTCCAGGTCAGAGAATATGTCTTATTTTTCCATACTATGTGAACAATGTACCTTAACAATGTCCTTGATATATCTATCTGTATATAATATACAGTATATACATACAGGTATATGTATCAAGTGTGTGTGTGTGTGTATCAACAAGAACAAAACACGCACAGTAGACTTATTTGTACTGTAACAGCGGTGGATATTCTCACGTCTGTGTATAAGATCCTAATTTGTAATGACATGTTTTCTGTGGCACTGCAATGTGATGCCCTTTGCGGGTCACTTAGAGATGGATGTTGTTAAGCCTAAGGCAGGTTTCTGGCTGCCAGTTGTGGACTGTTAGGCAGACCATACTATGCCAAGCCAGTGGGCAGTGTCTCTCTGCCTCGTGATGGATTATGACCCTCTAAGCTGTTGGAGGGGGAGGAAGGGTGATTGTTGTCTCATGTTACCCAGGCTGAAACAGATTATTCCTATTCAGCTACCCTCTGCTGGACTCTGAGCACCTAAAGTGGTATTTGGCCACGTTCTGCTGGTACCCAAACACCAACTGGCTGATGTGGCTGAAGTTTTTTCATCATTGCATGTCATGTGTCTGAGTGTTTACTCTCCTCTCATTACTTCTTATTTTCAATAGAACCTGGTAAAGATGTGGCCAGATATGAGGTCAACGGTTCACCTACTGACGGTAAGACCAAGTCCATCTTCCCTTACCGGCGAGAGCCCAGCTACTTTGAGATCCCAACAAAGGAGTTTCAGCAGCGTCCTGTCAAAAAACCTGAGTCACAAGTTCATGAGGTCCCTACAAAAGACGTCCCAGATCCCACTCAGTGTATCCCTGCCACTCCCACACCTCCTGTGGTTCAAAGTCATGCGTCCTTCACCATCGAGTTTGATCAATGCATGCCAGGTAAAATGAAGATCAAGGACCATGTGACCAAGTTTTCTTTCCGCCAGCAACGTAAATTACCCTCAACAGAGGTTGTCACCACACCTACTGAGGTGATGTCAGCAGAAAGCAAGGTAGCTGATTGGCTGGTCCAAAGCAATGCTAGCATGATCAGTAGGATGTCACATGCTGAAAACATGTACAGCACAAACAGTGACCCAACGCTTCTGAAGATCACTAAGGGTGAGTCACTATAAGAGTGTCTGTTTTGATTCATGTTATGTACTGACAGGCAAGCTAACTTGTTGTTTTTTCATTGCTAGCTAACCACCAAGATGGCAGTCACAGTGATTTAGTAGATCCTGCAAAAAGTGGAAATGATTTTCTCCAATCCCAAGGAGCTTCACAACCCCTAAGAGCCTCCCCACCACAACGTTTTGCTTCCCCTGACTCTGAGGAGCCCCGATCCTCCTCTCCGCCAGAGTTTCAGTCTCTTCCCAGTCTTGGCAAGTCTGAGCCTCATCAAGCCTATGTCATTGAATTCTTTGATGATAACCCAAGAAAGAAGCGTTCTCAATCCTTTACCAATAACACTAACCAGCTTGAACCCTCAGGCCTCAGGGTCCAGCTGGAAAAGGCAAGGGAGAGACAAGCCCCATCTCCAGCCTCCACCACTCCCGCTACACAGCGATACTCTATCCCCCTGAAGGGCCCTGCTCCCACAGGCCCCCAAAGAGCTGGCTCTCTACGAAGAGAGAAGACAGAGGACCGAATCAGTACTAGCTTTTCCTCCCGCTCTACCGCTTCTGTCTCTGTAAGGCCCTTTAGCAGCGTGGGCAGGAGATCCAAGCTAGCCCAGGAATTTACTGCTGAATTTCTCAAACAAACAAATCAGGTCTCTTCTGCCGCCTGGGAGAAAAATACATATGGTTCCCCTACAGTAGCTAAAACAGAGGCAGTGGTAGTATCACAATCTAGTCCATCTCAGTCCATCACTCCCTGCCAGCCACAGACGTCCTCTCCTATTCACGAGCCTGTTCCTCTTAAGACCCCTGTGATGACCCAGTCTCAGAGCGTGCAGGTGAAGAGTCCTCATGTCGGCCCCAGAAATGAAGAGGACGACAGTCTGAGTGATGCAGGAACTTACACCATCGAAACAGATGTGCAGGATAAGGAGCTGGAGGAGGCACGCAGCAAGATTGACCAGGCAAGTTGTTCCATCTAGTTTTAATTTTATATGAAAAGTTGCTATTGCTAAAAATCCCATGTTGCTTAAGGGAATAGGTTTACCATTGTCTCTAGCTCTTAAGGAAAGTTCCATTCACTATGAAACATGGACAGTGGCACTCCGCATTTCTCCATTTATGATCTTATACACTTGAATGCTTTGTTCCTGACAGGTGTTTGGTGTTGTTGAGAGCCCAGAGCGAACGAACGAGAGTGAAGCAGAACCATCATCAGCATTTAGGCCTGTTATTGTTCAGGGCAGGGAGAAGGATAGGCAGAGTAGCTGTGGGGAGGTGAGGCCGGCTACGGGGCAGGGACAGGGTGTGGTGAAGGTAAATCTTCCTGCTCAGGATAAGATCCATGATTGGATGTAATAATCAATAGTTTTAACACCAATTCTAAGAAGAGCAAATTAATATATTCCTCAATTAATATATTGTAAACCATAAATGTTTAAGTGCACAAATCAGCATGCATCTTGCTTTGCCTTCCTTCCACTTTTCTGTTGGTGTCTCTTTAGCTTTTTAGATTTGCCTCATCTTCCCTCACAGGGATTGGGTCCTTTTTTTTAGGTATTCTGTTTTAACCAAATATAATAGAATAAATCAGCATTTTTATAACAGTTTTATTACATACTTACCCGAAAACCGACTGTGTGGTTATCAAATTCTTTAGTTTCCTACTAAGGAAATCAAGCATTATCAACTGTGGGTTTTTTATTTTATTTTATTTTTTTATGTTTTATCTTCTATCTTTATATAAGATATTGAATAAGCTGTATGTTATTTCATGCAGGTTCAACCAGCAGGTGCAGTATTACAGGGGGCCCCTAAGTGGATGTCTTGCTGGGCCAGCTTGGCAGACAGCTACACAGAATCTGGTCCCTCGTCTGGACTCTTTGACATCCCTTCCCAGATGGAGCTGTCAGAAGGGGGTAAGCCACCTGACGAGACATGAGTCTATTTGAAATGATAATGAGAAGCCTGATGAATATGAATGATATTCAGTTTCAGTATGTGTAGTTAATATGCATTAAAACGGTTTCACTTCAGCACGAGGCACAATCATCCACAAGACTACACTGAGCCACACTCATGACGGCATCGACTCCAATGACTCAAAAGCTCAGCACATCCTGGAGAAGAGTGACATTCCAACTCCCAGCATTCATGTTCATTATGACCTACATTCAACATTTAATGTAGAAGAAAATAGTTTGTTAGCCCCTAGTTCTAAAGATGGTGTTCACAGGTTATCAGTGCAGGACGACGTGGAGCCTGACAGCCTGAGTGATGCCAGCAAGTCAGATGATGGTTCCATTGTAGAGCAGAGGAGGAGGCCACTGTCAGACACTGAAGGGAAGAAAAACTTGGAAAAACCTAGTCTCCCAAACAAGTCGACATCTTTCTACATCGGATCAGAGGGGGCAGCGCCTAAACCAGAACGTGGTGTTTCAAAATCCAACACAACTGAGACTGAGAGAAAACATGCAACCAAAGGTTTCTCAACTGCCACTCTTACCAAACAGAAAGGTAACCAGGACCTTGTAAAGGTTAAGTCTAATGTGTCAGCTCCTTTCCTCGGCCAGGGTACAGAGTCCAAAGAGAGCACAGCATCCCCATTATTTAGACAAGAGAGCTTTACCAAGGAGCGACCTAGCAATGCCATGTTGCCCACCATCTCTAGTTTGCCTGCTCAAAGAGACCCAGATCCTGAATTATTCCAGGGAACTTGCAACCAGGACACTCATTCATACCTTAAACAGACAGAGGATGTTCTGGCTGTTCTGGAGGCCAAACTCCAAGCAGGTCATTCAGTAGTCACTCCATCTCCCGTATTGGACTCTCTCTCTGGGGAGTCTGATGTGGATACCTCAAGCACAGTCAGCCAGCAAAGCAATACGACCAAGCCAAACACACTGACTAAAAAAACATCTGTTAGTGGCCTCCATAGGGAGAAGTCTTCAGCTAGTATAGCTAATCAGGAGTCATATCACCAGTCCACAGAAAAGCACCGTTCTCAGGGAACAGACATCAATAAGACTGAGTTTGTCAGGAGGCCTGTGGGACTGAGACATAGTGTTGAGAAACGTGGTTCCACAGACCTAAGTGATGACCCTCAGAGTTTACCCTACTCTGATCAGGAGTCTAACAACCGCAGGAAATACACTGTGCCCCTTCAAAAGGAGGATGGCAAAACATCCCGAGCGTCCCAAGCCTTGAGTCGTGCCAACAGCTTGTCAGCTCCTAGACCCACCAGAGCATCCATGCTTCGTCGTGCTCGCCTGGGAGAAGCCTCAGACAATGAGGGAACAGAGACGGATAGGTTGTCCCAGGAAGCAGGCAACGTCTCAGCCAAGCAGCCCCAGGAACCCAAGAAACTCTCCAGGCTGGATATGCTAGCAATGCCTCGTAAACGGACAAGCTCATTCAACACGCCCAGTGACTCTGAGGCTTCTTCTGCCCCGCAGTGGTCAGGCAAGAGCACGGGATTCTCCAACCGCAGCGCCGAACTAGGCAGTGGCTCCGTTCGAAGGGCCTCTGCTCCAGCACCGAAGCCTGTAGAAAGGCCACGGAAACCAGCACTTAACAAACTCCCAGTCACTCGCGCACGTTCAGGCACTGCCAAATATACCAGCAGCACAGCAAGTGAGTATAATACAGAGCTTCACACATACTTGTTTCATTTGATGAAGTAGGAACCTACAGCTAGAACCAGTTTTGTAGAAAATAAAATAAAAGGAATTACTTTACTCTAATCAATACAAGAAACAGTCAAAGCGGTGAATCGGTTGGATGCATTCTCAGTCCTGATTTTAAACACTTTATTTTTCCGGACGTAACGTGGGCTCTGTACAGTCTCATTTTGGATGGGAATTAGCTTTGGATATCCACTAACACCAGTAACACTAAAATGGAAATATTTGATGTACATGGGCCTTTATGGGCACATTGTCCTCATGCAGTTTATGATATTTATAGCTGTGCTATGAGGATATTGTGATATCCATGATGAATACTACAATACAGGCACTGAAAAAATAATTTTTACTGTTTCCACAGTGTGGTAGTGTAGTACACTACTGTACTACACTACCACACAGCTGCTGTACTATGGGAGTCAAATACTCATTTCAGTTTGTAAATTATTTGTAAAGATGAGATGACTTCCACAGCACCTTATCTGCTCTTCTTCTGGGAGGGATTCACATCTGTAATACCTTATGGTGTTTTTCCTGGCGTTATTCTTTGATGGCATCTCTTTTCCTCTCCTATCTTGCTCATTTTCTATCCTCAATCCTTTGCAACTCAAACCATTTCACGGTGCCAAGGCTCCAGAAGACGACAGAAAGGCTCTGACTATACCTCTACCTCAGATGAGGAGTATGACTCAAACCAGAGCACTCCTAAATACAAACGCTCCCAACCTTCCTCAGCTTCCCATAGCCCACGCAGTCAGCCTAGGTCCCAACCAGTGGTTGCCGTGCATTTGAATCCCCATGGCAGAGATTCTGAGGACGAGAACCATGAGCGAGACACCTACCACAACTGGTCGACACACAGTGCAGAGATTGCACGGTAAGACAGGAGAGATGTTTTTCTCATGTATGTTACAAAGGCTTACTGACATGAAAGGTGGTGACATATCTGCTGCACTCTTTATATCATCTACAGTGTTATGACAAAGTTAAGGTTTTTATATTTTTCTGTGTTGTACATTGTATTTGAAATTGGGAAAGAAAAATAGTAGTAGTTTTCCATTAGTCTACATCCAGTAACCTATAAATACCAAATAATTAGTTGTTAATATTGTTGCAAATGAGAGATTTCAATTTTTGACTGTAAAAAAAATTAGCAAAAAAAAACCACACTACTGTTTTGTAGATTGAATATTTCATTAAAGTTATTCTGTTGTTATGGAACATCTGTGTGAAGAAAACAATGATTTCTGTTATGTGTTCCCTCCCTGCTAGGTTGAGTCAAGACCTGGCCAAAGACCTAGCTATTCTGGCTAGAGAAATTCATGACGTAGCGGGTGATGGAGTGGAGAGCAACACACCTGTCTCCACAGTAACTGCTCATGAACAAGTACGTCGTATAGTATGTGACAATAGCTGTTTGTTTTAATCTAGGTAAGTCACTGAGGCATCAAATGACTCTCACTGAAGGTAACAGTTCTCTTTTTCTGTTTATGACCAATTGCACTACACTAATTTTTGAAAGAGGAAGTATGTCTCAGTGCTTTTGTTCTTATATAGTACATTGTTACGCCCTGATTATCGTCAGGTGCAGTTATGTAACATGATTTATTTTAAAATGTTTAAATAATAATTGTATCTTCTTTACTAAATCGTAACACTTCCCTAAACGATTCACTTCTGGTTAGTTAAGAACACTACTTCATGGTCTTATTGTTTCATTGCCTTGTTTACATGTCAGCCATACAGTCTGTCTGTATGTCTAACAACATATCATTACACTACTTTCTGATCGTGTCACAGTTGGTTCTACATATTCCTGAGGCTGGATTGAACTGTCAGCAAGTCCCACCAAGTTCTGCATCTACAAATGAACCTGACCAGAACTCAACTGACTATGAACTGACCTCTGGGAAACAACCTCAGAATAGAGAAGAGGTCTGACACAATATGTTGTTTCATATAATTTTTAAAAGGTCTGCTGCTTCAACCAAGAGGTCGTCATTAAGAACTGTATTTATTTTCTTCAGGTGCTCGCCGACAACCTCATATTGAATCCCGTATCTCAGATCATTGTGGCCATCAGAGAAAACACTGAACAACTTGCTGAAAAGATGAAGTAAGATGTTATGAAAACATACATAAACATCCTTCCTTCCCATGTTTAATCTGAGTTTGATGAAAAACTTTATTGATTGTGTCTGACAGCCAGACTGCACTGAGCCAATAATCTTCTTAAATTATACTGTCTGACAGCATGGGACTGAGACAACAGAGACGTAATCTTCTGAGTAGATTAGATGCAGAATAAATATCAGTTTATGAAATGTTCAGTTTATTTGAAAGTAACAATGATTTTGTATATTTTGATGGAATTTAGTTTCACTGTTTCAAATGAAAATTTTCTCAGTGGTCCAGACTAAAAGCAGAAATGTTATAGACAAAAAATGTCTATTTGAGTGGACTGCCTTTAATAGTTTTTCTCTAAAACAAGTAAGTTTTAGACTTTCTAACAACTGTGCATGTTATTATATACACAGGGTAATGTTCCAGGACAGAATGGAAGTCTGGGAAGAAATTGAGGCAAAGGTTAATTCTGGCAATGATGTCCCAGTTGTCAAAACATCCAACAAGGTTAGTGACTGTTTTTTTTTTTGTTCGTTTGTTTTGTTTTTTTTAACTAAATTCATGGTAATAAATCTAACTAAATCAGGCATCTGTATTTCAGGAAATCACATCTATTTTGAAAGAACTGAGGAGAGTTCAGTGCCAACTTGAGGGTGAGTCACTCTGACCTCCTACAGACAATATAAATAATCTATATAATCCTTATGTCATGGGAACCTGAATTATCTGCTAACAGCTGCTAATCCTTGTCTTTTTTTTATCCAGTCATCAACACAGTCATGGAGCCCAGTGGGCAAACTCAAGCATCCAGATCCTCTGCTTCCACTGTCTCCTCCTTGTCTGGAGCTCGGCCCTCCAGAACTCCTTCCTCAAGGGACTGGCGAACTGGCCAGTCTGTCTCTAAACGTGGTGGCGGTCTGAGGCGTGGTGATGGTGTCAGGAGAGCAGTTGTGACACCAGATGATGTCAGAGAGGGATATTTGGTTTGAGATCTGATGCAAACATGGTGCTGAACGTCTGCTGTAACCCTACAAACAACCCCTGGTGCTGGACCATTGCACACATCTATAATCTATAAAGGGGGGGGGTACACGGAATTGTACCTTCCTCCATATCTACTGCACCGTGAGCACTACACACCTACACAGCAGCGTGATACACAGTCAGGTCTACACTAAACATCCTTAACCGTGTGCTGCCTGGGAGGCCCGCATATCAGGTGACGATAAGGAACTACCATAATACTTCAGTAAATTCCCTGTTCGCCTCAGAAAGGCCTCAGAGCTATCTATACTTGATTCTCTTCCTCTTTATTTGCCAATGATGTGACCAACATTGCTGATTTTAAAAGCTCATTGTAAATTACTTGGTTTAATTGAAAACCAGCCTGAGCTTAATCAACTCAGGGAAATGTAATAATAAATCCGATATGTGTTGTTTTGAGGAAATATTAGTTTATTTGTGTTTGTCTTAAGCAAAAATAACTGCAGTAAAACCTTTGCACATTTTAGTGTACTGTGTATTTGTATCGTTAGTAAACCCACTTCAGATCTTCCCATTGTTCTCTTTGTTTAGCACTTTTCTATTTGTTGGCCAGATTCATAGAAGAATGTAAAAAACATTTATAGGCAACATCTGTGAGACACTGATGGTTTTTGTAACTGAGACAACATGGCAGTGTGAGAGATTTTCTTCTCTAGTGCTGGAGCAAAGCATCTCTACATTGCATCTTTTACATTCGGTACCAACCCATTTCCTGTGTATTTATTCAGTTATTTCCCAGAGAAGGAACTCTGTCCATGTCCTCTTTGGTACACTGACATAATCTTTGTTGCCCCACTGGAGGTGAAAATCCCTTAGAAACGTGTGGTGGTACAACCTGGCAACCACCGTTTCAGAAATGTGGTTTTCTATTTGTGTCAAATGCATTTGAAGGTGTGAAACGTATATTCTGTGTTGTTTTTTTTCCTGCTTCGACAGCACAATTCCCTCTGAGGGTTTGGCCAAAGACAATCATAAAACAAAACTCCTTTATCTGCTTGTACTGAGCTCAACACACGTCTGTTATACACCAAGAGATATTAGAACTGTGATAAGACAATATTTCCTTAGTCACAAGTCGCATCTGATGAATCTTCACATGACAGAAGTAATGTAAAATGTAATACGACCTGATTGTTAGTTTGTTACATTCTGTTCAGTATGTAAATATCTAAACATATCTATATGTCATACAAATTACCTCTCAGTCTTGTCTTTTGCACTAATGTAGTAAAACTATATCTTCTCTACGTGATATGCTGCATACTGAAAGCTTTTCCTCTTAGTGATTGTAGGCATCAGATGCTGCTGAGGTTGAAACAGGGAAACTGCGACCTATCAGTCTTTAAGTTTTGCTTTCCCTCTCCCCAGTCCAGATTGTTCATGTGAATAACTTTCAGAGGTACCTAAATGTGCCACGGGTCTATGTGGGGAAGTCTTTCATGCAGCCAAGTGCAGTGGTTGTTTACAAACTCAAACAGGAATTGAATGTTGTTGTTTTTTTCTTTCTTGTTGTGATGCTGCTGTTCATCTTCTGTGGGGGAGAAATTCCCATTCGCTTTATTCCATCTGAGTCTAAGCTTAAGTAATTCAAAAAACTGAGGTGTAAATACTGTGTCAAATTTGAATTATATGACAGTTTTCATACTCGGTTTCTGTTTCCCTTTTCACACAGAATTAGTTGGTTGTATGTACGTGTGTGTAATTTGTTAGATGATGATTTTTTTTTTGTGTCAAATAAAACTGATTAGCAAACTGTTTTATTTCAGTGTTTGTCATCTATTTTGTTCACACACTACATTGGGTTTTTTTTTAGCAATGCCTGTTAGCCAGAAATGAAACTAAAAACGGGAACTATGCTGTGATGTGTGGTGATATGTGAACAGCAGCGCTAACACTTCATCTCAGTTTGGAGTGAAAGCTTAAGGGAGAGAAGCAAGTTCCAGAGAAAAAGTAGTCTGCATCTGCTTTGTGTAAGTTACTTTTACTTTCAATTACTTCACTTTTTATACTATCTAAAAAGTAAAATGATGAGTTCTGTTCTGTCAGAGTAATTTCCTGCTGTTGGTCTTTGTTAGGCGAGCAGAGCTTGGAAGGAAACATGCCTTCTTCATATAGAAGCCTTCATGACAACTATGTTTCCAACAAAGGGGTAGGACTGCAACAGACATTCAGCAAGTTATTCACGTATATGTCTGTTTTGATGGTGATGCTTCTTTACTCTTGGACTTTTTTTCTCTCCCTGTATCAAACTGTGTTGTTAGAAGTCAACCAGCTGTGTGATGTTAGTCGTGATTTTGGCATGTCTGACAGCTCTGGGGATTTTGGTTGCCATCGCTGTGCTAGAAAGACACCCACCGTCGAAAGATCATAAGACACTTCCTCAGGACTCTGGTGGGGGCGACATCTCTACAGACCAGTGCAGGTAATTTCTTAAATAAAGCTGTGTGGTGTCTGTGCATTAAAACATCTAAATGAACAGTTTTGCAGAAATGACAGATACTGTAATAGTAAACAAAAAGGTCAAACATGTCGTCTTATATTGATTTAACAATATTCAACACATAGCAAGTGTTTGCTGTATATGCATCTCTGTTCTGATATTGTGATATTTTGTTTGTATTATGTTGTTCCTGTTTTTAAGTCACTGACATTTTTGAAAAGGGGATTTTTAATCTGAGGCTTCCCTTGTTCAAATTTGTAAAATATACCATCTAAAATATACTTCTAAATGTATTCAAACATGTTGCCAGTAAATAAACACTGTACATCATGCATTAGTTAAAGAAGTGTCATAAAAAGAGAACAAACATTTGCACATGGTACAAGACTTCATGCAGATCTATCAGAAACTCATTTACATCCATTCTTTTTTGTATTTGTCAGAAGTCACATTTGTATATCTGATCAGGTGTGGATCAAAAGAAACTTTAATACAGTATTAACATTTAGATAGGATGCTTTATTTGTACTCACAGGGACATGTGTTTTGGACTCTGTAGATGCTGTCTACTGCATGAATTTGAGAAGAAACTGATTTTACTTTTACTAAATTGTATTTCTTTTGTATATAAATGCTATATGATGACACACACTGGTTCTCTATACAATTTCTATTTTAATATTCGAGTGCATTCTGTAGCCTTTTGTATGATAAGAACACTCTGTTAGTCAGTTAGGTGAGTGCTCTTTGGTCACTTTGAACCATGTAGTTCATAGCAAAGGATCTGGAAGTGAACCTAGTTAAAATCTGTTTCTCTAAATTGCTCCATAATTTTCTCAGTGTCCAAAGAATTCAGTCTGCAGAGGTCTCTGTTTTATCCCACAGTATGGCCCTCGTAGAGAGCATTCCTCAGCATATGAAATACAAAGCTAATGTAACGTTTGGGATCCCTCTGGAAGAGGTCTGGAAAAATCTTATCTCCGAGGCAAAGGACCAAGTGGAAGTGGCCTCTTTTTACTGGACTTTAACTGGAGAAGACATCAATGTGAACTCTTCCTCTGACCTACCGGTGAGTTATCAGCTGAAACGGAAATACAAATGTCTTCCTGGATCAATATATTTTTGTGCTGCCCTTGTATGCTGTCATTCTGTCCTCAATAGGGAAAAAATATCCTAAAAGAACTGGAAGAGCTGCCCTCCAGGAATGTATCCGTCCAAGTGGTGACCAGTGTTCCCTCTGTTAGGACAAACTCCACAGATTTAGAGATCTTAGAACAAAAAGGTTTGGAACTTCTCCTCCTTTAGATTCACTGTTTTACTTACGGTGCATCAACTCCATGTAACTGCAGTCTCCTTTTTGGTTTCCTGCAGGAGTTCAAGTGAGGAAGGTGAATTTTGGGCGCCTCACAAAAGGCGTCCTCCACAGCAAGTTCTTGGTTGTTGACAGAAAACATGTGTTTATTGGAAGTGCCAACATGGACTGGAGAGCTCTCACACAAGTAAAACAGACATAAGTCCACAGTTACGGGTGCTTATTTTCCAACACTGACCTAACCGCTGACGTTTTCTAGGTAAAGGAGCTGGGAGTAGTCATCTACAACTGCTCCAGTCTAGCAAAGGACCTTCAGAAGATCTTTGAGTCCTACTGGGTGATGGGACAACCTAACAGCTCTCTGCCACAGCCCTGGCCTTCACAGTATGACACTGACATCAATAAAGATCACCCTCTACTGGTGGAAGCTGATAATGTCTCCAGCAACATTTACATCGCAGTGAGTTTTGCTTGACTTTCTGTTCCCTTTTACAGGACACAGTTGTTCTAAAGTTGTGTGTACTACAGTTTCAGCCAGGACAACTGCCAAACGGAAAATCTTGTTTCATGAATGAAATGTTCTGATAGTATTATTCCATATATGTATATTACCCCAGGGTTCCCCACCATCATTCTTTCCTCCATCGAGAACTCAAGATCTGGAAGCTATTCTCTCCATTATCTCAGAGGCTCGACAGTACGTTGATGTAGCAGTCATGGAGTACTTCCCCACCACACGCTTTGAAAAGCCTCAGAGGTAAACCTAGCCGCCAGAAGAAACCCCTTGTTTCCACCCACTTTGTTTCCTCATTTTGACCTCTTCAACTGAACAGATACTGGCCAGTCATCGACGATGCCATCAGGGAGGCTGCATTTGAGAGAAAGGTTAGTGTCCGGATGCTAATCAGCTGTGGTCGGGACTCTGATCCAGCCATGCTGTCCTTCCTTCAGTCTCTAGCCTCAATGGACAGCCCCCACCAGAACATCAGCATTCAAATAGTAAGACACAGAATTATAAATTACATAAACATCCTCATTAATATGTTTTCTATCTTCTTTTTTTTTGTTTATACATTGTTCCTTTTTTTTCAGAAATTGTACATTGTGCCAGTGGGGAACCAGTCGGATATACCGTATTCTAGAGTGAACCATAATAAATACATGGTGACTGATAAAGTAGCCTACATTGGTGAGTAACAAATTATCTTCAAACTTTTTTATATGTGTTTATTTTTAAGTTTAAACTCAGTAAAAAATCTTAGGCTTGGAAGTGTTTTAAATGTTTCAAAGACCATTTGTTGCATGTGAATGAGTTAATACTTGACCAGGTAACACTATGATGTTCCACAGGTACTTCCAATTGGTCAGGGGATTACTTTCTAACCACAGCAGGAGTGGGACTGGTGATTTCCCAGCATGCTCCTAATTCTGTATGGAAGACAAAGGCCTTGCAGAGCCAGCTCAAGGCTGTCTTTGATCGGGACTGGCACTCTGGGTTTGCTGTGAACCTCTCTAACCTGGGGCACCATCCTGACTGTGCACTATCAAGATGACAAAAACTAATTTATGAAAGTATTACAGGTTACTGACAACCATAGTTGATAGACAGTTTTGTACAAGTTTAAAGTATGGCACTTACATACTCTTTCCTCCTGCATACATAAATACATATGCATATGTATAGATATAGATATCTAATGAACCTGTATAAAGACTGAGCTACCATAAATGTTTTGTATGTACGATGTGGTGTCTGTGTGTGTGACTAGAGAATAAATGGTAACTGAATATATGGCATACTGTTTATTGTTGATATACTTAATAATTATTTATAATTCTACCAAACACAGGAGCATATGTGCATAATGTACACAAACCCAATACTCAGGTAAAAGTGAAAGTACCTGCCCAGAAAAATACCTGCAGACTGTGAAACAAAAACAGTAATTGGTAAAGATGGGGCTGATTTGCACCTTATATAATGACAAAAAAGTTAATCCAAAAATGCTACATCAATTTTAGTAATATATAATAGTTTTGATAATAAGCTAATCCTGCACAAAAGTAACTGATGATGTTAAAATAAATGTTCCATAAAATGGAAATACTCACTTACATACTTACAGTAAAGGACAAGTAGCTCATAATACTTGAGCTATTTGAGTAAATGTACTTCGTTAATTACCATCTCTCACTGTCTGCTGCACTATAACACCTGCAGATATAGAAATAATGTTAGGGAAAGAAATACAAGATGAATGACTGATAACATAATCTTTTACTTCAAGGTTTATAATTTAATGTACTATTTTTTGTGTCAGTTTTTTAGGTACATTTACAAAGCATTATTAGTGGTTATTGACACTTGCTTCTTTTTTGCATTCCTGTTTTCTAAGTAAAGTCACACAACCACAACTATATTTATAATTAAGGCCACAGCCTGACAGTGTTAGGATGTTGAATACACTGTAAACAGTCTTGAACTTGATTGAATCAAAATACAGATGTTTTTAGAGCTGTGCAGGTTACGTGTTTCTGTGTTAGTGCCCTCCCTGACGATAGGCGGCGCTGTGTTGACAGTGCAGGCTTCACAGAGAGGAACAGGGCGGAGCAACATCTTGTATAGTACGTGTGCTTCATAGTTAGCGTGAAGCCTGTAAGCTAACACAACGGCTTATGTGAAGTCAGGAACATGGTACTGCTTGAAAACGATTCGGTAAGAAAAGAAACACCAACATTTTAAATATCTGCGTCTGTTGTCGCTGTTTATTATAGACTTAAAATTGACACATTGTCTACGTTAGCTGTCTGACTGCTACCGAGCTGATGAGCTCAGCGTTAGACAGGCTAGTCATCAGACTGACTCATTAGCCTGTATGCTAATGATAAGTTGAAGCTAACACTGGCTTCGAGTTGCGAAAAGTAACTTTAACAGATTTGAGTTTATGGATTTAAGTTAACAGTATAAGTCCCGCAGAATTAGCTGAATGTCTTGCTTTATGCTAAAGCTACTGTTTCGTATATGGACTTACTTTGACTGTAACGTTAACTGATCTCAAATAACACTTAGCTAACCAACCTAGCTGATATTTGTAATTAACCGAAATGAATGGCTCCCTGCGTTTCACCCTTGGGTTACACTTTACAGCTGAAACTAACATAGTTAACATTTGAGTTAGCGGCCTGAAATGTAATGTTTTGCTCCCAGCGTTTATGCTTTAAGAGAGCAGGCTAATACTTTTAAACACTATCCAGTAAGACGCAAGGCAGTTTTCAGAGTTTTTCAATAACCGTCCTCCAGAACAGCTCCAAGAAAATAAAAACTCAAAATCACCACTTTCCTTAAATTGCATGTCTGCTACAATAGACAGCATTGATTTGTCTAGATGTAGGTATACCTCATCAACTGGCAACTGAGTTTGTAATCAGTCCATGTCTTTTGGTAAGACTATTAGTAAAACATGCACTTTTCATAAGATAGGGAAAGTGAGATTATTAAAGTATAAAGATCAGTATTTTCTGTTCTCCAGTTCCTTACAGAGCTCACACGGCTCTTTCAGAAGTGCAGAACATCTGGCAGCGTTGCCATCACACTGAAGAAATGTAAGTAGATGTCTCCCATTATCATTTTATTTCAATTAGGAAATAAAGATCTGAGTTTCACCCTGTATCTAATAAGGTATAATGGGATATGTTGCTTATTTCCAGATGATGGAAGGACCAAACCAGTGCCCAGAAAGGGCCATTCAGAAACATTTGAACCAGCAGACAACAAATGTCTCCTTAGGGCATCTGATGGCAAAAAAAAAATAAGCACAGTGGTGAGCTTACAGAGTTACCTGTGTTTAATGGTTTTATAAATATTTTCACATCTTATTGGTGCTATTTTTTCTTTTCTTGCACTTACAGGTCAGCACTAAAGAAGTAATCAAGTTTCAGATGGTAGGTAGCTAGTTTCATATTTTAATGTAAATGTTTTTTTTTTTGGAAAGTTATAATCCCACCTCACTGTATGCAGATTCTCTTGATTAGGTCTACTTGATGTTAACAACATGCTTACTGAACAGAGTGGTCCGTTTGATCCATGAAAGACTTAATCATTAAATTAAACTCCTTTTTACAGGCGTACTCCAACCTCCTTAGAGCTCACATGGATGGACTTAAGAAGAAAGATAAGAAAAGCAAAAGCAAGAAAACCAAAGCCACCTAATGAGCAACAGACTCTTTATATAACTGTGGGTAGCTAAACTGGGCTGTACGATCACAGGGGGAATGGGAAAGGTCTCCACTTGGTCAGTCACCCCACTCTGCTTTCTACCCATTCACCGAGGCCTCAGAATCACCTGGTGATTGCTTTGAAATTACCATTGCCATTGTTTGCATGATAATGTTTCATCCCTGGCTTTTCATCAGGACCTGAGGATTTCTTGTAACTCGTACAGGATGAAGCAAGTCAGCTTTATTAAATCTACATTTCCACTTCGGGAAAACAAGATCATCAACATCAGCGTCACCCTATGAGCCAAATCCATGGAGCCCAATAATTACCTGCCTTTAATACTATTTAACTCGCAGAGTCCTTATTTATATTAATGGTTAACCTGGGAGCTACGTTGGCATGTTTCATTTGGGCTGTTCCTTCTTTAGAAGTATGTTTAAATTTCCCACTTATTTGAATTGTATTTCTGAAATATGCTTCAATGTGAATTAGAAATCCAGAACTGAATACGACCAGGTTTGTTTTAGGTTGGTTAAAAGCCACTGTTTGACTGTGCTTGATGTTGGAGATTTTTTTACCTTTTGAGGTACAATCAATGTTTTGGTTTTTTTGTGCCCCCTTAATTCTGAACTACACATCCATGCCAAACTGTTTTCTCCATCTGTTGAACATGAATAAATTGTATGGATAAATTCTGGTAATGTGGTTAATTCAAAGATATTGTGTATGAATTATGTTGTGAACTAATTAAATGGCACAAAACAGTCAAGGGTGTGTTTGGAGTTATGTATACAAAAAAACCCTTAATTTTGGTTCATTACAATTACAGGGCAGGTTCAGTGACAGCCAGTATATTTTGTCTGTATTATCTGGTCATAATTCTGAGACCTGACCTCACTGAGGAGGACTGCCAGCTGAATTTAAGTTCAGAAATAAAGTGCTTTGTTAAAAGACAAGACTGTGTTATTTTTGTGATTTTTGATAAAATGGCAACCAGTGACTGGTAAACATGAGCAGTATAGAAAATGAGACGGTAAATACAATATATACATAAACACTTCTCTACTGAACTGGTATAAACAGTCTGAGATGTTAAGAGAAGCAGCATCTCATAGCGCTGTGTTCTTCTTATCCGGTCTATCCTTCGGTGAGAGTGCTAGCTGGCGCTGCCTGGTGCTCTCCTCCTGGTATCCCTGCTTCATTAGGTTGGTCACATACTGGAACATGGTCTGGATCACAAACAGCACATATTGAATGGAGTCAGGCCTGAACAGGTGAACAGCAATCGTTCTTTCAACCAAGTATTCAGTGTATAGTTTTAACACCACCATCGCAATAAATAATGTAAGGAGCAGTGTCTTTATAGAATTGTACAAAAAAAGAATCATTTTAGGAATTCCTATCCATAACACTTCACAGTTAAACTGAAATATAACAACCATACACAAACTAAACTAAGTAAATGGAATCTATAGTCTATAGTACATTGCTACTGAGCAACTACATAATTATTCAACTGCCTTTAATGAGATAATATAATGTGACAGAGCCATGTTCCATGTACTCATCACACCTGTGTATGGTTCAGTGAGAATTTTCACATCAGGGTTGCATGTGTTGCACTTAAATGACTCTGACACGAGCTAGACACAAACCTTAACTGCTTATGCCATTCTCACACAACACCTTTGTTTCACAAGGCGTTTCCCCCTGATCAACACTTTGCAAAGGTCAGAGATTAACACACACGTATAGAGACACAAGTCACGCAATGACACTTCTTACTTTCCATGCCTCCTCCAGCTCAGCTGTCCACCTCTCCTTCAGGATGGGCTGTACGGCACAGATGAATTCTGCTCCAACGTACTGGAAAATAATTATGGGAGATACTCACTGATGTGCTTATGCTCTGGTAGATAGACTAGCATTCAGTTGGTGAGTCACTTCATTGTCGTTTTTGTTATTTGCAAGTGTAGGTGTCTCTTCCATTTTGCAGTATTTGGGAGTACTTTATTCAGTGGCTGGGATTTTAGTGTTGTTAGTAGAATAGTGGGACTATGAAAGAGCTACATTGTAAAATTATATCAGGGTATATGTACTACTATAAAAACAAAGGACCATCACCAAAAAACTGACTACAATTCAGCACTGTGGGGATCACTGAGGTCTTACACTGAAGTACTTAGGTGGGGCGTTGTAATGATAATGGCTTTTTCCCAGCTCCAAAGCCAGAGCCTCCAGTCTCTCCAGCTGGTCCAGTCTAGCCACACTTTTCTCAATGAAAGACATCACCCTGAAAGATATAGGGGAAAAAAGGACACAGGATGAGCCGCCGAGCACCACTGATCCACCAGTTAATTGTGAATTAGCAGAAGCTGACTCTAAACTGATCCACCTCCGCTGTATGTAAGTGTGACACTCCTCTTTGTTTCACAATCATAAATGCCAAAGAAAAATAAACTTGATTCACTGCAAATCTAACGAACTAACTAACGACACACTTTGTCCTAAGCGAAAACATTTTTCTCCCTGCAGGATCAGTTTCCTTTGTTGTTTTTCAGCCGTGTCAGCTGTCACTGCAGCGTTCATGCGTGACAGCTTTGAAGATGAATATGGAACAATGGGTTAGATTTGGTTTAGCTCTCTCTTTTCTCTGCCTTGCCATCAATGTGGACATTTGTACTTTGCTGAAGGGCCATTTGGCCTTATCGCTGAATTTGAGAGCAGCAGGTTCATGTTTAGACGTGTAACACGTTTTGTCTGTGCGAGAACGCTGCAATGCCACACTAGCCTCTGCACCTTCACATCCTCAGGCAGTAATTGGCTGCTTTGGCCTTGTGTGTAGATGAACACAGAGAGGCTCGGGGCACCCAGGGAAACGACAGACAAGTGGCTGCGATAAATGCTACAGGCTCGGTCTGCAGCAGAGTGGTGAGCAATGCTAATGATGAGTACCTGAGGTGTTTTTCTCTTCCGCTTATCTCATGATTTGTTGCTGGGCACCACCTGACTTTATCATACACTGGTGTATGAAATGAAAAAAAAAAAAAAAACTAAACATATATAACTATATATAACTATATATATAACTATATATATATAGTTATATATATAAATATATATATATATATAACTATATATATAACTATATATATATATATATGTATATATATGTATATATATATACATATATATATATATGTATATATATAGTGACAATACTGTGACAATCATACTTCCACTGTAAGCTACACCAGATAGAGCATGCTGGATATCAATATGTTGTGTTGCCCAGTGCTGTGGGAGGCTTTGATCTGCAGCAACTGACCGTAGGCCGTGTGCTCTGAGTTCCCGGTTGGTCCGTAATCTCTCCAGGTCCTCTACGTCTCGGAACAGGAAGAAGACATCCTTGCATTCAGGATGCGTCTCAAACAACCTGTTACCAGGACAACAAAAGCACAAACAACCATCTGTAAACCTCTGAGAGTCCTTCATGAAAGAGCAGCTTGTCATATTTATTCCCATACCAAAACAAACCTGCCCTTGAGTTTTCCATCTAAGATGATACAACCCCAGAGACTTTCGGCACGGCCAGTCACACAACTGTAATACTGCCCTGACTGTGCCGAGTATCAATGTGCACATTTCAGCTCATCAACATTGCGATTAGAGGCATCTCTCTCATCCTTCAACCACACCAGAGCTAGAATAGAGATCTGATTGTGCCTCCCTAAACTTATTCTGATTCTTCTTATCATTGCTGCCCTCTGCTCTGTTTTTTTCCCACACACAGCTGCAGCTGCAATCATTACCAGGCCATGGTGGTGGATCTGTGATCTGTGAGCCAGGAAATCTATACCCTCATTTCTACCCAGAGTGTCAGAGCCAGGATGGAGTCTCAACCTCTGTGAGAGGTTTTCTTTTTTTTTTTATTTAACCTCAATCATTTTACTTAAGCAGAGAGTTTAAGCATGCTGCCATCCAATCAGAGAGCCTCCATGTCTCCAGCTGTGGTACCTGTGATTAGTCAGGCTACTATTACACAGTTGCCTATTCTGGATGTGAGTTGCATGGTGCTCCTGCTGTGATGCAAGGCTTATGGTAATTTCATCTTCTTCATTATGAAGTCAAAAGGATAATGATAGGCATCAAAGTTTGTGAGGTAGATTTAAAAAGCAAGAGCATGTAGCTTTGTAATTTAAACTTGATTTAAAAAAAAGGCGGTTTCAGCTGATTAATGACACTGATTTCATTGTAACTGAGACCTGACAAATTTAGGTTATAGTCCAGCACAGACAATCAGCACATCTGTGATGCCGAACTACTGCACTGGGCCAGAGATTAATAATAATTTATAATATATAAAATCCTTACGGGTGTGGCAGCCATACAGAAGCTAATTGTATTTTCTATGATTGTTTGTCTCCCTGCGGCTGCCAGCAGAGCTGTTAGAGGGAAAAAAGCCTTGTTTGTTTGACATACAGAGCAGAGTCCTGATGAATAAATGCATTAGATGTCTATAACATGTGACCCCCTTGACAGATTGACTGATAGATGAATAGAGATGCTGGGAGAGGTGTTAGAGAAGTGATGATCTCTCTAATGGCCGCCGAGGAAAAAAACACGAGTAGCTCTGAGCCCTTTAACAAGCAGATGACAGCGCAGAGAGTTCTACTGAAATGCAATATACTGACACGGTCACCAAGCTCTTGCTAAACACTAAATGTGAGTGTAAGCAGTAAGTGTCCAGTCAGGCCTCTATATATTTTGACTAACAAACATGTTTTATTGTTATTTATTTTAGTGTACCCCACCCCACACTCTCTCTAATCACTGTAAAATTAATTCTGGATCTCTGCTTGATTAAGTGACACAACGTGGACATGCAATGCTACAGGCTGTGCATAAGGTGTCTTACTTCACTTATGAAGGACATTGGATGCTCTTTTTATCCACATCTCTGCCACTGTCAGCACAGCAGCAACATGTAGAGAGCTTGTTATTTTGTTCCATTGTGTAACTCCCGTGGCCACGGGTATACACACTTGTGTAACATAAGCCGACAGCAGAGCACCCTCTACAGCTCAAGCTGAATTTTAATTGGTGCTGTTCAAAGGTTGTAGTCAACTTTGTGTCGTGTTCAGAGCATCTTATTATGTATGAATCTGACAGATGATTTGCCAGGAAATAAGATCTGTTAAATTCTAAGTAAGCACACTATAAAAAAAGAGGTGAATACCATTTGCTGTTTTACTGTAACACTTATTGTTCAGTAATGAGATACAAGCCCTGACAGCGTGGGGCCCCTGACCAGAGGCCCTTGTTTTACCAGGCTAACACACTAAGGTCAATCCAGGGACAAATTGCGTTAACTGGGCTTCAAAACATGTGCACAGGAGTCTCTTCAATCTAAATCCAGAAGCAAAAGCCTGAATGTCCATCAAGCTTTATCACCATATTCTCCATTTGTTATTTCCTAGCCAAAGGGCCAGGCGATGTTTTCCAGGATGCTGGTCATCATAATAATTGGTCAAATGCATTTTCCTGATGGCTAATCCTTTAATTGTACAGTACTATGGCAGACCTGGAGCTGTCTAAGCTGTGATATGAAGGGATAAGGAGCAGTAGTGTGCTTTAAGCTTTCAGTAAATAGTCAGGGGTCAAAATGCAGGACAGAGGTGAAAGGATGCAGAATATTCAGTTTTTGGGTTGTATAAAAAGACTGGCACAAATTATCATCTGCAATATCTTCTGTGAAGCTGGTCCACCAGGTCAAAACATTGCAAACATTTCACTCATGTCTGATAGGGATAAAGTGAAGAATAAACATTTTGTTTCTTTTGTAGTTTAATCATCATTTAAACTCACCTGACATAGAAAAATCTAACTATGTAGATCAATGAAAAAATATAGGATTATTTTTGTGTCCTGTGTTTCTTTTGTTTACATTATCAACAATATTCAGACTAAATACACCAACTACATGACTTCGTTTATATATAATCTTATTTTAATCGAACAAGATTCATGTAACATTTCTGCATGAAATCAAGGTGATTATAAAGGCTATACTCTGTGTGCCCTGATCATGTTTAATAGTAATGTATTGTCAAAATAATATTCTACAGTTTAGGTCCATAAACACATACTTTTCAGTGTTGTTATCTTATTTAACATGTAGCCGAAAACTGAGAACCTGACTCAAATATCTTACCTGACGAACATAATAATCCCAACTTTGGCTATGTCGTCCCGGATAACTTTCCATGAGTCCTTGATCATCTGAATCTGAGCCTCGCTGGGGTGCGCAGCAGCACAATCATCTGTATTTTTCTCTCCAAAGTCCGCTTTTGCCGCCAGACCTGATATTGCGCAGCCCATTTTTCATAAAAAAAAAAAAAAACGAGACGAGGACACTTTTGCACCAACCCGTGAAGAAAAAAAAAAGGAAGCTTAACTGATTCTGTGCCAGACGAAATTTGATGTTTGTGGCATTTGGTTTTAAGTGCGCGACTCCACTACGCTCTTCTGGTGGGTGTCGCGGATCAGCGTCAAATCAGCGAGTGCACGCAGGGCGCAAGTTCTGGTCACTGGTTCAAAAATTAAAATCCTATGTGATGAGCGCATTTTGTAAAAAGCATTGAGCAGTATTAAGCTTTTATGCTGAAGGAGTCCCCACTTGACTTCCGGTGCATGTCTATTTGTGGCTGACTAGACGCAGCTGATGAAGGAAAAGATAATTCAGTTTATAGGGAAACAATGCGCTGGCTCCATATGGACGATTGGTAACCTGAGGCACAAAGGCTAGGCTGTGCAGTCTTTACAAACAATAAAAAATAGCCGACGCTAATTAATAAAGACACACACATGAGCCCACCTTACAGTACAGCCTCTGGTTTCCAGCTTGTTATTGATGAGGAGTGTAGATAGAAGTTTATGAATTTAGGTTTAAACCACGTAAACCTGTATATTCTACAATTAATTAGAGGTTTTAAGTCATTGTGTTTATTAATAGTCACTTAATTACATTAATAAATCAATGCTCAGAGCATATGTTCAATAAAGCTTTTAAGTTGAATTTGTAAATGTCATCATGTTTTTTCAAGTCAGTGGGCTGACTGTCTCTGCCCATCGTTTCAGAATATATTTATGCACACTATGCAGCCATATAATAGTTTTGAACTTGTAGATCTCACTTTAACTACAATGAATGTACAATGAGTGAGAGATATGGAACCTGTGGACATTTAGCATTTCTGTTTTTATTGAAAATATGGGAAACTTTAAGTATGAAACAATATATTTTCTGGAACTGAAAAGTAAAAAGGGTTTCTAGGTTTCTACTGGTCAGTATTTACATGAGCAATGTTTCCTAAATATACAGTTTCATAAATAATATTCAAGAAAATTTTGAGAAAATTAAAGCTCCAGTGATGTGGGATAAATGTTACAGAAGCAGCTACAGTAGACACGGAAGCAAGTTAATGCTGTGACCACATGCGTCAAGTCAAACAAATGATAAAAATAACTCTTTAGGTGTGTGGTGTACAGCTAGAATCATTATAGTACTACCAACATTTTTAAAGGTTGACAATCATATAATGACTATAGCAGGAAATTACCAACAGTGGGTTGGACCCAAATAGATGCATATAATATAATGAGGTGATCTTCAATTGATACAGGGAACTACATAATATTTTTACTTAACTTTGTGTTGTACAGTTCATACAATACCCAATGTACAAATATTGCAATATATCTTTTTAAAGACAAAATTGTTTCCCCTCATTGCACCAACCAACAACACATGGCAGGTGTGCCTTTTAAGTTTCAGTGGTGCCAACATCATCACCCAGAATCCCCTGTGCTGAAGTCACTGAGCTTATACCAAGTAGCTTTCTTCTGGGAGCAAAAACTGTTGTTAAGAAGCATCAGACAGTGAGAGAAACATAAATGATAGTTCCTGATAATAAAATCATACACAATTCACATGTTCATGAACCTCTCTCGTAAGCTTTTCACTAGATGACTTTCTGACATCTTCCCTGAACTCACGGCTGCAGACCTTTTTGCGCCGTCAAGGCCCTCCTGCAGGAGGCTGTCATCATCCTGGAGTTTCTGGGCTGTATGAGAGGTCCTCCTAGGTTCCTGAAGGTTCTGTACCTCACTGAGGGGAAGAGACCCAAGCATGTGGTCCAAGGAACTCCACCTGCACAGCAGGGGCTGAAGCTTGGGCGGAGACCCTACTTGGGGCCAGTCCTCTACTGAAGGGAACCTTCCCTTGTTTACGCTTTCAGATTGTGTCCTAGTATCTGATAGAGCTTTGTGAAGGTCAGAGAAGCTACTATATTTATGTGAGCAGCCATTACACATATTTGTAGGGCGTTCTAGCATCCCATTTGGGACTGTGCGGCTGCGGGTTACTTTTGAGCGGGAAGGCTCTGTGTATTTGGAGCGCAGCTCCTGCACATCAGGCCAGTGGAAGGTTTCTGACTGTGAACTCTGCAGGCAGCTGACTGTGCTCTGTGAGCTGGCTCCACAGTTGGGGCTCTGGACTGGGCTTGGAGAACACACCTCACTGATGACCACATGACTGCAACTGTTCAAGGGCAATCTCAGGTTGGGTTTACCTGCATACATACAGAAAAACATACAGAGAATGCTTTCAGTCGTCAATACATGAGTTCAAGTGGTACTGTAGGTTACCGCAGATGAAAGCAATATGGCAAGCATTTGCTTCCTATTTACCCTTTTTGCTCGGCTGCATCTTCTCCTCGGGGACAGGAGGCATGTTCTTGAAGCCCTTTTGATTTGCTGTTTCTCGGTTCTTTTGCCGGACTGTAGGTCTGTTATTTTTGATACGCTGGCTGTACTGACGAGCCAGCTGGAACACCTTGTTTTTCATCTTTCCCATGTCTTGCAGGATCTGGTCCTCGGCAATGCTTGTTTGGAAGCTAATGATATTAGGTAGTTGACTATGGCTAAAATGATTTCTCTCTTGTGACAAAGGACTCTTACTTGGAAGAGATCCCGGACCAGATTTCCCCTCGATTGCTGGAGAGGTTGTGGTGGGTGATGAGAGGGAGGAGCTATTGGAGGGAGTGCTTATTTCAGACTCCCCCAAAATCTGAAGCAGTTGTTCAGTGGTTTTAGCATCTGAAGTGTCAAAGCTGATATCCTGTGTCACTTCTACTCTTGATTCATTAAAGTTCTCATTTTCGCTAGGATTGACTTTCTGGTTCTCTTCCTCCACTTCCCTGTCTTGCCAAACTTTAAGCATTTCCGACGATGATATGAACTCTTCTTCTGTGGATGATCCATCTGTGAAGCTTTGACATCTAGCCGGGGTTTCCACTGGTCTCTGAAGTTCAGTTTTCTTTTGAGTTTCAGTATTTGTGCTCTTTTCTAAGCCAGGAAGGTCAAACACAGACCAGGAAGTGGGTCGGTTCCGGGAGAGGACTTTTCTGTGGACTGGGACAGCTTGATCCTGAGGAATACTGTTTAACTGTCGGCTCAGGTGCCTGACCAGTCCTGCTGGTATATAGGAAAGACTTTCTCTGCGCTTGACACTGAAGTTAGCATCCTGGTGTTCTGCGTGCTCGTAGTACCTCCTGATCTTGTGGATGAGTAGGCGATCTTGTTTAGAGAGAGTGGACCTGCATTCCCCTTCGATGAGGCTGTCCATTGTGGGTTCATGTTCAGGTGTTGAACAAATATCCTCTAAGTTCATGTTTGGCTCTGGGCTAGTGCTGGCTAACATTTGAGTAGAGTGCTCTTCGCCCACATAGGATGAGGGGCTTTTGAAGATGTCGTTATCTGTTGAAGGTGAGGGGCATGTGAGGGAACCCAGGTCCTCTGAAACTAGACTGCTCTGTCTGGATTGGTTCCTCATAAAGCACTCTGCTAACACACTCGCCTCATCTAACATAGAGGAAGACAGAATGCTTTTATTGTCCAGTACATCCTCCTCACTCCCTACTTCTTCTTCCTCTACAATTTCTCTGGAGGTATCCTGAAGTTCTGGAGACCCGGTTTGTTGTTGACCAGGAGAGACAGGACACTTGGGGCTTTGAAAGTAATGTGTCTCCAGCTGATCACTTGTCTCTGGTTGAAGGACACAATCTAGAGGGCAAATCTCCTCCACACTGACCTGAAACATGACAGATTTTTCAAAGAGCGACATAATGAGTAAAAGACACATTATGATGCCAAAGACTCTCCATTCCCCATTGTCTTGATGGACCTTTTCAATGTCAAGTAGGCAGTTTAATCTAAAACATCCACAATTTATGATTCAAGTGTTTTGCCTTGAGGCCTACTCCAGATTTATTACAGTGACCTATGTACACTCACAAAATGTGGTCAAAATCTTTATGATCACATCTCCAGCATGCTTGCTTAGGTCTCCTTATTGCACCATTTTGGTTACACTCTGAGTTTATTGGTGAACATTTCTGCAGCTCTAACGGTGTTCATAGTGCTGATGTTACCCATGGCTGCCATTAATCTAAATTTGTTTCAAAGTGTTGTCTGCTCTTTTGGAGTGCCTGCGATTGCAAAAAGTACAGCTTGGAGCTGTGTAGTGGAGATAAGGTTAAGGAGAATAACAACCTTTACTCTGCTCAAATGCAGGAGCTGTTTTACAAAGCTACCCTGAGAATCAGGTAAGAACTGCATATGGCCTCTAAATCAAATGTTGCCTTTCCCCAGTGGAAGTGCTGACCATAGTGCAGCTGTGTGTGTGTGTGTGTGTGTGTCATTTTAATTCATATGAAGACAAAATACAGTAGCTACTAATATAACTCCAGGTATGACTCAAACAGGCCTCAGAGAAATGCTTGTAGCAAAGGGGACCAATTAGGTAGAAAATATATTTAAAAGTCTAATGCAGTATTGTACCACCTATCTCCAATTCACAGAGGTAACAACATCAGCAAATACTTCATCATTCAAAGTGTACAATGGTTAGATATGTGTAATAACAAAGTAAGCAATACTAAGAGCATGAGGATAGATTCAAAGGAATTCTTTGACAGACTGAATACATGTCACACTCACACAAAGAGCATATGGTCTGTGTGGAAATGAGGCTGAATGGATATGTGTACAAATATTATATAAGGCTTTAAAAATTACCTGTGTGGTGAGAGTTTTTTTCACAGCCACATCCACACATTTTTCCTCCAGCCTGCAGGTTTTTGCCTCCTCTTCCGGTGTAGTTTTCAGTTCAGGCATTTCTGTCTTCTGATCATCCTGAAAGAGCAAAGCACAGCATTAAGAGACTCTTTATTCTAAGTCCTCCAAGAAAGATCACACTGTGAGGCACAGCGGAGCAGAAGAATCTGTCATAGTACACAAATATTTGCTAGACACTTAATGTATATTCAGGTCACCTTTGAAGCACCCACTACAACAGCTACAATGAAAGTCTTCCTGTTGAAATTACATGTATTTATTCATAGTCAGAAACAATATTGAATAACAATTAGCAATTAACTAAATTATGTAAATGCAGAGAGAAACATGATTAGGAAACTTGATCATCAAAGAGCAAAGCTCTTCTATTATAGTGATCATTTAATTAAATTAACCTTTGAAGTCAAGTAAAATTTAACAGAGTGCATTTAGCCATTGGTTCAAATGCAAATGCCATAATTCCAACAGCATAAGCTACATTAATCATGTCCCAAAATACCATTATGAAATACAGTACACTATAAGTGGCATTACACAGATGGTGAAAACATACAATCACAGGAGTGCATGCAAAGAGAGAGACCCCTTAACTCCAAAGCAAAACAATACAAGCAAAGATGTGCACCAAGTGTGATGTTCAAGTTTTCCCCACATGTATTTAGAGTTCACTGAACTTCAACTCATGCACTTTAGTAGCACAAATTTGATCTGAGCCATTCAATATGCACAGTGCAAATGGTAGCAAGTGTTAGTTCAGTTTATAAGGGGAAAAAAATATAGGGAGAATGATAAAAGCCAGCATAGGAGAAAGAGCGGCAGTGACAACTGGTAAGCTGATGGAACGAAGCAGGAAGTGGGAAACCCGTGGGTGGCAGAAACCCTCACCGTTGTGAAGTGAGTAGAAAGCAAAGCCCTGGCTCTAGAGTGCCAGCAGGAGATGGCTGCCAGCACTGAGGTGGCAAAGTCGGCTACCTGGTCGTCTCCCATCAGTATATCTTCCTTGTTATCCTCCCCCTCCTCCTCCTCTGCCTTCTCCAGCTCCAGTCCACCCTTGCTGGGTGAAGAATCTAGTTTCAGGGCATTGTCAGTAGGACTTCGCTGCTCCAGCGAGTGCCTTTTAGGAATTAGATCCTCCACACATGGTCTCTCAGGCTGGGTCTCGCCTAAAGTGGAGGCCAACGTACTGATACTAGTGGCAGGCTGAAGGGAGCACCTATCCCCCTGTAGTGCACCCTCACTGTCTGCATGCTGTAGCGTGAAGTCATAGACATATGTTTGTGATTGCAAGGCTAGAAATGGGATGAAATCATCAAAAGACTGCTTTAGCTTTGAGTGAGATATGATTTTTTATAATCCAAGTCAAGACAAGTTTGTTAGCACTTTTTTATTTTTGGTTAAAACTTCTTTTGTAATTACAACATAACATTTGAGCTGCTACTTCAAAACTAGGTAAATCATATCTCACCAAAGCACGCTGACCTAAATAAACAGCTTTGCTACGAGAGAATGAAAAAGCTTATCAAGGTTTGATAAAAGACTACATTTGGTTTTCAGACACTTACCTTCAAAACAGCTGCTGGGAGAACAAAGAAAAAGAGAGAGAGAGAGGGGACAAATAAATGAGAATGTCAATAACGCTGACAAAGAATGTCGAAGTGAAATATTATAAGACAAAATAACTTGAATACTACATGTGTCTTATACAATTATGGCCAGAACACAGTCTCTGCCTCCACAAGTAGTTTGGCCCAGGATTGGGGGAGGCCATGTGATTAGATAAATACCAATTAGAAACATCTTCCTCTCAGATGCTCAGACTGGATATGATGCAATTAGCAAAGGATGTGATAACCTACTCCCTCACGAAGATGGGAAGGTTGACATGAAAATTGCTTCTTCATTACATTGGTTTGAAAAATTGATCTGTGCTGGGAGCAAAGGAGAACAGGGAAACAAGAATACAGAGGGTTTTCTCTTTAATAACGGCCAATTAGATTATGTGAGAGCAGGAGGATGCACAGATCTGAGGGCGAGGCTGAATTTGTCTATTGAAAAGAGCTTATGACAAAGCCTTCGACCATTGTGGCATATAATTAACTTCATTATGGGCGAGGGCAGTGGAGTGCGAGTGGGAGTGAGTGTGTGTCTTTTGATCTGTTTTCCAGGTGTCTTTGTAGGAGAACAAAGGACGGAGATGTGGAAAGCTCTTATTTAACAGACTCAAAATAATAATCTTAGTTAGGATGTTGTGGGGTTGCTGGGTCATTGGATAGTACCCACCATGTGTATCAAAATGTGTATCAATGTGTATCAAACTGAACCTCCATTACTGAATCTGCCCTTTTGTCTGTGAAAATCAAAACTTCATCGTGTACAAACCTTTTGTGCTTCCTACGACTTCTTTTGCAGGCTCTAAAAGGGGAAAAAATTTAAGTGGGACAACTCACTAGAGGTGTGCTTCTCATAATACAGATATGTTACACCCTATAACTATAACAAACAGGGAGCAATGTCTGTGTCCTTACCTGATCTCCTTCTCTCATTTCGCCCCCCTAGATGAAAGTCAGCAATGTGGGAGGACTCTGCTTTCTTCAGTCTCTCAGGGCTATAGTGGTACTTCCCTGGATCTGGGCAGCGGAAGGACACGTAATTACACTGAGAACTACAATTACAAAAAACAATTTTCTTCACATAGATGGATGGTTTATGGGCTATGGTTTTTCTGAAAACAAATCATCTTTCTCTTTTACAAGCAGCATCTTTGGTTGCTACAGAAACAGTTAAACTGGTCTTAGCATAATAAAAGTTACTCTACAACACTTACAGTTTGAATTGGCTGGTGTGGCGTCTTTTGTCTTTAAAAAAAAAAAAAAAAAAAAAAAGGGACAGTGTGTTTTAATACAAGACAATTAATTAGCAGCAGAGGAGAAAGAATTGCTGTATGAGGGACACTGCTGTTCACCTTCTGTGGCACGATGGCGTTGTGATTCTCAAGAATGAGCCTCTTAATGTGATGTGCCCAAACGCGCTTCTCTTCTACTGACCTAGCCTAAAATGACAATAACAAGCACTTGTCACGTCCAAAGTCATTCACACCAGTAAAGAGAAACACATGCACACAAAATAATGTTTTAACACATTATAATGAATTAAGCAAGCATCAAATTCACATATATTTTCTTCCATTAGCCAAATAATTATTATAAAGCATTAAACAGCTAGAAATAAAAATACAAAGTGACCACACAGCATGAGGTGTTTTCTGCCACTTCTGAACAGTGGATTGAAATGCAGTTATGTGTTTTGTGACTGTGCTGCAGAAGGAAACATTACTGATATTCACACTGACCTGCACTGTGTGGGGCTGTTTGGGATGCTTAAAATGGATGACACTGAAGAGCAGGGGATCCTTGGCACTGTCGAGTAGCATTAGGGTGGAGCACTGCAACCACAATGAATGCACAGGTGTAGCCGCATTTCAATTTAGCTTAATTTGATAGTTTATTATATATTATTATATACTAATTATATATTTAGGACACAAATCGTGTGTAATTTAACTGGTTTTATGTTCTACACAGATATCACAGTTTCATTTACCAATATATTTAAACTATTAAATTACAAATAGAAAGCCAAAAGCCATACTGAGATGTGGATCTTGTAGACATAATGTTCCCCTCTTTTCTTGGTAATGAGTAGCATCTTTTCGAAGAGGAACAGTGTACGGGTATTCTTCGCCCTCAGGACATGAAAGGTGCCCTCCAAAACCAGCTCTCCATAGGTGGTCAAGTCAGCACCCTTCCAGTTGATCAGAAGAGACTGTATTTCCTGCAGGTTCACATGAAAGCACATTACACCAGTGTTACTGATTTCACCTGTGAGCGGTCATAATGCTTTTGGCTCATCAGTTACATGAGAACATTTTCTAAAGGATGCAGGATATGTGGAACTATGATCTGACCTGCACTCTGACAGCATGTTCATGTTTCCTCTTCATATCGTTGATGTACCAGGCAACTCCCGTCATCGTGTCTATGGCCTCCTGAATCACCTCGTAGCCCTCCTCTTCCGAGTCAAAGTGTTTAGCAATTTCCTTTAAAACATATAAGGGACGGTTACAACATCTGACCAGGTTAATTCTACAGTGAACTGTGAATTAGAGCATTAAATAATCAGAGCATTTTAATTCACACATATTATATATTTCACAAATTGCTAAATTGTAAAATAGTAAATAGCTTTTAACCTCTGTGCACTGTAAGCCACTGTACCTGAAGCAGGAGGTGATACCTCAGGATCCTCTGAACTGGCTTGAGCAGGTAGGAGCCTAAAGGGAGGGAGCGCTTGAGAGCAGCTTGACGATCCCTGAAGAACTTGGCTAAAGTCTTGCTCCTCATGCAGTCAGTCAATGCTGCCACTGAGCTGGAGGACAGCAGGCAACGTTATGTATTAGTTCACTTATCTGTTACCTCTGATATCATCAGCAACAGGTAACTTAATGAGAATATTTAATCTACTTACTTGGGATAGTTGGTGCAATATTGGGTGTAGATTTCAAAGTATTCACTCTGGGGACACACAACAGAAAACCATATAAATAGTATTTATTTTATGAATGGATTTCATTGTAAATCAGTATGAAGAAGATGCTGCCACTCACCTTATCAACGAAGCACTGAGCTATGGCCACAGGGTCATTCTCACATACATCTAAGGACTGCAGAAGTTCACTGAAATGCAGATCACAACAAGAAAAGACATTGAATAACAATGATTAGTGGGCAGCTTCAATAAATCAACACTAAAACATTTTCATGATCTCAACCATCAACTAGATTTGACCTTTATTATGCTATAACATCACTAGAGGGCAGCATACACCGTTAAACAACAAACTTGGTTTATGTTCAGATCGTACGCAAAAGAACATGCGCTTGAAATATTCCGTGCCTGCAGTGCCATCAAAAAAAAGCTTTATTGAGAGCATGGGAAACCAAAGTCTGACAGTATTATGATGCTTTACTCAGTGTGACATCAACTCAATAACATGCACTACTGGAAGAGGATATATGAAGGAAGGTTCACAGTGGAAAAATACAACTGTATAAAAACACCTAAACATGGAGAGTATGCTGCATGACACCTTTTCAGTTGAACTAACAGACTGATAATTGATAAGCAGCGTTTCTTCTTCCAAAAATATGAATTCATCACATTACAATCCATGACACAGATTAAACACTACGCTGCTTGATTGAAACCGGGGGTTAAAAATGTGTCAACGTGTTGTCTCTGAAGACCCTCAGTCATCCAGGTCGTATGGAGTTCAAGAACTGATGAAGCCTTCTGGATGAAGGAGGTGAAAAGCATTTGATGATGTTCGTGGTACAGTCACTAAAATAATAATTATTTCTAACACACTAACGCTTTATTAACAATATTTAGGGTTGGAAAAGAGTTACAAAGAGTTTCTAAAATTTCTTGCATGACAAACAAGAAAAGGGCAGCAAAGTGATGCAGTGGTTAGCACGGTTACCTCATAGCAACATGGTTTTTCTGCACGGAGTTTGCATGTTCTCCGCATGCCAATATGCGTTTCCTCCAGGTATTTGGGTTTCCCCCGAGAATCAAAAGACATTGGTGTCCTGTCCAGAGTGTACCCCGCCTCGCCCAGTATCACCTGGGTTCATCACACTTAATAAATAATAATTATAAAGAATGCCCATGTCATTCTATTTATTTGTACCCAAAACAAAAACTACTAAAGGAAAATCTGGTTTCGCCTGAGCAACTCCTCACAAACTGCCACAACTCTGTTGCAATATTGACCTTGTGTTTACAGGCTGTCACAGGTTTTTTTTCTCATCTCTCTGATCAAATCTGTTAAAAAAAAAAAAACTCTCTTTCACAGCTGGTTAGATTTTAATTAAAATGTAATAAGGTTCAAATCATCCCCATTTGTTGTTCAGAGCTGTAAGATAGCCTTGGCATTACCAGGGAGGCTCCTAACTGTGAGAGGAAAGGGGAACGTTAACGTGTGTTTTGGCCAGCAGTGTGGCCAGCAATGAGCACTTGTTGACATAAGATGATTAAATGTAAAGCTAGCTGTACCACCACTTCCTGGCTTCCACATATTTGGAAAAATGTCTTTACTGTATAAAGTGCCTCTCCATTGTTTTCATACTGCATCTGCGGTATCGGAATAACAATGGACAAGCATCACACATTCTCAGCATTCCTCATAATCTCTATTATCTAACAACAGAATAACATACTGCTGTATATACACATCAAAGTGCATGATAATATTCTTTGCTCCAAACAACTGCACAGGGAAGTAATTTCACCGATGACTGAGTCTTTTGTGGTTTGCAGCATCTCTCTCTGATCCAATAATGCAGAAGTGTGTACTTTTAAAGAAGTGAAAGGGGAACGTCTATATAATCTATCTATTGATACAAAAACAAACTCTGCTGATCGATGTGTGTACATCTGGTGGATGACTTACCTGTTGAACACATAGATGTCCTCTATGTTTCCAAACAGGGCACACACTTGCTCTGGCCGTATGGGAAGGTTGCTCATGTCGATGATGTGAACCAAATAGTCCTAGAGAAATCAAAATCAATATTTGGTGACATGGTTAAGTCGAGTGTCATGTGACATACAGGCACTTACAAATTCTTAACAGTAGAGGGAACATCCATATAGACAAACTATTTTCCCCTTGCATTCTTCTTGCAGCGTGAGTCATCTGTTTAGATGGGATGTTTCTTCATGTTTTGCCCCCTCATTTATGTAAATATACTGTATATAAAAACAAGTTTCGCATCAGGACTTCAAGTCATTTTTCTTAATTAGACGTGAGTCTGATGTTTAAAATATCTTTTTAAGGATTTGTTCCATTCGCTATGGGGCAAGTGTGATTGTCTGGAAGAGGCTCACTTAAGAGACTACAAACAGCAGCTGTCTGTTCCCCTCCAAGGTCCCAACTCCCCCTGAAGGCTTAGAAAAAAATAGCAGATAAAAATATAAAAAACCAAATATGCCAACATCTGCACGTCTGCCCTCAATTGCGCACTCATGTGGCACACAAACAACTTCAGTCTAATGTAAGAGTATGTTTACAAGAGATAAACGCGCACACACGCAGTGACTATTTAAAGAACGCGCCAGCAAACGGCTTGTACACACATCCAACTGCCCGTCGATGTGGTGCAAATACACAGACACGCACAGAAGACCTGCTGGGCGGCAGACGTTGAGAGTAGAGTCATCACATTGAGCTACTGACTGAAGCGCAACCTGTCATGGATGGAGAATTCCAGCGCAGTGGCAGCAATGCTGACTTGTAGTCAGCCGGCGTCTCGCAGTCTCCTATAGAAAAACTTGCGACTAAAGTTACACCATCAACATGTGACCTTTAGCACAGTGTGAGATATTTAACGCTATGTTTGGAGCGTCTTAGCTTATAGTGCTACAAATTGTTATTCACTAAGGAATAAGCAGTAGTGTTTAACCTTTGTAGGACTTTTGCTGGATCAACTTGCAAAATTATCAACAATTTAAACAAGTGATGTTTTTTTCCCTAAATCTTTTTTCCTAAGTCTGCATTGTTGTTTAAACAATTCTTGAGGGTGTGTTGAGGTCAGGTGTTGGGGGGTGCATTTAAACATGCAAGAGCAGCTGAGTGGACAGCTGTTCTCGAAACTGTATTTCACGCACAAGACAGTTTAGTGGGGGAGGGGGGGGATTTGAGAGCAAGTGATGAACTAGATCTAAAGGCAGAGAGGACATAGTTTCAACAGCTGCTTTTAAGTTAAGTGTCAAATCAAGTGGAAGCTTTGAAATAGTTTGCTGAAGAAACAATGCCAAGACGAAGGAAGAGTTTCACACATCTCTGTCAGATTCGAGGCTCAGTGTGAAATTAAAATGAGCTGCATGGAATCACATTGAATGAAGTCACAGATTAATCACAGAAGAATGGAGGATAAATCTGTACTGGATTGTTTTCCCACACTGTAGTCTATGGAAAAACCAATTGCTCTCTTTTCATCTGTGTTATTTCTCCAGTTGGTGCAAAGATGGAGGTGTTTGAGTTGGCTGGGAAGGCCTGAGAGGTCAGGCTACGCTGGAGCTCACTGCAGGGCCTGTGTGACTGGGGCCAGACCGCCTGTCAACTGAAACAGTCTGAAGTCCTGCAAGTGTTCGTCAGGAGCAAGTAGTTACTCAAGCCGCAATGAGGGTAGTACTCCCTCCCGCGGCAACTGCCAGACGACAGCACAGTTGGAGAGAAGGTGAGGAGAGGTGCTAGCTGGTTCATTCATTCAGTCAGCCTCAGAAAAGCCTCACGTGTTAAAGACATTACCATCAGTGCTATGGAGGCCGTTTGACAGCAGAGTGCTGTTGTTGCAATGCAAGGCAAAGAAAGACTGATGACCGGGGAGATTTTTCTGTCTGGAAGCTATTTCCAGACTACAAAGGTAAAAAAAGTGATAATAGTTAATAGGTCTGTTGAGTGGTACAATCATCCCTGGCTCATTTTCCATGCTCACACAATCCCTGAGATGGGGTTTTCACTATCTTCAACTAGGATCACAGAGTCCAAAATTCCTGCCATGAAATGCCTACACTGTGTCCCAGTTTTGACTGTGTCTGAACTCCAGATATGAGCACAGCCCATAATCCTAAACCACTGACTATAACTTTCACTACACTGTAAATATACAGAACGGTTTAAACAAAACATTGTGACCAGGTCTTAAACTTCACAGCCTTCATCTCTACAAACTAAGATTCTATAAACAAAGCACACAATTGCCAGATGTCAGGCGTGCATTTTTGTCAGCTGGCTGATTTGTTTAAAAAGCAGGGAATCAGAACTGATCCTGGTAAAAAGAAAAACCCACTGGATGTTTTACAAGTACCAGACTTATTTGTGTCCAAAAAACAGCTGCTTGGAACACAGTAGACATTATTTGCTCTCAGCAGCCATTAAGCCTAGTCCCCCCCCCCCCCCATTTCTGCTCCTGACCAGCCAAATCCAAAAACTACTGCAGACATTAAGTCATAGCTGCACATTATTCCAAGTCAAACAAACACTTCAAATACACAGAATAATGGTGATTTACTCGCTAAAATACCAACCGTAATGGAAAATTTTATTTGGATACAGGAAGCATAAACTTGACATCCACTCACCTCCACAATGCTGCGCAAGTCCTTAACGTACATGCGCTCTGTCTCAATGATCTCCATGACTACACGGTCCACATAGCTCAGCTTTGGGTTGGGCGCCATGGCATCTGTGATGACAGGAGAGGTGGGGATGTGAGGTATTTCACCACTCGTCTTCCTGTTGGGGGTGGCTTTGTTATTGTTGCTGATCACTCTGGGCGTCAACCGTTCCTGCCAGAGACCCCTAGAATCTGTGAGGATGGCGCTCTGGTCCTCGGCCTTCTCTTCGGTGCTTTCAGTTGGGCTTAGCTCCAAGTCTATGTCCTCCTCACTTGGTAAGGGTGGGGTGGTGGAGGAAGGAAGACCAATGGTACTCCCAAAAAGGCTGTGACTATCGCGGGATGAGCCAGAGGAGAGGGTGGACACGAAGCTCACTGGGCGCTCAACCTCTCCGTCCAGTGGCTCCACACATAGGTGTCTGCAACAATCCAGGCCCAAATCAACGTATCCATGGTTATGTTCACCGGTGGAGAGGGGTGGGGACAATTGAGGAGATTCTGGGACAGGAAAGAAGAACATAGTCAAAAGGTAGGTGTCAGAATTATAGTGAAAACGGTGTATTTAAAGTTCATATATAGTCAATACAATTAGATATCCAGCTGGCATTGACATCTACGGACCCCTAAACTAGAAAAAAATATTACGGACAGCAAGCCTAGAGATGGTGCATGTTTCATACTCCACAAAAACACATTTTAAGTATCAAGTATCACTTTGAAATGCTAGCTGTTATTGATACGTTAATGTCGGAGGAAATGTACTATACTCGATCTTTACAATGTCATCAATCAAATTTACACACGTTCATTCAGCTGTAACCGGTCTTCCACACTAAATGGTTTAGGTTAACTTGAGTAAGTGAAATGGGAATACTAACTACAAGTGCAACTACACATTCACATTGTTCATTTCTGGGCTATAAAACCAAATAGCAGAATGTTCAGAACAATGGATTTCTCCTAATCTCCTACAATGGTGCTTCGGTTTAATTTTAAGACCATTTTTCAGACATCAATAAAGCAAAACATAGAGCTCTGTGTTTCTACTCCCAGACACAGAACTGGGTTTACAGTTAAAGACCTCTCTCAAATCATTACTGACAGTGCTTAATTGCAACACTGAATATTCTTTGGAAAACTCAGTAATTTCCTCTGCTTCTCCTTAAGTCCAAACTCTGGAAAAACAGAGACGGGGAAAACTGATGAGAAGAAAAAAAAAAAAACGGGAACTTGTACTGTGAGCTTTGTTTATATATCTTTATTGAGCTACGTCTCAATTTAAGAGAAATGGACATGGTATTCCGTTTCACATCCTTCCTGGCCAGATGGGGAATTTTCCTACAAAACGTTTCCCAAATATATGAAGTCATGGTGGTGTGAGAAAGTGGCACGGAGTGGCCACTGTGCAAAGAGCTCCATTTTTTTAAATAAATGAAGGGCAGTGGGGTGAAACCCATTTTGCCAAGCTGAAAAATTGAGCTTTGTGGTGCCATTTAACTTCAGCCTAATAAATGCAAATATATAAAATGATAAACCATCATTAAGCAAAACTATAAGTTAATTTATTAAGTGAGGTCATTTTGCCAAGTGGGGATGGGGGAATATAGTCTGAGATGACAGCCCCCAGATGTAACTTACAGTGTGTGATTATTCTGATAATAGACAAACAAAAAATTTAAAGAATCCTGTAAAATAAAGTGCCAATCTGTACAAGCGCACAACCAAAAGGAGTCTTTCTTAACAAGTGTGCCCATTTCACTATCGAGAACAAACAACTTCTCCTTGTAATAAATTATGCGAAACAATGAAAATGTTTCACATAGGAACATAGGAAGGGCCCTCAGTTAGAGATTCATGAAGTCTCTGAAAAAGTCTGACAGGCAGCTGGAAGATGCGCTGCACATAAAGAATCAAACACTCTCTCTGTCTCCCACACACACACCTCCTGGCATCCTTAAACTTTCCATGAGTCAGTGCTGAGGTCATTAAGAGTCTTGTTCACACTGCACCGCTTGCTCCACAATCCACACCGAGCCTTCCCAACAACACAGTTCTCAGGCAAAACCTCACTGGGACAAACGGATAAGCTGGCAAGCAGAAGCTGACCACTAGAGAAAACTCTGTTTATGCTCCGTGACAAATCAGAGGGTAGATGGTGTAAAGGGAGTGTAGTGGGAAGCGATTACACTCACTACACCACTATGAATTAAAACGAGGCATGCCATTCCTTCTGTCTTTACTTTTGGTTTTGAGTTTTTCTAAGCCTGGCATGTGAAACTCCCTTCCTCCTTCCTTCTCTTCCTCTCAACCAAAACATATAATAAAGTTGCTGTGCTGCAAACTGCAGTCAATGCCAAGTTAAAGGGAGGAGGGACTAACAGTACAATGCGGAGTAAGGACAGACCAAAATCAACACCGTGCTTGCATAGTTTCCAGGCTCTGAATCCTATATCTCCTCATTCACATCCAAGACAAGCATACTAAAGAGTGAACATCTAAAGACTTGCTCACACACTTGACTCCAGCACCAGCTCAGCTACACCTTGGATTGTCCACTTTAGATATAGACTCTACAAGCAGGCCTTATCCGTGGCTGGTACAACACACTACACATTTCAGAGGAAACAGAGCCAGTGGACCGCTCACTAGCTTTGTTGAAACAGGCCGTGCAGAGGAATGCAAATGACCCGGTAAACATACATGTCTGAGATAAGCCATGATCCTGTGTGATGCACCGCAAAGTGTTTCCATTCTGCCTGTTGCTTTGGGCAAAGATGACTTGGGATCAGCAGAATAGGAATCTGCATCATCAGTGACACCTCATCTTGATAAATCATTTCCAGAGAGACAACTTATGGTTACCACTGTGACCCTGGTTCTCTGATAGCGTGAATAAGGTATCTCACCGGTTTACCCTCATTGCGTGACGCCTCCCTATATGCAGGAAAAGGAGGCCCCACCTCTAGACACCACCGTCACAGCTGTCAACCAAGTCTGGCTGGCGTGATGGAATAGATGCTTCTGTACTCCATAGTGAGGTACTGAGATAATGAAAGAGAACTACTTTATGAGCATCTCTTTACTCCATAAACACACTGAACACACTAGATAAGCAATCACTATCATACAGATATTGTAAAAACAAAGTGTCCCGTCTTGCTCTGTACAAGACTTTCTTCAGCATCTGAAAACATCTAACATTTATGTTTGTGGGACATACAGCCAGGATGACAAGGCCATGCACATAACTGGGTGGCACCCTCTTGTTAGATGTGAAGGACTGTAAAATGTCTAGTATCATATTTAGCTTTATATAAATATAATATAAAGACAGCATGATTAGATGTGTTTCTTGATTGGTATGTGACACAGAATGTTTATGTTTGTATATTTTAAGATAATCTACACAGTACATATGTTTTCTGCACTACTACCATTTGGCTGAGGTGGTCAATACATAGACACGTTTGAAACATGTTTTTTCAATTCACCTGTCAGTGTTAAATACCTGTTAACAGTTTTTGTAACTGACAACTGCTCTTTAAAAAAGTAGGAGGAAATATTTGAAAAACGCAAGGTACGAATAGTGAATCTCAGCTCTGACAAAAAGGTTACATGAAGGCATGACTTGTTTGTATCCACATATTTTAAATTGACCAGATTATTGTTTTAATATAATCTGTAGGTATATTTGTATGTACTTACAAACCTCATCCTTTTCATCTAAACAGCTCAGTGGACTGACTTGTTAAATGATACCTTACACAGAATACTTGTGGAGACTTGTGATTCTGCTCAGTTAAATATATAATCCAGAACTACATTTCCATTGCAGTTCAGACATGGACATGGACACACACACACACACACACACACACACACACACACACACACACACACACACACACACACACACACACACACACAGTATAGAGGTAAATACTTCCTCAAAAAAAAACACAACTCTCTCCTTTGTCGGAGTACTGCATCAATACAGTTGTTAACTCACAGACATAACCATTAACCAAGTCAAGGCAAGAGCGATAGCGTATCTGGAGTACATTTCAGACAGTTCCTGAAGCACAACATTTTTTTTTTTTTCCAAAGTAGTAAAGACAATAATCCCTAATGGATTACATTATATCAATGGCGTGTGTGTGTATGAGTTGAACAGATTACTAATGTTGCTGCAAAAGGAAAAATGGCTGGAATTCTGTGAATCAACTCCAAACCCCTCATTGTAATTATCTGAATTCCAGTTTCCTGCCTGTTAAGCTGAGGTTAACATTTACAGACAAAGGTGCGTTAATGCTACAAGCATGACCTTCCTTTCTCTTTTGTTGCTTCCCCGACTCCAAATCCCCTGGTCAGTAGCTCACGTTAATGCAGTGCTGCTGTACCTTAATACAACCTGTAATCGAGTAACCACGTACTGAAAGCTGGGAAAGACAAAATAAAACGCTGATCTCAGTCCAGGACCAGTTTTTTTAATGATAAAACTGGTGAAGTTGGTGACAGGTGATTTGTGGTGTTTCATCACTGAATGACTTTTCTCAATGGAAACACTGACTCATCAAACCGCTTGATGACTATTCAGTCTAGAAATAATAAAGTCTATACATGTTTTGATTCCAGTCTAAGCTTATCCGACAGTTGACACTGCAGACAGTTCACAAACTCCTCCACCTCTGGCATCATGCTTTTCTAAATGACATGCAGTTTCTAATAACCTGGTGCAAGAAGCAAACAGAAATCCTGAGATGAATACTCCGGCACCTGATTATTAACTTTTCTAAAAGCCTATAGTCACATGTACAACAGTGATGATCTCCGTCTGTCTGATATTGTTGGTGCACAGGAAACAAAGCATTCCTTTACAGAAAACTCTCTGGTCTGCATAAAAGCTATTTTTGCATTCACGGTCAACAACAGACACATTCACTACTTCTTTCTTGCAATAAGACTCCTCAGACATGATCTGACACATATGACAGTGCATACTTTTTCTCCAGCTGAATATCATCACTTTCTGTGAGAACATGATAAGCCAGGGCATGCAGCTATGACGTTAGCTGCTGCTGGTTACATAACTCTTTGCAATACGAAACAAAACCCCTCGTATTTTCACATCAGTTCATGCAAACCAGAATCTATGCAGATAACCATGCAAATTTTACCCAGGACAACCTAGAAATATCTGGTCTCCAACATCTAAAACTACCCTGCCTACAAACCTACCAACAAGCCTACATGGTACTTCTGTTTGCACACTCAAGAGGAAGCATGAAGTTATACAGGTTATTGCAGAACACAATACACTTGACATACGGTACTGGAAAACAAACTAAACGCAAATGAGGGTAATAAGTCCTGGCAGGCTGTGTACAATGGACAATGTTACAAGAATCAACAACTGATAATAATCCATGTAAAGTAGTTTTAATTATGTTTCTACAATGTTAAACTATTAGTGATAATTATAATTCATACATGTTCTATCATCACATACAGACAATAGTGTGAAGTGTGGAGGAGAAGGTCAGGGTGGAACACTTTATTTTGGCTACTCCAGAACCCTATTTATCACATGCAGCTCATCACGTTATAAAGGAGGTGAAGCTGAATACAAGCAATATTATAAATTTCAGAAACCATCTTTTGCAAAAATGTACAATTAACATTACTACATCTAAAACTGCCCCGTCCATAGTTCTGCCTCATACAACTTCTGTTCTGCACTCTCAAGAGGAAGCATAAAGTTATACAGGTTATAGCACAAGGCAGTGTAAACCTGACATAAGATACTGGAAAACAAACTAGACACAAATGAGGGTAACAACAAGTCCGGGCAGAGATTATAGTGCCAGTTCCAAAGAGCATGATGGACAGTGTTGCAAACATCAACAACTGATTCCTTGAAAAGTTGTGTGAAAAGTTTTTTTTTTAATTATTATTATATTTTTAAAAGAGTTTTGCTAATCCACAACTGTATTTATCACATGCGGTGTTCTAAAGGATGTGATTTGGTTTTCCCTGTAGTTTAGGGCTTATTAACGTTTACTGTACATACATTAGGCAAATGAGGAATTGGCTTGTTTTCTCGCTTTGACATTTTTATCTGTGTTATGTGCACAATAATTAGTGACACAATTTAATTTCAGAAACAAAAAAACAGAACATTAACATCACTACATCTAAAACAGCTCTGCCTGTGTACCTGCCTTGCTCAACTTCTGTTTTTCACTCTCAAGAGGAAGAATAAAGTAGTGTAGCTATTACACAACACAATGTTAGACATAAGATACTGGAAAACAAACTAGACACAAATAAGGGTAATAGCAAATCCTGTCAAAGCTGCTGATTCCAAACAGCACAGATATGTCACAGTAACTAATAAGCATAACCAAACTTTTAAAATATTTATAGGAAGCAAAGCTACCTATAAATGCACTAATTATTGTAATTAATACGTGTGTCAGTCCTTACATAAAGTACCTTAGAAATGGCAGTGATGAGATTTATCCTCCAAAGCACCTAATACAACAAGGTGTCACAGTCCAGGTTAATTTCCAAATCATCTTTTTAGCTTCTGTTCAACGTCTCCAGCTCCTTTGACCCAACTGTTAATATGATGAATGACAGGTTTGGTCGACACAGATTACGAGCAGCTGCTTACCAGAGAGAGACACACCTGTGTGACTATCTCAGTAGAATTTCGTAGTACTGCAAGTCAAACTTTGTTCAAAATGTCCTCATTTGTGTTGATGCTGCTCTGTGCTATTCTGTCTGGCTCGTGGTCTTTTGTTTTCTAACCAAATCAAGGGCAAACAGGAACAACACAGCCTACGTCTATGCTCAGCATGCAAATACATACCCTAAAGCTGCGGAAACACTTAGCATCTCACTTAGATCCTGGCTTTCTCTCACTCCTGGAAACATGATGGGAGATAACAGAAAACAGAAGCCACTCTGAAGCACCTTAGCTCCTCTATTTGCTACCTGTGGCAAATCTGTCGTGTGTGTTGGCATTAAGCATTTTCTGAACATAAAAACCAACAATAAAAGTAAGAGTGACAGTACTGCGGACAGGACGTCATACAGAAACAACAAGCCCCTGCCTGTTCTGTTAGTCAACTTTAAACAGCCACTCCTGCTTGATTCATACCGACTCATGTATCAAACACTGATGACTTTGAACCTAGCGGACAATGAGTCATGCCTTCAGTCACCTTGTGATACTCCTCCAGACACTAACTCAATCCGATCTACAGTTTCATAATGAATAAATAAAATTGTGCAACATTTGTGAATGTGTTTTATCATGTCACCTCTTTATTCTCTGCCTGGCATGTCTTGACAGATCCATGCATTGCTTCTATTCCCTTAGGACAGAAAAGCTGGTCTTTTTTAGTGCTCAGTAAAATTTACAACTTTTCTTATAACATATCCTTATCTCTGTTAACAAAAATGATCTGTTATGAGAATGTAATATGTACACCTGCTTTTTTTAAAAAGTGCTCGCGTAGAGTAAGTATTTGGTGAAGCCTGCCACTGACTATAAAGACAACTCTCACCTCCCACATTTCAGCATTTAACAAGGTGTTAAATCCTTGATCTTAATTGGCTGATTAGTATGTTCATTACAAGCAAGAAGAAAAACAACTTCAAACTGGCTCTTTAGTAACTTTGAGAGCCAAGAGTAGAGTTTGTCAACGTTTTCTTTTGGGGTATAAAGAGGGAAGCTTCATCTTAATAAGGTCCCTTTATATCCTCTCTGAACTTCCTCCTTCCACACCTCTCCACGTCCTGGGAGACAGGGAGGTAGCCTCACGTTGATCCCTTTGGGAAAAACTCCTCCCCACCTGGCAACAGTCAATGGCTGCCCCTTAGGAGGGCAGGAGGCACAAGTGGAAGGGTGCCTCCGAGGATTAGGCCTCAAGTCTTCACAGGCCATTATCAAACAGCATGAGTCAGAACACTGGTGATAAATCACAGAGACTTATGGCCTGGATTGATTTCTTTCTCCTTGATGGAGGGAAGAATTAAGGTGAATTCAGGAGTTTGTTAAAATAGTGGCTTATTTGTTCGAGATGGGTTTGCGTTTGGCCCCACAAGCAGCTTTAAAACTGTCAATTATTAACTTGAAGGTTTGTAAATAAACTGCAGTGGACAACAGAAACTGAGTATACATAAACGCAAACTGAACCTGCATTCCATACCAAAAGCCAAGGTCAAAATGTGCTGGGATATTCTGGGGGAATTTTGGTGTTTAAATGTGAAACTAACTGCATTCCACTCATTTACTGAGTGTAGTTAATACTACACTTTAAAATGATTCTACTGTAAAATGTCTGATTCCTGAAATGGTTGTGTACATTGTACCTGATGTTAAACAAAAATAATTAAAAAAAAAGTCTGGCATCTACTATGAAATATCATCTTACTTCAGTCACACAGAAAAGCAAATATACTGTATATTTAAAGCATCAACCTCATTCAACCAAATACAGGATGAGGAAGGGCACATTTAGCAATGAAGAGCGATATGTTTTAGACAGACTGTCTTCTCAAAGTATCAAAAAGACAAAACTCCTCAAAAAGCTCAAATGTAATCCCGTAAGCCTCCACTGTGTTTGACCCTGGCTCTTAAAGGATCCAGCTGTGCCAGCTGACCTCAGTGCATAAGCATGTGATGATCCACTTAGAAAACTCCTCCATCGAAAAAGCCCCCTCCCTTACAAGGGCCCTTCACATAACAACAACAAAGCCCAGCCATCCCTGGATCTATTCAAAACTCACATTTCCTCTCGACACAACACACCATGTGGGCCCAGAGGTGCGAGTCCATTGTAAACTTTACCACCAGTTTGACAGTCTACAACCAAATTGCTATTCAGTTAACACTTCACTGCTGAGTCCAGGCAAGCTAGTGACAGGACAGCTGTGTGAAGTGTGGAAGGGAGAAGGTCAGGGAGGAACACTTACTTACTTACATTATTATTTAGGCAGCTCCACAACTCTATTCATAACATGCAGCTTTATATCGTACGTGTACTGTAAAATGAGGAGCTTTTTTTGCGCTTTGGAAACCTTTGTCTGTCTTTTGTATACATTAACGAACACAGAAATTATATTTCTATCATAATAAGTTACAAGCAACATTGCTCGTTTCACTCACCACCTTTTACAAAATCATGTTATTGACATTACTGAGCCATTAATGTGTTTAGCATCACAGCTGCAGTGATAGTTCATTATTCAAAAACACAGCATGAATGCTTGAAAAACATCGACTAAATGTTAAGTGTTACAGGGGAAGTGGATGAAAGAGTTTTAGAGTTTTAAATGAGCTTTTAAGAGGCCGTGTAACGGGAACACTCGAAGCAGAGAGCCTGTAACTAATGTGGGTAATCCACCAGAAGAGGACTATCAGAGGAATGCTATTGAAGGAGGCTGTAAAATAATTTACATTGGAATATAGTATTTTGTGAGGAGTATGGGAGTCTGACCAAAAGAATGAAAACAAATACAGCGAATGCAGAACTACAATACAGCTATGTTATGTAATGACTTACATAAACCTATGCAAAACTGGTAAGATGTTGCAGACTTACAGGATAAGGGGACTGCCAGTAGCGTTAGTTCAAGATTTCAAAACTGAACAGGAATTGCTACAGGGTCACCTGTGATTACAGGCTATAGACAATTAAGCCGAGAAAGAGTTCCAGTCCAGAAGCTCCATTAAGAGATGCAGCCACCCCTACAATCATGCATCTATGTCCACAACCCTATGCCCACTGGTCTGGAAAAGCTGTGCTGAATGGAGATGATCCATCCTTCCCTCCAGAACCCCTTTAAAGCTGTACAATCTGCACATACAGCTACATTCCTGCCTGGGGCTAAGTAGGTCACAGGGAACCGTTGTCTTTGAGAGGGCTGCATACTGCCTCAGGTCTGGTTGTGCCTGCCTGAACCACATTAGGATATATGTCACATCTAGGATATAAGGACAATGATGATCATGCTGGCTCAGGTTCCACCATGACGATAAAAAGCTAACTTTGGTGGAAATTATAAGGTGTTATATAGGTCCCCCTCATCTAGTTTGTCAGGGAAAATAATTCAGAATGAAAAGACACTTTCAACACCTGACATGAACCTCGCTTTGTTGGTTTCGTCTGATAATGCATGGTGTCATCCTGCTCCTTTTCATTTCAAAATACTTTGACCCGAGGACCCTAGAGGAATTGGAGCTGCATGGTAACCACAACCTTTTTATTGTTCACCTTGACCAGACAGGGGGCTTCCTTTCACCAAGTGCATTCCTCCTGCCTGTTAACCACATCCAATCATCACCTCGCACAAATGCATGTGCATTACCAGCACTGCTGCCTCTTAATTAGCATCCATCCCTCCACAGCAGGAGAGTCAGGTCAGTCACACTTTAACTCCAACTGCTTCACAAACAAAAGAGTCTGAAAACGTTTCAGCTGCGAGGCGGTGTTCTGTCATGCCAAGGTGATTTCATACTAGATATCTGGGCTGCAAAACAAAGTCAGTGCAGAATGGCTTTTTGAGGAAATAGAGACACAAATTTTCATGAGGGCGGAACACATCTCTCTGAGCCAAAAACCTTTTCTGGACAAAGCTGAACCAAAGGGACAGGCGTAAAGGAAAAAGGGAAGCATTGGCACATTGGTATTCTTCAGCCAAGTGGAAGCCCAGCACTAAATGTGTTCAGTAGAGAGGAGTGGAGGAACAGGGGGCGGTTGGGGGCCAGAGCAGGCAAACAGATACAAAGAGGCTCTGTGTCAATGCCGTGGCTCCACGACTGAAGATAACAAATGTTAAAATAATATGTAATGTGTATTGCCCCCAGCATACTACGCCAGCACCGCTAGCTAGACCAAGCATCTTGGCTGTCTGACACACTCTGGCTTGATGTGCAAGTGTTCAGGTTTTCAGCTGTATGAAGGGTATTGGCCGAGTTCCACAGCCACACAAAGAGCCTCTCTGCCATCCAGGACTGTAGGAGGAGAGTTCATTGCTCTCTCAGCTCTGCTTCTCAAAGACTCGACATTTCCTTCGTCTTCTATTTCCAGCAGTTTTCTCATTCACGTCTGCTGTACTTCTGCGTTATGTTAGTATACTAACAAGGGCAACCAGATTTCATAAGCAAAAATAACCTGATTTATTAATAGTCCATCTTATAAACATGGTCAATTCATAGGCAGCATCACCGAAACATATTCCACGCTAATTTTAATTGCATTGATCTTACCTTCCCCCATTGGGTCCTGATGGAGAGCAGAATGGGACCCCTCTGGCATGGCACTCAGGCCTCTGGAGCTGACAAAAGAAAACATTCAGGATCAAAAAGAACCGAGGCACTTCATGTCAAGACTTACAATACATACAGGATGGAAATGTTTATCATTTTGACAAGTTCTTAATAAAACAGCCTTGGATTCTTTATTGTATTCTATTTTGTAGTTAACTCTGCTGCTGTCCATTTTGGCTTTCCCTCAAAGCTTGAAGGCAAACTAGCTATTGTCTAATCAGGTCTTTAAAAAAAAGAGGAAATTCTTTTCATTCCCATGCTTGTTGCTCTGTGTTGGCTCATCCCAACTACTTGGTAATGTATAGCTAAGCTGCAGTTGATGTTGTGGTGCATGATTTGAGCTCATGCTAATAAGGAGGGAAGGGCCAGAGGAGGTTAAAACTGTCTAGCTGAACAAGAAGAAACACATAAGAGATTTAGCAGCTACAATCTCTATGATTGAGACATAAATTCTGCATACTTAGCTAATTAAACGTTACTAACATAAATATGAATGCAAGCTATGTGAGATGAATGATGAATAAAATGAGAACAATTACATTCTATATGAACTTGGTTTGTGTGTATAAATTATATTGTCTAGTAAGTGATGCAAATAAATCCATGCTACATTAAACCAAGTCTCTCATTATCAGTGTAATCACATTTTTCTAATCCCTTATGCCAGCCTGTGGTGATGTTAATAATGTCCCCTCAGAGCCACCGTGGTGCCAGTTCCTCAAATCACTGCCTCGCTGGCTCCTTACAGCAAATTAACATGGAAGACTGTGCATGAGAACTTGTCTCCTTGCAATTCCTGGTAAGCCTCTGGCGTTTTAAACATCACATTCTTGGGGCAGCTAGATCAGAGGGGCAGGAATTCTTCAGGGATTAGGATGGGCATTGTGATTTTGCTGGCCACTGTGCCGAGCTGACAGCCAGGCCAGCCGAGACAAAACCAAGTCCACTGCCAGGAGGTTCGCCAATTAAGATGTGCAGGAATGCAAGCGGAAAAGTCACAGAGTTAGAGGTGCACATTAAGATCACTGCTTCATTGTAGAGTCCCTCCAGCTTCATGTAAAGTTTTTTCACTAGACATGACACTATTTTTGTGAAGCAGAAATATTACTAGATCTTTGAGAGAAAACATTAAAACTGTTGTAAGCCATGCTGGTTGGTGCTCAGTCTGTGCAGCACTCCTTAAGAATGAAACCTCTTCAAACAGCCTTTGACCTAGTTTGGCCAATTGATTTTCAAGTGGCTAGTTAGTTTGCATGACCTACAGGAGGAGTATTCATGTTGAGGGCCAGGCTTTGAGTTCACTCTCAGTGAAGAGTGAACTAATAAAACCTTCTGATAATGCCACCTACTATGACCTCTGAGCTAACTTTTCATAATGACCAGACCAAAACTATGCTAATCTGGCTTTCCTCAATGAGAGGCTAGACTAGAAATAATGGGCACCAGGTACACCAAGTCTGCTTAGGTATTAAAATGTTTTTTTCTCTAATGTTATATTAATTATCCTAAAAAAAACGGATTCATTGGCAAATGGGCTTGTTTTAGTTCCTTGAAGACAAATCTTCACAGACATTATATCAATTAGGATTTCTCTGGGTGTAGGAAGATGGTTTGGGTGTAGAAAATGAAACGTTTGAAAACATCTAACAGGACATGGTAAAACACTGTATCCCTGGACAGATTTCAATAATCATAACTCATTAACTCTTTTCTGCTGGCATATGGCAATTCCAAATCTTTGTTTTCCTAGGGAGGGGGCACGGCCAAAAGAAAACACTACATACAGGCTAACATTCACGCCAAGCTGGCCACCTGTGCTAGAACAAGTTGCCATGTTACACAAATGGAGAGCCTTGGGTTCCCACAGCTGATGACTGCATTACCCGCAGCATGAACCTCCCACATGGGAATCTGCAACTCGCCCCTTAATTGAAGACAGATGCAACAAGAGCCAATCTAATTTTTATTAAAAGAAAGACCTGAAATGGATCACTACTTCGGATGGGCTGATAAACTTCCATGTTTCTCTAATCGCCAGGCTTTACACTGATCCAGGCAGTGAAAGTCTGAATTCCTTTCTTTAAAACACAACAAACAGATGATTAATGAGGACAGATGCTGGCCATGATACAGCTCTCATGCAAATAAAGAGCAATTTTACCCTGAGTCATCACTACCAATGTGTTAAAAAAAAAAAGAATTTCTAAAGAAATCTGCCCCAACAATCGTACGCCTCAAACAAAGACCTCAGTCTTGGAAACTTAAAGGGAAAGAGACCTGAGGGGGTGATGACTATCTGGAGCATTTTCCACCAATGACAACCCGTCAAGGTTACTGGAGAAGTGAAACCAACATGTCTACAGAGGAAACAGGAGGAAAACAAGACGTCTGCTATCAGGCAGATGTGTAACTTTCTCTGTTAAGTCAATAAATTGAGGACATCATCCTTTGCCAAAATGCCAACTAACTGTGATTTTGGATTCAGCATCTGAGATTTTTGTGCAACAATTACATTGACAACACAAAATTGTTATTGGTAGGAGTTGTTGGGAGAAGAAGCTAAAAATTATCCACCGAATTCCTGCTGCACTTCTCTCTCACAGTTTTAGACCTACCACATCAAGTTGCATTCACCAAATTCCCAACAAAATGCCACTGGAATCTAGAAGTATCAGGTCAGAACAGATGTTTATGTTCCAAAAAATAAAAATCCAACAAGGCATTGGCAGGCAAAAGGGTCCAGGGTCCTATAATCTAAATGAGCCAAGGCTCCCTATTATTTCAGCACTGGTGACATGTTTATTTTGTATGACCTCTCTCTTACCCTCTTACCCTGTCTACCCCAGGCAGAAAATACCCCCTGACAAACAGCCTTTCTGTGGATGCCCTCTTTCCCACATTACTCCTGCAGTTTGTCCCTGAACACAGAGGCCTTAAGAGACTAACAGCTTTTCATTCACTAGAGAAAACAATAAATCCTGGCAGTGTCTCTTCACCTCAATCAAATCCACAGCTTCTACAAAAGCGGTGCCCTAACCCGTGACTTCCCACAGACACACAACATATGAGATTCTTATTTTAGTTCACTGCATTTTTGAGAATGTTGCTTAGATGTGGCGGTAACTTAGCCATCCCAATGAACACCCGCAGGGCACAAGTGAGGAGTTTTGCCCATATGGTGCATGTATACCATGGTCAAAATAGTCCTTAATGGGAGAATAATCATTCCCTGCTGTGTTAAAAATGAAGAAATAGCAATTTTCGCCTTATTGCCAATGCTATATAACCACTCAATACATACCTGGCAAGTGAATTTGGCATGTACCATCTTAACTGGGAAATTACAAGTGAAGATTTCTCCATAATGTCCCACAGTCTTATGAATAAGAAAAATAGAATAAAATAAAATTAGAGTGTGACCATTTAAAGGGGCATTACACTACATCTACAGGCAAACTATGCCAGCGTCATACCACCACCAACAAAAACAGAAACTCCGTTGAGTGTCTGGAATGCTAAAACAGTTTAGCAAAGAAGCAAACACAATGCTGTGAGATCTTGTTTAAAGCCAGCCTTTAATCCACACTGTTTAGCTGCAAATTTACTGGAACTTTATGATCTCATGGCATCCATGTGTATCCGAAGGAGTGCTGAATAAACCACTAAATAACAACAAGTCACTTTAAAAAAAAAAGCTCAGACGCAGCTTATGGAAGTTATAAAGGTCTCCATTGCAGAAACCACCCTTGCATTCTGCAGCTCTGGTAATTTTATCACAGCTGCCAGCATACCAAGAAGGAATCAGTTGCCAGCTCTGCGATCCAAGACACACTTAGGCAGCTTCCTGTCTGGACCACCTGGAAGAGTACGCTTCTCATCGCATTGATGCAACATTTATCTGAGATGAAGCTGAGACGTTATTGTGTGACAGGTCAAGTGAGGTCAAAGGAAAAGAATATATAGCTTTTCACTGGTAACTGATTGATTTTGTCCCATTCTTCTTCAACAGCTGGTGGTGAAAGACACTGACCTATGAACAGCCCACATTTAAAGCTTCACCCTGTCTCACTGGGGTGCCCATTAGAAAAAACAATTAGGTTTGGTAGTGCCAAGAATAGGCACCATAGGGGGGGGGACTAGGATGCTAAGAAAGAGGAAATGGCAGATGATTCAACTGCAGCATGGATGTCAGTTTTAATCACAAGTTAAGTCTGACATCAGTGCTAATGTGGACGAATCTCCCTCCCTAAAAAGAAAATACATCCACAGACAGATCAAAGTTCAGTCAACTGAGTCCGTTTTGTTACAAAGACAAACATGACTTATCTGAGTGAAACTCCTGCCCCCACCAGGGCTCGCAGCGTGGACGCTGTGAAACTACATGACAAATGTGCATCTAAAATCATTAATACAGAGGAGATCATGATAAGTCGGGGTTAGACGTTTTACAACTCGACTCCAGAGCAGATTCTTGGACGAATTCCTCACAGAAATACAGACATGCAGATGTTTCGTAACTTTGACAGCCTACGACGGTTTAATTAGTTTGTTTTGTTTAAATGAAGCAATCGTAGACAGGTACATTTAATACGCTTCTTTAAGTCAATCAAAAGCTAATAATATGCCCTGTGTTGATTAACAGCACAAAAGCACACTGTATATAGTTAAAATAACCATATAACACGACTGTTATTAGAGCTAAGTTAACATTAACGTTGCGATAAGTTCGCTAAGATTTGGTAAAGTTGTCAGTAGCAGTCCACGTACCGATTTGACCAAATGCTTTTCTTTCAGCGACTCCTGTCCTCAGCAATAAAAAAAAAACAACACAACGCTTTTCTCTGTTTTCTATGCAGAAAATGTTGTGTTTAGTCCGCAGGTTTCTTCTTTTCACATGATTACAGCCACTCAGACGCGCACATCCCGACACTGTTCATCTGCACCGTGTCCGACAACGCGACGCTCGTCTCATCTTAGCAGCACGGCCAGCCGATGCTGCTTTCACGGTCTGTCGGGAATGTGACGATCGTTAGTGAACGCACGTGACAACATTGATGTGAATTTCTTCCGCTTCTGGCTCCTCTTGAGTGTAAATGGAAAATATATAGTTTAATTTAATTTATTTTGGAGCCAAGAAGCACTTTCTGAGTGAATTAATAATATTGTCTATACCGCTGATGATCATCATTTGATTCGACAAAAAATAATAGATACCTAAAAGTTATAGTATAAATATATATATTAAAGTCATATATACAATGTTTGATACATATTAAACATGAGACATTATCTATATTTAATGCAAATACAGAAATAAACCAGTTTTAAGATTTTCAAATTTACGAGGAACAATTGAATGCGACAGAGAACCGCCTGTTTTTGACACACAAGTGATTATTTGGCGAGTGTCACTGGTGTTTACATATCTTAACATCTGGTGAGCATAGTTTAGTCATGTATTTAAGAATGAGAAAGTTAAAATGACTTGAAACATACAAAATGTTTATTATATAGTTTTCTATTAAAGTATCTTTACTAATCAATGAAAGGCTTGTGAAATGACAATGAATTCTAGCCCTGCCAATTACATTTATGAGGGTCAGGTCAGTAGAATGGGGGGCTCACAAAAGCTGGCTTCAGTGATTTTTTTAGGTGGGTGCTAATTTATGTGCGACTGATTAAATTAGAGAGGGGTGCTTTGCTTTGAACGATTCCCTTTCTGACCTCCTATTGCAGATTGTCTCGGGATCCCCACACAGGCAATATGACTAAAATATAGGCTATAGGATGACTGTCCTTAGTTAAGAGTTAACATAACGTGAACATGTAGCTTTCATTGTCATGTAGTGGTATAAAACACTGATGTCACTTCATTAGAATGTGTTAATTTATTATTTGCATGTTGCAATGCAAGACATGTGTTATCCCATTGATTCTGAAAAAGACAAAGGATTTATACTTGACTGGATTAAGTTCTTTTAGGTTTTTGTAGTCTGAACTGACAGTGAAAATGTTGCAGAGATGAACTTCTAACAAGCTCAAGTCGCCATCTGCTGGTAAGAAAAATAGTTTCTGTACGTCTGTCAAGTTAAATGTTCTCTTCATTTCCCGTAAAGAACAAAACTTTTAAGAGGTGTAACAATGGAGCTTAATATACATGACATTTTTATAACACAACTTATTGTGAAATATCATCATAAGTGTGCAGGACAATTCCTGATTTTAAGATAAGCTATGTGCTTAAAGTGTTGTTTTGTTAACTAAACATCATACAAGATTGCAAGGAATATATTTGAAGGTGTGATTTAATGTTTTAAGTTAAATTAGGTTAAATGACGTGTGGTTTAGTTTTGACCCAGCTGCTGTGTCCTGATAAAGACATAAACCGGCTGCAGATCTGAGGTTAAAGACCACAGCATTCAGCATAAGAGGAAAGTTCTGCAGCTCAGATATGTTTTGTTTTATACTTACTATATTACTTACTACTATATTTCTTCAAGTTTTATAGACAGGACAATCAAATCAATCAACAGTTAAATGAATGCAACTTTGATTATGTTTAAACCAAGTCATATCTCCCTTAGTTACATTTTAATGCCAGAAAGCAGGTTAATGACTATCTGACAGTTGAGATGTTGCAATTGCATATTAATCATGTAGGCTACCCAAATATATGTGGTAGGTAAAAGCACTGTGTACAAATATGGATACTGGAAAAGCCAGAAGGCAGAAGTGACATCTGGGGGAAACTGTGAAAGTAAATAGAACAAACTGCATGCAGTTATCTTGTATGTGTTACCACAGCGTATGCATGCTTAGTAGACAGACTATGATTAATCTCACACAAAATAAGATATCAGCAGCTGGTCATGTACATCAAACGAGTCTGTGTGGTTTGCTTGTGTTTAAAATAGAAAAGTATACAGAAAAATTGTTAAATTGTTAAAAAAGTTAGCTACACTTGACTCTTTAAGGAGGAGATTGAAGCCAGATGATCTTTTTCACACAAGCTTTTTCAAATGTAAATTTTGAGTTATTTTATTTAGTATAAACATGATACTGTCAATTTTACAGAAACCTATATCATGTAATATGTACAAATATTTTAAAACATTGAATATATGGCAGTAAATATTATCTAATATATCCATTACGCTTGTTCTAAAAACACTTGAAAAATCATTGACAAAATAACGTTCAAGCAAAACGTTCCTCAAAATTCAAAGAGAGTATGTACAACATGATGCATCAGCCACAACATTTAATCCACCTGACGGTTTATTTGTTTTAGTGAACAGGGATCAGCATGTGCACTGTGACTGGCCCACAGCAATGCAGCAATGTTAAATGCACCATGTTTCTGACACCTGTCGATCATGACCAGTATTAAATTTTTCCTATGTTGATCCCCGTCCAGCACGCCATTAAAACCACCACATGGGCTTAATGTTGTGACTGACTGGTGTATGTGTGATCCAACAGAATATGTAACAATGGTGCAGACAACAAGATAAAAAGACAACCGACAAAGGTAAAGAAGTTTGGTGTGGTAGGGCTTCAGAAAGTAGACACAATCACCATATAATGTTATGACACAGAGTCAGTGTTATAGAAAATTCCACAGTAACTCAATAATTTAGACTATTACTTTGAAGTAACAGACCAGCAGGGATCTGTGTTTTTACTGTATTTTTACTGTATTTGATTAGTCGCTGAGTACCATCAGATCATGTGAGGGAAGCAAAGACAAAAAAAAAAACATAACATATACATACGTATACATTTAACCTGATGCAATGAGAACCATGTTTATAATATCTAATGGTGATCTACCTCCACACTAATGAAAATGCTTTTACCTTTTAACCTGAATACAAACAGTTGTCCAACAACAAATTTTTCCGGGCTGTTGCATTAAATACAAGCCTAAAAGTCAAATAATTACACATTACATTTCATCAGTGAAGACATTCTGCATACTGTTTACGTCCCCCTTAATGACACTTCCATACACTGACAAAATTAAAAAGGTTCCCTCAAGGATTCAAATTGGAGTCAATATTACTTCCTCACAACAATCTTGTTCAGTAGATGTCTTAGCTCCAGCAACCTGTGTCATTAACCATCGGGACATGTGTCAAAAGTGAGGGCTGAGAGATTTCAGATGGGTTTGGTGGTGCTGTTGTACACCAGACGCTCTCTGTCTTCTAGTGAGGTGAACTGGGCGTTGCTGGCCGGCACACGCTGGTGTTGTGAGGACGCCTTCTTTGTCTTCATGAGGCAGTACGCAAGGGTGCCTAGTAGAAGGACAATAGCTACACTCAAGATGGCAGCTATCGCTATTATACCTGTTAAAAAAAAAAAAAGATATCAATTCTGGAAATGGTAAAGACTGAGATCGTAACAACAGAAAAGGAAAAAGAAGGAGAGTAATATACCTGTCTGGCTCTCGGACACACTACGATCAATCTTCCCTTCCTTTACAAATACATCATCACCTGAAATGTAGAAAAACACGATATATTTTCTACATTATGTGGAACATGACACACTGTTCCACAAAACACAGAGAAAAGTTAAATTCAGTGTAAATGTACTCTCCAAGCAAGTTGAAAATGTAACTGCAAGGAATCCCATTCACATTACATATAGACATCTGATCCATTGACAATATAAAAATACTGATTAAAGCAGCATTAAGTTTTCATTTTTCATTTTCTTTGTCGTGTTACCTCAAAGTCACACATTTTCTTTCCTATTTCACACACACTCGCTTTTGCCAGTGAAAGTGGAAGTTGATTAGAAAGCAGATCTGAGAAAACTCTTCGTGGTGAAAACACTGCACGACTGAGACATACAATTCTATTAAAATATGTGAGGATACTGGACAGAATGAACGTGGGAACAAAATGATACCATCTCCATGTGTTTTGTGAAGCTTTTCACCAGTGTGTCTGTATGAAGTCTGGGTTTCGTGGCAATCTCAGATTTTATACAATGTATGTCTTAGTGGTTGGATGTTAGGTAGCCTGACAGATATTATAATATCCAGAAAATGCCTGGTTAACATTAATAATAACCTACCTGTCACTCCATGACAAGCTGCCAGACAGGACTCCTTAGAGTCAAATCTGTTCTCGTTTCCAGGGCAGCCACCATAGTTGAAGCGAAAGCAGTCCTGTTTTCCAGGTCTGTAGTACCACTTAGTGAGACTGTCCCTGCAGCTTCCTGTGTCGGGGGGCTGTGTGCAGAGCACTGTGGATGATAAATGAACAGGTAGGTTGAGACTGAAGGCAGTTGAAATGGATGCAAGAGTGATGTGCATTTATTATCATTGACAAAAAACATCAAGGTGATGTGGCACAAATCTAAAAAATAATTACACAAAAAATGAATACGTAAAAGTTCAGATCACCTTTTTGTTCATCCACTGGCATAGTTCTCAGAATCTCAAAGTCATCCTTCACTATCAGGCACATAAAAGGACACAGGACACAATTCAAATCAGAACTAAAAATAAACATCAGTTTATGCATTTATAATTTACAAAAGCTTACATGAAAGTGAAGCTTAGTTTATATAGTCACTGCTCACCCTCCTCGCACGTCTGCTCATCAGAGCCGTCACTGCACTGTGCAGTTCCATCACATTCCAGGCCTTTCTCCAAACAACAACCACTAGTACAGGTGAACTGATACGGGGCACACGGAGCATCACACGTTTCTACTGTGGCACAGAAATGGAGCACATTGTCTATGTAGTTCACCACAACTGTTCCTGTCTCAAATGACAATGAGTCACTAAACAGAATTATCACTCAGATCTGCACATGGTTCATTCTCAATGAGCTTGTTTTACCCACTAAAACCCACAGTACGCTAACTGCTCATCCCCAACACACATGAGCATAAAGAAGCATTTCACGAGTTACCAAAACAGAGCTAAAGAATACTGAATTTACATTTGCCAGGTAATCAGAAACACATTAATCAATAATAAATGCTAATGTACACATGCACATTTGTTCTACCATGTCTTAGCATCTTATATACTGGTTGCGTTTACTCTATCTTAAGCTCTGGAGGAGCATTTCAATTTTATTTGCACTAGTACACTTCCATTGTTCGGTTTCTACTTGTTAACAAAAAGGCATGGCGATTTAGACAGATATCAGATTTCACCTACCTTGATTCGTGGGAATTTGCAAGCCTCTACCGTGACCTATGTTTTCTGAAAGAAAAATAGGGAAACAAAATGAATATTTTTAAAACAAGACATTTCCCAAGTAAATGTACTGTATATTCATCAGGTAACTCCCAGCAGTAGCGCTGTAGTTATCTTTACATATTTCTATGTGTATGAGCAGAGCACAGATACCCATGCCACCGCAGGCTTTGGTGCACTCGTCCTTGGTGAGATAGTTGTTGCGATTCTCTTTGCAGCCCCCAAATGTGAACTTCTCACACTCTCCTGAGGCAGCGTTGTAATGCCATCGAGGGAAGGAGCCGCGACATGGCCCAATCTTCTTCGGAGCCATACAGTGGTCTAGTGAGACACAAAATAAAGGATTGTTTCCCCAATTAATACAAGTTCTTTTTGTGGTTATTCAATAGTATCCAATGGAAATAACTCAAACTCATATACATTTTACATTACAATCTCTATCTGCAGTTTGTTGAAATCACAAGAGGACAATATAATGCCATTTCCTTTCATTTGTTATTGAGTTAATTAGTTATTTTTTTATGGTTTATTTAACGGTGCCAGTGCAGCGCACTGATGTGACAAACACTGCAGCACCAAAGTTATAAAAATGTTATAAGTTGTCAGCACTCTGATATTATTCACATCGTTTCTGAAATACAAAAAAGTACAAAGAACACTTTTGTTGCCTCAAATGCATGACCCAGTTTATGTAACCCTCAACAGTTCTGTCATATATATGAGACATATTTTGTGGGGCGTCCTTTCGTGGTTTGTCCTAACTTCCTTTATCTTTGTGTCTGTCTCGTGAGTAGACGTAATTACACGTGAAACTGTCCCAACTACAAAAAGGAAGCGGTGTGTTGAGACAAAAAAATATGGTAAGAGAAGGTGATGTATAGAGTCTGGTCTGTGGTTGATGAATCACTTTATGCTCTTGTTCACAAAATAGCAGTCTCAAGCATGATCTAACAAATGACATAAGGAACAAGCTATTGTTTGGGTGTATGTATGCGGCAGCACAGTCATGTGGAGTCACTGCCATACCCATGCATATTCCACTGAAGTACATTCCTTACTCTACTCAGGACAAAAGCTGTTAATGGGTAACTGAACCAGTGAATGCTTAAAAGTCTCCTCTCCTCATAAAGTCTGCAATAAACCAACACAAACCTGAGCAAAGCACGTGTTGTTAATGAAATAAAACTTTAATCAATAATCAAAAGGATCACAATGACTACTTCAGTCTCCTTGTTTGTGTAACCCAAACCGAAACCTGACTGACAGGTTCTGTTGAGTCGGGGGTGGAGAGCGCAAGATGGTGGCCTAGCATTGGAACAGTAAAAACTACAACAACTGCAGCATTCACTTCCTTTTCTGGAGAATCCCCAAACATAAACCTGCTGTGCTGAGCTTCAATGTGGATTTCTGGGCTGCGTTTCAAGCCAAACAACCTGGACGCATGATGTGACAAACCATGTTCCCACGAGTAAGAAATATCTAGTTCCCTACATCAGCCGGTTTGCTACCCACGAAACCTGAAGCTTAACTAATCTTCTTATAGCATGAGTCTTTATCGCTCCATCTTCACAACGTTTCGTCATTTAGTCCACAGGTATTAGGCGAGCATGCCTTGACAGATTTTGATCATAACAAACATAGAATAGCTCCTGCTTGTGAAAAATGCCAAGAAACTACCAAAGAAAATGATAAGATGAGTTCCTCAGAAAGAAATCCTTTGAGGTTAAAAAAAACAACTTAATATTTTGAGCTTTAACTGGTAGGTTTGAGGTGGGCTATTTAGTAAGTTTTCAAATAATTAATAGACAAAAATCTGCTTCACCTGTGTCCCATAATTAATCACAATGCAAGTGACTCTGAATAAGTCAAAAGTAATGCAGTGGACATATGAGTCATGTTTACCACTGATACTCATACAATCATTTCTTCTAGCTTCGATGATCATTCTGAGGTTTCAGTCAGGTTTCTACTCACGCTGCGATTGCTCAGGGGTGAGGACCAGGACGGTAACTTTGGTTGAGTCTGACTGGCCGGCAGAGTCTGTGACCGTCAGCTGGAACTTGTACATTCCGGATGACAGATTGGAAACGATAATCTGGTCATCAAAGTTGGTTTTCTAGAAGGCGTGACAGGACAATGCTGTGTGTACTGTATCTCAATGGGAGTATTTTTTCAATTAAGCCACAAGCACAACACTATAGTGAAGAACTGTGTACATTCAGTGACTAGACTCACCTCAATAACAGCATAAGGATTACCAGAGATCATTTTCCAGTTGTAGGACAAACCCTCTTTGTCATCTTTGCTCTCTAGGCCGTTCAGAGTGACAGTGTCCCTTGGTTGGACAACTTGGTCGGGTCCTCCGATTGCCACTGGTGGACGATCCATTTCATCTGAAGTGACACCGTGAGATCAGTGTATATCACATATTGACAAGCTTTGGGATAACTCGACCACAGATATGCAAGAACACAACACAACAATAGATCAGCAACAAGTGAAGAGGCAGGAAACTTGAACCGGTAGTGGGGGTTGCGGGGGTTGGTTGGCGTGTATAGACATGATGGTTTCTGCTGCAAAATACGTGGCCTGATTACAAAGTGTGTTATAACACAGACCAGTGAAGGATGGTGAAATACATTATTTGCGCTCAGTGACAACGTTAAGGTAAAATCAGCATTTTTCACTTATAATAAGTGACTGACACAAAACCATTGAATTAGGTGGTTTTCTCACACACTCATAGTTTTTCAGATCTTTTTATCTTATTTCCCTCTGTACATATTATGTTTAATTTAAATGATATCTTCAGGAGCTTACCTGTGGGCGCATCCACCGCAAGATAACCTTCATAAACGGAGTCCATTATGTAATTGATGTATCCCGTCCTTCTGACAAAGTGGCAGGCGTATTTCTTTTTGTAGAGACAATCAAAGAGAAAGCAGGACTTGACAAAGCCTTCCTCGTCTGCTTTCTCCATGAAGGCGACGTTGCACTTCGGCTCCTTGCAGCAGGCGACCAAACAGTCTTTGTATCGATTCAGTTTAGGCGACGAAATGAACGTCGCTCCGTCTTTCACGGAGTCGTCGGCATCGAGAACAAAATCCTCCCGTCCGCTCTTAAAGTTGGCCAGACACTCCTGACCCACCTCTTGGCCTCCAGCGGAGCCGATTAATAATAATAAAAACAGTCCCAGGTGTACTATAAGGAGGGAATTCATGTTAAGTCCGATATAAAAAGCGCACTGATTATCCACTGATCACCTGTGACAACAGTCAGCGGAGGGTAAGAAGAACTTCTTATTTCAAAGAGTCGACTTCTTCATTCAGGCCGCATAAATGGCAAACACTTTGCTTCTTACCAGCAAATCACCTTCCAGTAAAATGTGGTGAAATGACGCCTCCCGACTTCCTGATATTCACCCAGAAAGCTTCACAAAAGTTTCACCAGGCTGATCTGATCATTCACAACTTCGAAACTCACAGAAAAGAAAAACCTGCTTGATGTCGACAGACAAAAAAAAAAACTCTAAGCAATCGACATGGCCCAGGTGACTCACTTGAGAAATACAGGAAGTGTAATTCCACTCCTGATGCCACACCCGTTGTTGCGGGCCCAAACAAAACAGGCACCGAGCGCCGAGCGTGCGTGAGAGCGCATTCTTCCATGCGCAGTACTCCAAACAGTCTACACCTTATCACTGTCATACATTAAGATTAACCCAGCTTTATTACTGTCGTTTCATTCTGTGCTATGAACTCGCAGTTCTTTTATTTGTACCTGTGAAGAAGAAAACACTATTTCTACATAGTTTAAAATCTAATAAAACAATAAAATTGTTGTGCTCCTAAAGACAAAATTACGTATAAACAAAGGAAACCACAGTAGGTAGGTCCCTTCATCTATGTATGATTATGTAAGCTAATTACAAGTACAATTTTAAAGAATTTCTAATTAATTTAAATATAATAAAATTTTAATATTTCACATTTCTGCTACTTTAGACTTGATTACCTGACAGAGGCTAATCTCTTTTAATCCAATACAGTTACTGGACTATTACAACTGGAATAATAATACAAATTATAATATAATCACAAGAGTCTGTTGATCCTCATTGTGAAAGTCACAAACCACTCAGCAGTGTGTTGAGTAATCCACATTGAAGTGTTTAACATATGAATGTTTCAACAATTATAATCCAGTTATATCATAATAATTAACATGGAATTAGCCATTCTGCATTAATGGTACTTTTACTTTTGTTACTTTAAGTATTTTTAGACTTTTGTATGTATGTTTGTATTGTATGTATGTAATTAACTTTTTAAATACAGAATGTTTCTATCAACATCACTGAGCTGAATAAATCAAGTTGATAAAAATGTCTGTTAAGACAAACATTAACAACTGAGACAGAGGCAGCAGTACAAATACTAACTAAAATTACATTTGCCTCTACACATTTAGTGACATCTGTCTACCTTCTGGCCTCCATCTTTCTGATTTACAAGCTTTAATCCAGAAGGTGGCAGTACAGCTACACCCACGGCTGTAGGAGCAGCACAGGGTGATGTTTTTCTGTAAAACATGCTTTTTTTTTGGCTCATACTCTTTCACATACAGTACAACCACTAACATCTCTTATCGTTTAACTTCACAGGCTCCCAATCTTCACTTGCTAGTTGTAGTGATACTGACATGATTCATGCACTGAGTCATCAGATTATAGTATGCGATGAGTCATGATACCATGTGAACCTGTCAGCAGCTGAAAGGAGCAGGAAGTGGTTGACTATATTATGAAATGTGGATGTATTGGATCATAATTCCAGCTAAATTCACCTGAGGGACGAGTGATACTCTGAAAAATTTACGTAGTATCCGCATACTCTGCAGCTTTCAGTACACTGAAGCTAAGTCTGCGTCTGCTTTTCTTTTCAGTACGTCTGAGTTGAGAAGGCCTACCACAGGTCTACGGCTCACATCCCTTTTTTAAGACAACCAAGTAGCACATGACAGGATGAATGAATTTGTTTGCCTGGAAAGGTGAGCTGCCAGAGGCACTCAATAATTCAGTGTTTGTAACAGACGGCGCATTGGTGGTTGAACACACTCAACTATGACTGAATGGTAGTCCCTGCCAAAACAAAAAACTGGAACCCCAATATTGATATCGTAATAGGATCTGTGGAAACTGTGCGGCCTGTTGTTCTGTAAAAATTTGGTATTAAGAAGTACAACTATACATTTTTGATCTTTTTTATGGTGATGTTGATGTTTGACTTTTCCAAAAAAAAGTTGGTTTAAGACTTTTATATGACATTTGACTAGCCGCCATAAATAGTGCTCTCCAATCCATCCATTATTTACAGGTGTGTAACTCAGGATGCCAATTTGACTTCAAGGCTTATTGAACGTACACCTGATAATGCCTCCTTATAAAGGACAGGGCAGCTATCACACTGGAGGAACTCGGCTCACCTGTCAGGGGGACCCAGCTATTGTTGGAAGTGTTTGTGAACAAGAGCTCTTAGCATGTTGAACCTTTATGACTTTGTGAAAAGATAAATACTTTAGATCCTCTTAGCGTTCTTAATAAGAAAGTGTTGGCTAGGGTGTTGGTATTTAAATGACTCAGATCATACAGTAGGTATGTCTACAAATCATACGATCGGAGATTAAAGAACACACATTTACTGTACTGTGATGTTAGTGTTACATGTTGGCCAATCTGAAGTCAGCGTGATAATAACAGCTGTATAACTGTGGTTGCCCTCTGACCCTTTCTCAACTTTTATATTGCTGTAATTGACCTATGTACTCGTACATGCTATAACACAGGAGAAGAGAGCAAAAAGCAAACACACACCCTATAAGGTGCATGTGCACACACACACACACGCAAATGCATTCACAAATTCACACACACACACACACTGAGGCATATCTCATTACCATCCTCCTGATAGTGCAGCCAGTGGGTGTTGCAAGAGGAGGAGGAAAGGAGAACAAGACAGTGAGCTTTAGAGAGAGAGACAGAGAGAGAGAGAGAGGGAGAAAGGACGAGGACAGACAGAGAGCCAAACCCAGCATTATAGATAGGGTGAGCTCGAACACTTAACAAAATAACAGCAGATACGAGTGGGAACAGCAGCCCACTGAAAAAGCAAAAGCAGCACTATACAGCAGAGACAGAGCATCAGTGTAAGCCAGACGTGTCAGATTGTGGTTCTGTGTGTTTGTGTGGGGGTGCTCTCATTGTGTTTCCACGGTTCTCCTGAGGCCGTGGCAGCCATGGCGTCAGAGCCTAGCACCCAGTCCAGGGTGATGTTCCAGACAACGGACAAAACAGAGGAGCCAGCGCACCGCAAGCTGGGCAAGCTGACAGTCAAATACAACCGCAAAGACCTGCAGAAGAGGCTGGATATAGAGGAGTGGATCGACGGGCAGCTGCACCTGCTGTTTGACTGTGAGGTAGGCTGTGGCTGGCTGGCTCACACACACACACACACACACAGACACATAGATGCACAGTGTTGGGTACCTGAACAGGAGGGGAGGGAAGTTAGCAAGGAAGGCACTGAACTAATCATAGGTGCCTACGGTGGGCTATCCATCATGAGAAATTGCAGTGACCTAAAAGAGGAGTGGGTGGAAGGAAAGTGGCGGTGCTTCATGGCTGCACTACTGTGTCATCAACTTGAAATATGTGCAACATCAGCCATGTAGTGTGAAGTCTGGTGTTGTGCCACAGCGATAAGTGTAATCTATTTTGCAGACATACGATGCGTAATTGAAGCCATTAGGAAGCATTTGGAAGCATGTTGCAACCTTGTCAACACACCACTTTAAACACACAGTTACAGAGTGTGTAGTAAAATAGCTAACAGCCTAGGATGAGTAGCATGATAAGCAACCAATTTTAATGAGGAACGTGGATCATAGGAACAATATTCATATGACTATGTGATAAAGTAATAAAGACATTCCAGGAAAAGCAATAAAAGTCAAAGCTAAGGACATAGAAGACAAGAAAATATTTTCTATTTTAATTTACCTCAAATTCTGCTTTATTTACTTATTGCTTTGCTATTCTGTTTCACGTCTTGCTAGATGCATCCAGGACATGATAACACCATTCTCCTTTCTGCTTGTGTCATTCTTCTCTGGTGCCGACACACTCTTGTGGATACAGTCACTCAATTACAATGCATCAACTTCATAGAATACTTAGATTATATATCAATATATAGATAATTAGAGTGATTAGATGTATGTAATCATCATTTCTATATCGTGTTCAATTAATGGCCTAATTGTGTAGACAATCGGTTTAATATGTGCATGGGATTATACATCAGCCAGCTCTCTCTCTCTCTCTCTCACACACACACACACACACACACACACACACACACACACACACACGGCAGCACAACTTTCATAACTCCACTCCTGTAGGATGGGACAAAATCCAATTATGTCAGATGCTCCATATTGATTTGCTTGGCATTCTCTGAGGGGAAACCATGGCAACAGATGTCTCTTCACCCACATGAGGCTGTATGGCACAGTGGAATAAGGGGGTGTCTGTTGTGGAGCACAGGCTTCCTAATGATGATGCAGATCAAATGACAGCGCTGCCTCCGTTTCATGCCGGAGAAGGCGGAGTGTTTCTCTTTTAATTCTCAAACCACACGGAGGCCGTTGGCTGCAAATGGAGTGTAGTTACCTCTCTGTCTGGCATCCTCTGACACTGCCAGGGAACCCTTTACATGACAATATAAAATATGACATATTCTGATGGCTGGCTGAAATGGAAGTTCCTTTTCCAGCAAAACTACTGATGAAACAACTCCAGTTATCTCAGCTGAGATTAGACTGGTAGATAGCGAGGGTTAAAGTTGACTGGTTTTATTTGAAACATTATGCTAGGTAATTTTTAATATTGTTCTGCTATTTTTAATCAGTATTTTATTCATGAGATATATCCCATTTGCACCCCAAGCCTTCCTTAATACGGTTGTGAAAAAGGGGGGAAAAAGAAATCTGGAAACCAGGACACGAGGATAACAAAAACAGATCTGAAGTCTTTTAACTCTTTTGATCCTGTCCCAGAAACATGTAATTATTTCATGCCTCGTGTTCTGGCAGTAACATTACGTAAGTGTGAGGTTGTCCCACAGCTGGCTGAATAGTGGGATGAGATGACAAAAGATACGCCAACACTAGAAATGTAGTTGATTCAATCATAATACCTGTCGTCATACACTGAATTAACAAAGTTTCTCCTCTGTGAAGCTTTATTTCACATCACTGTATATTTTGTACATATACCGAATACATTGTAATATGTGAATTAGACATTTGTATGGAATTAGTCGAGGCTCGTCCATGTGTACTGACTAGCGTAATGAATTTTGCATTGGCTCAGGGGAAGGTAACTCTGTTGGTTCTAAGTCTTCCGTGTGGAAGCATTTACCATCAGTCCCCTGTGTCACCACCTGAATTATTTAACCACATCTCTAATTCATACAAGCCTCGGTCTGGAGTGGCCACCTTCTTTGCAAATATCACACCTTTTGAAAAACTGTAAAATAAAATGTGTCTTATGTTCTTGATATACTTAAAAATAATGAGCAACAACACACATTAGGTGTAAGTTCAACATAAGTGTGTTTCCCTGCCGTCACACAACTATTCATGTTTTCTTTTTACACTGATTAGACATTTTGACCCTCACTCGGTGACGTTAATGAATATTTTGATCAGTGGTGAGCTCGTGCCTGGACAGGAAAAGTGAGGGGTCTGATAAGCTAAACACAGCACTGGCATCTGTTCGAAACAGCTCCACTTCCTGGGCATGGTTTCCTTTACATTGTCAATGCTGACACTGTTACATGTTTAGTTGTAATATTTACTAAGATGATATGTTAAAGGAATAGTTCCACACGTGGGGACTATACGGTCCTTTTAGCTGTATGGTTTTTAGTTTAATGGAAAGAAAATAACAACAATCAGCAAGTCATTACACTAGAGAAGACTGGAAATGAGGGAAACAGCCTAGATTTGTTAGAACAATCTATCAGTACCTCTACAACTACTAAAAATGCTCTTTATTATTTGTTCGTTCACCATTTACCCATTTAGTTTTACACATAGCTAATTTGGCTGCTGGATCTACATTTTTAACACACGTGTGAGAATGGTATCCGTCTTCTCACAGTGAATGACTTACTTTCTCAAAATGTCAAACTATTGCATACAAACCTGAATTAATAGATCAGCTGGAGCTAATTTCATTTCAACAAGCTCCATTACATGGTACATACATCCTGAACAAAGAAACAACGTGTTTTGGGGAGAAAAAACTGTTTAAAAACCCCACCCAAAACTCTTGTATTAATAAAACGTACAAAAAACATAAATAATCATGCTACGACTAGGGTTCCAAATGTGACAGAAAAAACGGGTCAGCGCATGATAATGATGTATCTTTACAGCTTAAGAGTTATAAATTCTAGTGGAGGTCATTGTATCTTGACAAAATATGATGCCCTGTTCAGACTGTATTTGTATTGCTGTTTGAAGCTGAAATCCTCTGAGAACCACTTTGATATTCATGAAGTTCAGTACTAGTGCCAACAATCATTTTAGCTTTAGTCCATTGCTTTTAACTTCAAAAACTGCTACTGGGATATTTTGCCCAGAGACCTCATTAAAATGCTATTTTCCTCTGACAATGAAGATCTCAACAAGCTGTAAATTGCTAACTGTGTACACCATAAAACACTGAAAACTCAGTGGAAGGTCCATATCACATTTCTTTGTGATGAATGCACATTACCCTCAGCTCAGTGAAAATGTCTCTCATTGATATTCAGTGGTGCTGTGTATGGTTCTGCAGTCACAGGGCAGGAAGAGGAAGTTTAAAAACAGTATAAATCACATTTGTATACATAGCTCATGCGGTAGTAGGTTTCATTTTCACATACACGAGCACTGAGTATAAAAAGGACTAGATTTACATTCTGAAATATATCATGTAGAAAAACACATAGAACTACTTGGTCTGACCCCATTAACACAACATACAAACTGAAAGACCACAGCCTAACACATTAGAGCTGGTAAAACCAAACGAAAAAAAAAGTTCAGCCCTGCATGAGTCCTGCAGACATCAGCAGAATCACGCGGGGTCCAAACTGGTAGTGTGTATCAATTAGAGTGGGCACAGGGGACTTTGAAGGTGGGCCCATCTATTCTGCCACTCAGCACTTCCACATTGATTAGCTCTCTCTTCATCCAGAAAGCTGTGCGAGACCCATCTTCACAAGCCATGAAAACTCCCCAACCGGAAAATATTCCACTTAAAAATAGGTCCCACTTGTCAAATACGAGCGTACACTTGCTGACTCTAGATTTCTTACTGTTCGGGATTTATCCACTGCTCATCCCTTCTGAAAATGTAGGTGAAAAGTGGATGAGAACTTATAATGTGAATTAATTACTTGCTATAGTTGCAAGATTCTGCTGCCAGTCACTGTTTAGTTAATGCTTATATTTCAGAAAAAAAAGATATACCATTCACAATATTAAGGTTAATGCTGCCCTTGGGTTTGTATCTCATTTCAGGTTTCTGGAATTAATACATTCTTAATAAAACATTTAAACTGGCAATGCATTCTCAGTAATGGCTGAGCTAAATGCCAGCAAAGCAAACCATCCATGAAATCTGATGGTGGCATGGAGCAAGTATGGCCTCCCGGAGCCTTTTTTGCCTCCATGCTTCAGTGCTCTTTAGCTTTGCTCATGTGCACATCAATCACATCATTGTTATGACCAATTGTTTGGGAAGAAGAAAAACTGTATTTGTCTTTATTTCTATAAAGCTACCAACAAATATTAACTCAGAACACTGAGAAAAGTAGTGTATGGTGTTCACAGTTTAAAAATTAACATTCAAGGAATTTCACTGTGCAGCAGTAAAGTCCTTGCCATGTTGCATCACATCCTGGATCACATTTTACGCTCTCTCTTTTCCTTCTGAATAACAAGGCTCGGTGGTCTGGACAGTGATGGCAAGAAGCTCACATTAGACAATGTCTGCAGGAGCTTCTGTAGCAAAAAAGTGTGGGCAGTAGAGAAATATAGTCTTAAACATTATGTTTCTTTGATTTTACAGGAGGAAGATATACCAGAGTTAGAGATTGACATAGATGAGCTCCTGGAGCTCTCAGATGAGGGACAGAGAAGCCGACTGCAGGTAAAAGCCATTTATTTATATATTCAGTCATTTATGTGTTATATGTTGTTCCTAATTGACACCTGGCAACACAGCTGACTATTTGTCATGTGAGGGATGTGTGAACAACCACAGGAATCCAATGTTTGCTGTGGAAAAGAAATGTGCAGCATTGTTAATGAGCCTATTTCTGTTCTTTGTTAGGAGTTACTGCAGGAATGTGGGAAACCAAAGGAGGTAAGAAAAAACAAACCTATCACTTATATGAAACTACACACCAGCATATAAAATATTATATCATCAGAGAAAAATAAGGTTGGTTGTCTTGTCTAAAATAATTTCTTTATCATTCCCATAGGATTTTATCAACGGGCTGCTGTACAGGATAAAGGGTCTACGCAAAATGTCGGGTCCCTTGAAGAAATAATTATAGGTCAAATATAGAATTGAGACAATGTGGAGCCTCTTATGTACCCATCTCCCACACGTTAACTGTTTGGATGCCTGTATGTGCAGTTCACGTGAGAGTGGGATCCTCTTCCTGCCCTTTGGGCCCTTCAACATCAGTCTAACACCAGAGAAGTTGGGTTGTGAATGGATTTAAAAAAACAAACTTCAATCTAATTTATGGACTGCTATACAATTTGTCTACCATAAATATTACAATAATGCACATAAGATAGAAGTTGTACTGAATATTACTCAGATGGACTGTTTTTTTTGTGTAAGACTGTACATTTTCTGTTGCCTATTTATGTACATAAATATTTTTGTCCTGATAACATGTTATATGTCAAAATAAAATTTAAAACATTTTCAAAACAAGGCTGTTGCAGCATTATCAGAAGGACTACCTGTGATGTGATAATATCAGGTTTATTCCACACATACAAATATATATTGACATGTCCATTACACCCATTAATTTACAGTACCAATTAAACTACTCCGTAACCTCAATAGTATATTTTATTACTGCTCTAAAACACTTAATTGCCTTTTAAGAACTGCAATGGCCTAATGTCCAAAGATAACTGTATAACTTTACTACAGTATGGCTGTTAGCATTTCATTCCCAGAATACATGGCTCTGTTTTCTTGCGTTAATTTTTCAACAGAGTGACTGAAACAAAGGAGACGTTGACATGTCAAGTCTAGGAGTAAACACAGTGAAATCTGCAGCAGGAAGGTCCATTAAGCATGCATCCATTATCCTCATCCATTTCCTGTCTGTGGCGTGTGTATGACATGGCCATAAAAGGCAAACGCAGTAACAGCCTCCATATAAACCTTAATGGAGAAAGCCCCGGGAGGGAGGAGTAATTATGGTTTCCCCTCAGTTAGCTGGACAGTAATGCACACTTATCAAACTGCACTCTGACCTTCTCCCTGCCATACACAGAGGGTCTTATGGTCGATGGCTCCATTATAGTAATTTGCTTTGTTCACCCCCACTTCCACTCTTGCTTCTCTGACACGATGGCCATCCCTACTTTAACACCACATTTATGACAAGTCCTGCTAGACTGAGACATTTTATGTTAAGTAATGATTAAGTCTGCAATCAATCAAAAGGCTTCAGTTTTAAAAATAAATCTAAGGAACGTGTCACAATGACGTAACGCTTGACCTTTTTGCTCCCATTATAGTAAAATTACACACAACAACAAGAAAGGCTGTACTCATGTCAATCTCACAGCCAAACATAGATTACAAGAGCAACTGTAGTGCCTGCCAAAAGAAAACAAAGCTCTCACTAATCCTTTTATACTGACTTCTCTGTGGATCTTCGCTCCAGAGCTGACAGCAGTCTGGGACCGTGGATCCAAGATGACGAGATGACAAGATGATCACGATGTCTCTGCTCTGTTTTCTGTACTTGTCGTCAAAATTTAAAAATAATCAGATGGTCACAAGTGCAAGATATGCCTTTGTTGCCTTTAGGAAGTAGGACAAGTGAAATAAAAAAAAGCTTCTTACGGAGTTTAAAACTACCAAGACTACCACTGTCTAAACCTGAGCTATGTTTCACATATTATACACACTGGTGTTGCATTTACATGCACTGACTTTTACACCTATCCCTTGATCTGTCATAAATGTTACTCATTGTGTCTTTGTTTTTTTTTTGTTTATCTAAAGCATTTTTGCCATTCCAGAAAGCAGACGCAGATCTTTCTATGATCTACACAGATTCAGGTTTAAGATAAGTTATTAGGGGTTCAAACTGTGGGTTCTGGCTTGCTTTGGATGATAAGTCACTTAAGGCTAAAGCACAAGTCTAACAGTAATGACTGAACACAGCCTAGTAAGACACACACCTACAGTAAAGTCTCACTATCATGTCTTCCTCTTCCTCTTCGGTGCAGTGTAGTTAGTGGTGCGGTGCTCCATCCTGTCATATTTATCATGGCCTTCCCTGGGGAGATAATTGAGTGTGGATTGATAATTCATCACACTAAATACTTTATATTCATGCTGCTTAACAGTATGGTAGCAGCCTGCCTACAATTAATCTGGGTCATGGTATGCATTCCAAATCACAGGCATCTTTCTTGGCCATCACAGTAAAGATTTCCATTCAAAGGTCTACACTGAGGGAGAAACCAGAATTTTTAGAGTTTATTAGAATAGATGTATGTTACCTGAAGCAGCGGTTACAGTAAAGATCTCCATCACAGGTGTGGCAGCGAAGTGCAGCATCTTGGTTACAGATGCAGCACCATGGAAGCTCGTCCTCATCACTGTCTGACGGCTGATGTGCAACAACAGCTGGAGAAACTACTCGCGCCTGGGTCATTAAAACAAATCCCAGCAAAAAGATGTTAACAGTTATTCTCTGTAATAGTGTGGAAAATTGATGAATTGGCATTTTTGTTTAGCATTTGTTTAGTACCGGTTTCTTTGTAGTTTTTTTCTTTTCTGTATTCCTTGGTCCACTATGCTCTAAAGGTATGTTGTAGCCACTGGCCTCATCTAGAGCAGCTTCTTCTGAGAGCTGCAACCAAAAAAATCTGACATTATTTTTAGAACAAGTCTCTAATTAACATTGCAAATTACTAACTGGCAAAATAGCAGCCTCTTGTGGATGCCCTAACTGAGCTGAGGAAGCATGTCACAATCTTTGTGTATTATCTACTTAGTAATAAAAGTATTAGATATTTTTCATTATCATCTACTTTACATTTATTTTGCCTAAATATCCACACCTGTTTTAACACTCTCCTCACAGCTTCTTCCTCGGTCTCCTCCTCACTGTCAGGATGTTGGAAGTCCTCCATAGTAACTAGAAGTAACATAATAAAGTTAAAAATAGGTTTCAGACATACTTTCAATTTCACACTTTTGCCATGGCCACAGTGTTTACTCTTATCACGTTCACATTCTGATGTAAACCGTGGATAATAATTAAGTTTAAGAAAGTGTTATACCAGATATTTGTGTGTGATGTACCTTTGTCTGGGTCCTGCCCCTTCAACTGTGCCATTCTCTTGGCCATGTGGAGGATCTCATCCTGAGAATGCTGCTCCTTCTTCAGCTCCTCCATGGCCTCATCCAGCAGACGGGTCTTCTCAGCCTCCAGCTGCTTTACCGCATCCTGGTTCTCCTCCAAGTTTTCATCCAGTGCCCCTCCCTCCCCCTTGTTGAGATCATTCATACGGCCATCTAGACCTGCAGGAGGAATAATTCTGTAGATCTGAGCATATATGGAGCTTTCTGAAACCTGTAACATGATCTGCATTTTCTTTACCATGACTGTAGACTAGGATACTTATGGATAACTGAATGTTACTGAAATCAGTGAGAGGAGTAACATCTTACTGCATTCAGGATTTGATTGCTGGTTATCAATGGCAACTTCCTCTGTAAACTGAGTCATTAGATCGTTAGCTTTTTCAGTCTGAGTCCTGTTATCTGGAGGCTGGTGCACCTGTACAGACGACCACATATAGAAGTAAGCAATTCAACCAAATATTGGGCTGTACCTTACAGTACACCATGTTACAAACAAATACATATGGGCTTAGCTCACAGGTGGTGGTGCTTGGGATGGTGGAGGCTGACCCCGTAGTGCTGCCAGACGATCTTCCATGTCCTGTGCAGAAGGCACTGGTCGGCTGGGAGCTTTCAGAGCAGCAAGGCGAGACTCAATGTCTTTCTCAGAGGGGACAGACTCTGAAGAACAGGTAAAAAAAAGATAGAATAAAGCATATCTTATATTTGTCATCTTAAATCAAAAAGGTAGTTGATAAATATATTATTTGCTTACTAGGTGTAGTGTCTTCCTTCAACTTTTCAAGTCTTTCAGCAATTGCCAGATCTTCTTTATTCAGGCTTTTGGCTGGTAGGTGAACTGCTTTGCTGTTGCTACTGCCTCTGTATGAAAGAGGTTGTGTTGAATGTCCCTGCTGTTTGGCCTCAAGTGCAGCAACCCGTCTATGGAAGAAACACGATGTACTTTAGATATCATAAAAATGCTTTGCTTTTAAATTGTCAATTTTTTTCCTAATTAAGTTATATACACACTTTTTGTAATTTTCGGGAGGAGACCATCTTCCAGCACTATTTTGAGACCCCCCACTAAAAATGCAGAAATAGAGATAGGTCAGAGGTTTTACAGCTTATTAATAAACGCATTATATTGCCAGATTTGACCTTTACCTCGTCAGATTACCATGACACTGCCTGCAGACTTTATGCTGAGTGTTGCCACAGCGAGGCACCACAGCATTGAAAGTCAAACAGCTGGAGCAGAAGGAGCGGCCGCAGTTCTTACAGCCCAGCTGCGTGGATATTACAATTTAAATATGAAAATAAACAGTTTTATTTGACCCTCCTTGTTTAATGTGTTTATCTGTGTGACTAATATAGGCCAGCAATATCTTACCTCCTTCTTGAAGAGACTGAACTTTGATGCACAACAAAAACAACGGTTGTCCATAACGACACGTGTAGAGAGTCATGAGACAGGTGATTATAATTTGGCTATTATAGTTATCGCAGACGGATATGTACAGAAAACCGTTTCTATGGTAGTAAGTTAATAGCTAGCTCCCTAATTTCAGCCTTTCAACGTTGCTATAATCAAAACAGGAAGAATTACGGAAGCTGCATTGTAACGACAGTGTACTTCTTCCTGTTTCTGATTCATCCAATCAGCTTTCTCCAAATTGTGTCGCCTGGTTCAAAACACACAACTGACCGCTCGTCAACGATCGTGCTCTCGTGTTTTTTTTTTTAGCTATAACTATCTGAATTAGAGGCAAAGGAGAGTGGTAAGCTGTATGGAATAATACCATTTTGTAGATTGTTTGAACATCTGTTTTATTTCATCTAAGACTGGTAAATCTGGCTGATGTTGCGGAGGACGATGACAACGGTCGAGCTAAAGCAAATGTTAGCTAGCTAGCTGGTGTGCTGGCTCCTCACGTCAGATCCTGACTGACGTTAGTAACTTAGCAAAACTCCTGAAAACATCAGGCTCACTGAAGAATAACTATGTTTTAAATTATGTTAAATGATTTGTAACCAAATAATCAATGTTATTAATTTTATCTGTGATTGATTTCAGTATTCTTGCTGGATGTAAACTAATCTGGAATTTATTTTTAAGATAATGAATTATTTTTCAGTCCCTATGGGAAATTATTATCATCATAATTAATAATAATAATGTTAGAATGCAGGAGAAAAAGACTGAGCCAGTTATGTAAACAGAGACAGTCAAATCTTCTGGATAGCTAGGACAAGTAATTGGCATGTTTCCATGGTACATTTCTTGAATATTTCAGAATTGGAAGGTATAGGAAAAAAGTCTTCTACACAAATAGTATTCAGTGACGAGATTGTCAGTGTAAATGAGATGAAGAGCTGGAAGTAATTCATATGCTTGTGTTTGTTTGTCTGTCTTTCAGCAAGAATATATATTTTTAATTTCCACAATGGCAGAAGGAGGAGATGTTGAATGGGAGCTGAGCAAAGAAAACATTCAGCCACTGCGGCGGGGCAGAGCCATCTCAGCGTTACACCAAGCACTCAGTCAACAGCAGGATGCCATCAATCAGCAAAGACAGTATGGAGAAGCTTTAAAACACTGCACATGAATTGGAAAGTGGTATATTTTGTTGAACATTTCATTGAACAGTGAAGTGATAATGTCTGTTTTATCCTTTTTTGTTTTTAACAGGGCCTTTGAGTCTGAATTGCGAATGTATGACGGAGATGATCTTCTTGATGTTTGGGATCGGTAAGTAAAATATATAAACACTGTATGTGCATTGTTATGTACGGCTCCTGACGTGTCTGTCTACAGGTATATAAAGTGGACAGAGCAAACCTTCCCTCAGGGAGGAAAGGAGAGCAACCTTTCCACACTGTTGGAAAGGGTTGTAACCAGATTCACAGAAGAAAAGAAATATCACAGTGACCCTCGTTATGTTGAACTTTGGATCAAATTTGTAAGTGTAATATTCTCAGCTTTGACTAATTTTGCTATTGTGACAAATAAATGTAGCAAAAATAACATTTCCTCTGTGTGTATTGTGTGTCATTAGGCAGAGAACTGCCCGGAGCCCTTGGACATTTATAGGTACATGCAAGCGCAGGGAATCGGACTGACACGGGCATCTTTCTACATTGCTTGGTCTGAAGAGTATGAGAATCAAGGCAACTGTCGCAAAGCAGACCAGGTCTATCAGGAGGGATTCAAGAAGTGTGCTGAGCCTCACGATAAGCTCCTGCAGTTTCACAAGTAAGCATAAATGCATTATATTTTAGGATTAATGTCAATATGTAAAGCAATGTATTTCTCTGTTTAGCAGTTTCCTGTGTTATATATTATTCTTATAATTCTATTATTCATAGGGCTCTCCAGGCACGTGTGTCCCGACAGGTGATGATGAATGTGGAGGAAGATGATAGTGACGACGAGCCCAAACAACCTGATAGAGTGAGCCTAGCCGACCTTAAACATAGAGGGAAGAAAAAAGCCATCGCCCCTGTCAACAGAACTGGTTCTGCAATCAGAAGTAAGCACATCTTTCCCTATCTAATATCAGCTTTATTATTAAGATATTAATTTTGTTATTTGGTGGATTTGTGGCCAGGTATTTCTGGAGGCTTGCAGTCTCGCGGTGTCCCAGTCCTCGGCAACACTTCAAACAGACAGTTGGTGATCTTCGATGAGAGTAACACAGAAAATGCTGGTCCGTCAGAGCCTAAATTGGAGTCCTGGGTGGCTCCTCCCAGTTCCAGGGCAAAGGAGAATGAACAGAGGCCTGAGAAATGGTGTGATGTCAAGGTATAACACAAGCAGATGTGTTTAAAAGCGTGTAATGTAACCTAGTGCTGTCAATCTAAAATGTTTATGTTTTTGTGCTTCAAAGATTCCCCAGAAGACTAAATTTGGACATACTGTTATGGCTCCACCACCTCCCAAACCCACCTTCCAACCATTCGTTGAAGAATCAGACCAGCCTCCAACAATGTGCGTGACTAAAAGAATCTAGCTTCTATCTGCAGTTTTGATTAATTGTGTTTATTAGCTGAATATTTAATTGACATCATAGATCCAGGTTTATGCCAATAGGAAGCAACATATAAAAAGTGATGGCTAGTACTGAAATTACTTAATCTGCAATTTTGATAATTACACAACACACCCTCTGCATTGTTATGATTTACTGCTTTTCTCAGTTTTATATCGATGTACATTAAATAAACACATTTGTATAGGATGATGTTCAGACAGTAGCACTCTTTAAAGTATTGTCATGTGCAAATAATTGAAAGAATAGCTAATAGATTATTCAATAATGAGAACAAAAGTAAGTTAAAACCATGTTAATGTCTTTGAATTAAGTGCATCATTCTTTTCAATCCTCAGGACTCCATGTAAGATCAACCCAGCAGTGAACACAGTTTTATCAGCGCGAAAGCCCTGCAGAGAAGAAACTCCTTTAAAGAGACTACAGGAGCACCATCAGCAACAGAAGGAGGCAGAATCAGGAAAGCCACAAGAGCAGAGCATGTACTGTAAAGAACTGCTCCTGAGCGGTGCCACCGAATTCTGCTTTGAGGAACTGCGTGCTCAGCGTTACTTTAAAAAGATATCACAGAAGCTTAGAGGTCCAAAGGATGAAGCTAGTGCTAGTGCTTCAATGTGATTCATCTAACTAACAAGTTGATTGTTCTTTTTTTTATTATGAATTGTTACTTTCATTTTGACAATATTTTATCTGCATGTATCATGTAATTACTGTCAAGTATTTTATGTTATTGTGCTGTAAATGTTTTGTTCAGAATGATCCAGTGATTCAGGTACAAAAAACAAAACACACCAGATTTATAGAAACTCTCAAGAGACAGTATTTTAGTTTTGTTTGTTTCATTTAACAGTGCAATTGTACTGAGTAATACATGTACATTTTACAAGTTGTACACGTTTTTATTTTTAATCTTTCGCTCCTTTTGTCCATTTCTTTCAGCTGTGTTCCTAAGAACAGTGTTTTTTATGTGTACTACCTTCTTTAAGCTGGTCTCTCTTGAACAGATTTTTCTACCTGTCTAATAACTAATACAAGTCGAACGGCATCTTTCTCTGCAGTTTTTCACAGATTCATAGTAAACTTGTTGAAATGTGTTGCTGATGGCTAATGATTTTTTTTTCTTAGAATGGATGTAGTAATGCACTGTCAGCAGGGGAAAGCCTGCACTGGTAATAGGGTTTGGAGTACTAATGGACCACAAGAACAATTTAGTGATGAGTAATCTGATTGTGCAGTTCAAAGAGTCAACACTAGTGGCAATGGTAAAAAATAATGTTTAAGTGGTCATAAGTGTAATTATTCTAATGACGGGGCTTGATTTAACTTTCTCACTGCAGAGGACGCTTACACAACACAGCACTTGCCAGTCATGAGACGTTTATGAGCACGTCTGGCTTTCAGCTGGCTAAATGTTAATCATTGTCCAGGGGAGGTAACCCAGAAGCTCACTGACTGAAGTGGAGGGAGTAAACCTAATCTACTGTGATGATGGGATCCACTTCACACTGGCTGCCAGACTTTGATGAATGGCTGGAAGATAGGTAGTTGGCTCATTAGCAAGTGAAATCCACCCGTTGTGTTTGTGGGCAGGGTAGGCCTCTACTTTCCCCAAGAGGCCACTTCCCTGATGTACCATAGCACAGAGTGTTGCTGAGTACTGGAGGAGCAGACTTTAATGTCATACTGGAAATATGACACCGCAAGACAAGATCCTCTCAACTGGTGAGTTCCCAAACTGTCTACTTTAAATGTTGGCTTAGCACTGGGAGCAGCTGAAATAAAGTGATAAATGATAGGCAACACGATGCATTCCCATCATAATAACACTGCATAACCACATCATAATGCATCCTCTATGGCCTGCCATTTGGCAAGACTTATTAAAAGCTCATCCCATGAAAGCAAGCAGCCAGTGACTCCGATAGCACTTCAGACAGGAAATCTATAGCTCCTACTGCAGTGGAGAGATGCTACCTTTACTTAATGTGCTTTAGACAGAAGAGCTTTTGTCCAGCGCTGCTGCTGCTGCTTTGATAGACAATAACACTGTTATACAGTTTACAGCCCTTAACCTATTTGTGTTTGTGTTTACATGCGTCAGTGTTCTCAGGCCAAGAGGTAGGAGACATTTTCTTAAAGCACTGAGGGAAACTGCACTTGGCTAAGCAGCTGGAAATAGCAATGAATATCTCCCCAGTGTTACTACTGTGGAGGCCACGGAAAATAAAAATATGAACAGTTATTCATTATAGTCACAGGAGCTCAAAATGTAAACTTGTTATTTTATCATTTTGATTCACTATCTAATAGTTTTACCCTGTTACACCATCATTTTGAATGATTATTTTATAATATTAACAGACATTCACATTACTTGATCAACCACCTCATTCTGCTTTATTAAGTGGAAATGATGATATATCTTGCAATTTAAAAAATTACACTGGAAGTAATAATATGACTACTATGTCATAATTGTAAATTGCAGCACCACTGACAGTTTTCTATTAATCATGACTAACTGCTCACATTTAAAAAAAAACATTTCCATGCGGAAATGAGCTTCCTTATTTAATACTTAATGAACAAGCAGGAGAATATCTGAAGAGAAATAAACCTGCTACTCCAGCAAGTCAGTCATAATTGTTTTAAGAACTTAAAAACAAGACCAGTTGTCACTGAACGGCATTTTTAAGCAGGAGAGTAACACTGGCTTCTTCTTTATTTATGCTACAGTTGTGTGACTCTTACATAATTAAAATGAATCTGTAACTCATCCAGGAATGCAATTGGACTTTGTCAAGAAATTACATTTAGTTTAGTTACAGTATAGGTTTTAGCCCTGATAACCCCTGGTGTAATCCCTATGGACTCATCCTAAACAATAGAATGGATTGAAATGCAAACAGTTAAGACAGTATCCTTTAAGGGGTTTGTGGGCTTTCATTTTAATGACCCCGTGGTTTAAATCTACCATTGTCATTATAAACTCCCTTTTTTTACATTACAAGCATTTCTTTTTTACAAGCTTTTAATCCAAACGAGTGGCTAATGTTTTCAGGAGCTGTATAACTGAAGCTTACAAATTTATTTAAAGAATGACTGATCAGCTACCAAAATGTTTTGTCACAGTGTCTCTCCACTTCTGTGTCAAAAAAATATTTTATTACATTACACAGTAAAAAACTATTCCACAACCAAACATTGTTCAATTGATCTTTTTTTTTTTTTTTTTGGCCATAAAAGATTTTCTGTATTTGTTTCATTAGTTAGACCCTTTGACCTGTTCACCTCTCCTTCATATTGGTCAAGCAGAGATAAGTCTGAGTACATAAACAGGTCAGCTCAGACAGCCTGAAGGACTGGTTTCGTCATAACCTCCATATTTTTGCATACGAAGACACATATCACGAGGCCGTTTAGCTGCTGCTCGCAGCTCTGGGCTCAAAATGAATCAGGAAAATGTAAGTCGTGCGAAGCAGTGAAACATAGAAATGCCAAGAAATATCTGTGACAATTATGCTGACAAGAGTGAAAGGGAGGGAGGGGTCCTATCTGCATTACCCCCAACAGGCAAATCTGTCATTGTTATGCAGATTGGGTTCAGTGGAGTCTTTCTCAGTCTTTGAGTGTATTTGATGTGTAAAGAAGAAGATCATTATTTACATCTGTTTCAGTGCCCCTTATAATCATCTCTCACAGCAAAACGTATGAATTGCATGTATGCCCCAAATATGGCTCTCTCTGCTAGCAGTTTCTGCTTGACTTGACCCTAATACATTTTCCGTCTTTGTGTCTGCTGTATAAATAATTCAGGAAATGATTGTGGTGAAAAGAGAAGGGAATGTTTCAGTCAAGTAATGAGGGTGCCAAACTGGGGTTAGTGTTGTAACTTTTTTTTTCTTTTTGCCCTCATCTCCAACGATTTTTTTTTTTGGGTCACACTGGTCTCAAAAGAGATTGTGAGGATGAGGATTGCACCCTCTACAGAAATAGCCTCGCACTGTGCCCCCCTTCTCACACACACACACACACACATACAGAAACAACAACCCCTCCTGCCATCTGCTATTTCTGACCCTGTCATTCCATGGATAATATATTTGACTGAACAGCAGCAACCTCATGTTTTCACACCACCCACATTGTGTGTAAAGGAGATGAGAGGGAGAGGGCTAGAGGGTGGGGAGGTGGATGAAAGGTATCCCAGGTGATTAGGTGTAGAGGAGCTCTCATTTCCTTACAGTCACCGGAAACCTGCTTAAAAAAACACACACACACACACATACAGACACACACATACAGACACATGCACATGCTGCTATCAATTCTTTTGCAGCCCAATGAGGGAGTGGGAGGAGGCAGAGAAGGAGGGAAGTGATAAAGAGAAAGGGAGAGAGAGAGAGAGGAGGAGAAGGAGAGAGAGAGAGCGAGGTGGGAGAGAGACAAGAGCAAACCACAGAAGGAAAAGAAGAGAGGGGGGATGGAAGGAGCTCTATGGGGCTGTGATACTCTCTGCTCCTGGATGGTGCCTTTCCTCTTCATGGCTTTGTCCCTCCTTTGTACGGTCACCCTGTGTCCCTGGGAGCAGGCAGCCGTACGCGGACCAGCACTCAGCCACGGAGCCGGGGATGAATCAGTCCCAACAAAAAGCCTTTGAGATGGCAGCGTGTGCTTCTGCCTGGAGGGAGGGACGCATCAGGCTTTCCCAGGCAGGCAGCAGCCTGCAGTGTGCACTTGCTTGAGAGCCAGCCCTCCTCGTTGTTGTGTGTAAGAAAGAGGGAAGCGCGTATGTCTGTGTGTGAGTGGATGTGTGTGTGTCGATGTGAGTAAGCATTGTATAATAGTGTATGTGAGTGTGTATGTGCGCACTCTCGCTTCCAATCCTTCCTGAAGGAGAGAGGCTCTCCTCTTCGCTGGACGGCAAGGTAAGAGGGATGACTGTTTTTAACAATGATTCAGTGATTTATCCCTTCAGAGTCCTGTTTCCTCTCTTCACAGCAAGGAGAGTAAGGTAAAGAGGGGTGTAGGGTGGGGGAGGAAAAAAGGAAAAGAGGCTCAACGTCATTGATAAAGAGCAGGCTAGTGTGTGCCATCAGTAGGCATCAGCTGTGGTGGAGGAGGAGAAGAAGGAGGTAGAGAGGCTGTGAGTTGAATGCAATGCAGCCAGGTGCTGATGTTGGGGTGTAAGAGAGGAATGAAAGGCTGCTGGATGTTTTCAGTGATGGTCTGAATCTCAGAAGAAGAAGAGCCTTCACCTTCTGTTCACCCCTTCTCCTCAAAATCTCCACATCCTCGGTCTCTGTCATCCTCAGTCTGTATTTCACAGAAAAAAATTACAACAACCCCAACAATGCTGTTGATGGATCACACTTGACAAACACAGAATGTGCCACTATCATAGACAGAAGCTTCCTGTTTTATCATAGTGTACCCGTGTGTGTGTGTGTGTGTGTGTGTGTGAGTATACACACATCAGGTTACTGATGCTGTGGGAAAGCGGACACAGAGAGACAACTGACATGTGACATATTTTCTTAACACTTACTTTCATGTGTAAATGTAATAATTGCATTTACAATCATTATGAGATCTTACATAAACAGTGTTTGATCTGTTTGAGTCTGAGAAATTTGAAGAAAAATCTAATCTTCCCAGATTGTAGAAAACAGTTTTTAAGTCTCTCTGTTAGATGCTGAATCAATGTAAGGCTAAAGTCTTTGGAGTGTATGGATTTCAGTCCAGTTGCAGTCATTCCTGTTGACAGCATCACAGCGTTCATGTACTTGCTACCAAAAACTATGCTTGACCCCATGTTTGATGACATGGCAGCACATGCTGTTACACATGCAAGTAGCATAGCAACATTTATGGATGTTAAAGATTCATATGGTTTCAGCTCTGAATTAGTGTTTTCATTTGTGCATTTCATAAGTCTGGTCATGATGCAAGTGAGGCTCTGCAAGTCTGAATCTACAATGTGATTTTGTGTCCAAAGTTACTCATTGATATTCATGGAAGAAAAAAAGAGGAGGGAAAGGGTAGAGGAGGTGACAGAGAAGGTCTTTTTAGTGTGTGTATAAACACTAATACACCAACGCACACAGCTGGACATCTGCTTCACTGAGGGTGATGTGCACACTTCTTCTGAAGTTGGTAGTTTCTTCGGAAGCTGTCTCATGTCGCCCATATTGCCTTCACATTCGTTCACGGTCACAGTACAGCACTGACTGTAGCTTGTGTATTGTACTGTGACACTGACAGGACGGGAAGCAATAGGACTCACGTGAACACAGCACACGGGTGTGATTGGTCTGTCTTTCTCAGGTGCCTGTCTGTGTTCGTGGTTGTATTTGAGAATACTCATGCTGTGGGAGTGGGGGCAGCGTGATTTACCAGCTTAGCTTTGCCACCAGCCATGAGACATCAAGCACTAAGGATTAAAACAGTCCAAATTAGGACAGCATGCCATGAGTCCTCTCACTGGGTTAAAACAGCACCAATGCTGGGAGACATTGCAGGGCAGCAGTCTTGGTACAGATTGAGATAATATAGGAATAAAAAATGGTTGGTACTTTGTCCCTGGCACAGACATGATGAGACCAAAGAAAAAAAAACTAAATCAAAGCTTTCATAAGCACGTGTGCATACATTAAAGCTTGCACTGAGGCTCTAGCACATCAATAAATTAGACCCAGGAGAGAACGTTTGAGATTGTACCATTGGTCCATGCTGATCAAACTATCAGCAGAGCGTCAAATTGTTCAAAGTACTCGTGAGAGCCAAGAGAATCTTTAATTAAACAGAGTGTTGGTCAGCGCTGCATTTCCTTACTGTCCTTTAGCATACATATGGTTACACTGCGAGGAGAAACTGTTTTTCTAGTGATGTGTCAGTATCAATAGAACATCCCATAAAGGCCCCAGGACACTGAAAGTGCTGCTTCTACAAAGTCATTATGTTAAGGTGTTTGGAGTAGATAGGGACTATTCCTTTTTAAAGTATTTTAATATCCACGCGCCTCACTGCAGGGCAGAACAAGCTAGTTCCCTTGTCTATTTTCTTGTCCGAGAAAGTTACTACCAATATGTCAGGTGACAGAATGATGTATGCGACTGTTTTCACATCAGCTGCGACTGTCCTCTTATCCCCTTTACCTTGTTTACTGCAGATAAATAGACCCATTATGATTTAGAAAACAAGATACATGCTCAATCGATTACATAAACAAAACGTGTACACAGTCATTTTTAGGAGTATCGGCAGCTTTAAATCTTTTTCCATCTGATCCACCCACTTCCCTTTTGTCTTTTCCATCTCTTTTAACATCACTACAGTGTCCAGTCTCTTCATTCCCCCCCGGTCTCTTCCATCTCCTGACCTGACCTTTAATTTCTTGTTTCCTTCTGTCAATATTAACACAAGACTGATGTGCCCTTGTGCGCAGATGTCTCTTTAAGAACTGACAGTCCGCATGGCTGGGCACAGACTTTTCAGTCCTCAGGCTTTTTTGTACTCATCCAGCACAGGGGAAAGTGACAGACAGGCTTTTTGTCTGTTTACCTTCTCAGATTCGCAGTAGACTGTTTCTGACTTGTTACTTCATACAGAGTTTTGACTGAAAGCCCACACATGATGTATCACTCCCAGTTATGTGACATTTGAAATATGCCAAGACATGTCAAGATCAATGAACTCTGTGTGTGAATATAGGTCATCCCTGCTTAATGTCTAATGACAAAAGCTGACATGTAGGTGCAGAATATGAACATAATTTTTCATTGAATTATTTGCTTACTGTTTTTTTGATCATTTGCGTAATAACGTCCTTTGCTTTTCATAAAACTGAAATTAGTCAATAACATTCACTTCATACGCCCTTGGATGTGCTCTAGATTGTGTCCTGAGCATTTAGTGTGTCTGTTATCAGAGTTATAAATACACAGCGGACTGAGAAAGTTGATTTTCACTTCTGTCCATGATTCTTACTACATCTTCACCTGTACTTTTTAGCCTTTTCAACTTCATGAGCCTCATGTTTTCAGTAGTTTACTTTCACGCTGATTGACTGCAGCCATGCAGGACGAACTGTACCTAACGATGACAGTACTAACATGCTGACGATATTCAGGTGTTATGTTTATTGTGAATACCATCTTAGCATGTTAATATTATAATATTCACTAAGTAGCGCAACGCATGAAATGCAGCTGATGCAAACTGGGAATTGCACCATGTATTTAACACATTTGCACCTATGATGACTTTACAGACGTAGTGCCATTCCCCATCTTTTCTTTTACTCCAAGTGCTTTGTCATGCATGATGTATCAGACCACTACCATGAAATATGCATGGCAATAACGTGCTATTCCACGTCACTGAATGCAGCTTGTCATGTCCTGGTGACAATTCTTCCTTGTCTACAGAGGTGACTTGAAAGAGAATGCAGACACCAACTTGTGACACCAACTTAAATCATAAACACTGCAATTGTACTGTCAAGTCACGTCCTTTTCTATGCCCTCAGATAGTGTGTCTATGTGCATGTGTGTGTTTTACAAAGCTCAAGGATAAAATGACCAACCAAGAACCCCCCCCCCCAGACACATTACACTCAAAGGGCAAAACGGTCATCATAATGAAGCAGATAGATAAGCTATTTCTCAGCCCACACTAAAATATAGTCTGAAAACAGCACACCTCAATGCCATCTATGCCACTATGACATAGATGTAGTCTGATGTAGTTCAGTATAGCTGGATTATACTTATACATGCAATGACAAACACGGAAAGAGGATTACCTCATCTCCACTGTCTCCCACCGTCACTCCTCTATTTGACATGAATCCTGTACAAAATAAACCCGCGCCTGGTGTTGGAGAGGAGGGGGAAATGATGTGTCCTAAAATTAGATCAGTGAGGGACTGAATGCCATGTTAATCCCACAAGCACAGTCACCTGCAATCTCACAACATTTCTGCATGCACACCAACAAAAAAAAAAAGGGATGGAAACAGAAACCAGGGCAAATAGAAAAAAAATCATTCAGCAGAGCTTGCAGCACTAAAATCGAGCAAATCCAATGTTTCTCTTATCTCTCCATCCCCTCCCACTCATCCACAACTCCCGCTCGAGGTGATTTCAACATGAGAGGACGGCGAGCATGCCCTCACCTCCTCTGTCATGTTGTCGGTGGGAAACATATGGGATGCCTCGTTGCATTTCTGCATGGCATCAGAGGCCCAGTCACTCTGCCAGGTTAGGAAGCTCCATTCAGTCAAAGGGTAAGACTGTGATAGGATTTTCATTTGTAATTAAGTGGTGACGTTTTGCATAGAAATGGCATTATTTGTATGTTTTCTCACAAGTAGTATGCTCCACCAACTTTTTCTTTGTGATTTGTGTTTAGTCAGGCTTCACAAACAGTGATTATGCATTACATTTTATTTCTCAATGATGGGATTTGTGTGTTTTCAGGCCGTACATTTGGATCTATTAATTTTTTTTGCTTCTGTAAACCATTGCAGAGATGGAAATACCTAATGTAGCAGATTTTTTTAGAGTGACCTCATCCTGTTTGGCAGTTTATATCCCTGGCAGCAGTTGGCTGAGTTTTGCCTCTGCACTTTGATAGATTCAAGACAAGCTACTGCTGCATGGGGTCAAGTCCCTGTAGTTTTGAGGGATGTGCCCAGAAAGCGTGATTGTGCACTGTGCAAGTTTGTCTTTTTGCACACGTTATATTATAGAAATTAGTAGCATATTGTTATCTCTCTGTTTTCACACAGTCTTGATACTCATAGAGGTCAGTTAAGGCCACTTGCATGTGATTAAAGCTCAGTTCATTTTACTATGTGTGTGTGTTTCTAATGGCTTCTAATATCACAGTGGTTAGTTTGTACTACCCGAGAAAGTGGAACAGTGGTCAGGGTTGTATAGGTATCTCTGTGATATGTTCTGTTCTCCGTTGCTTTGAGCTGCTTTGAAGTGATGAAGCTTGATAAGTACCATAAAAAAGCAGCTGTCCTGTTTGTGCTAGTACCACCCGATTACCGCTGGCAATGAAGAACTGTAACAGTTTGTATTTCAGTCATGAGTAAATACTGATTGATCTGCTTGTGTGAGGATACATGATCACTATGTGTAAATATTTGTTCGGGCAATGCTAAGTTCTGCACGGTGAACGACTGTCTAAGCAGATAGCCTCCTGTGGAGTGGAAAAAGAAAAAACAAAAACAAACAGAGATCGCAATCTTCTGTTTTCTGAGGATTGAGTCATGGCAACTGGACTTCTTTCTTCCAAGTAGAGACGTTTCGTTCTGCATCCACAGAACTTTA
>JAUYWH010000004.1:11854297-11921621 GCA_034779795.1 Ctenopoma multispine
GGAAGAAAGAAGTCCAGTTGCCATGACTCAATCCTCAGACTACTTTACCTGGATGACTGAGAATCTTCACAGACAATCTTCTGTTTTGTAGTTTGTTTTTTTAGGCATTTGTTTTTTTTTAAAAAGCAACCACAATTGTGGCATAAACATCTTTTTGCAGTAAGAACGAGATACAATCAGGTTTGATGGTAATCTAGGGCCCAACTCCTCTATCCCCCACTTTTGAGACCCTTCACACCATAACGTCCCTGTCAGATAGAATTAAAGTCCTTCCCAGCATCATATTATGTACACAGAGAGAGCACAGAGTGATACGCTTATGCAACACTTAACATATTACCCTGGTGATTGAATTATCCTTGCAGGGCAACATGTCTCTCCAAGCAGCACTTCCCTGCACCCACCTTCCTGTAATAAGGCAGGTTTAGCTGTAGGTCTGACCTCCTTTTACCCTCCAGTGGTGCGGCATTTCGAGAAGCTTGAGTTAGTCGCCAATATGGCTCATAACAGGTATTGTTGATGTCGATTAGAGCCATGCTGGCGTAAGGCTGGAGGTAGAGAGAGGACAGGCTGTCAGAGTGATCACCTGCTGGGTAGAGGAAGGCTGCAGAACTTATTTCATCAGCTCCCACCATTTCACCGTGCTTGATGGGAGTTTGCATAATCTCAGGGAACCTTGTAAGTCACTGCAATGGCCACATAAACAAGTTGAGACTCATCTACGACAAAGCGGAGCATTGGGCTTAATGGTCAATTAATGTTTCACAGGGATTATGCTTACCATCTTGAAGATGGGACCCTATTATCCCTATACCCCTAACCCCTATATAATATATATGAAAATTAAAACGCACCTTGAATGTCTGCGCAAAATGTTGGTTGTATGTTATTGCAACAACCAGCAGATGTTGTTAATGTATTTCAATTGAGAATAAAAAGTCAGTGGATCAATAAAGTAATTACAATACAACCTCCGGGAACCACAAATGTCTGAACTTCTTTTTTGCATTCTGTGATATTTCACTGAAAAGTAAAAAGTGAAAACATGAACCCTCCGGGAGAGGAAGAAGATAAGGCAGAGGCTCGCACAAGTCACTAGAACACATCCTCTAGCGACCTTAAATATCTGTAGCAAATTTCATAGCACTCCATTTCAGTTACATGGTGGCAGTAGGGGAAAAGTCAGGGGATCATCAAAGTCTGTATGATTTTACATCTGGGAACCACGAATGCCAGCAGAAAATGTTACTGCAATACTTCCTGTAGTTAAAGTGACTCACCAAATACAGGTCCATCCATCCATGGGTGAAGTTGTTACCCTTTCTGCAATCAACGGCACACAAACAACTAATGAGGATGGGATGTGAAATGGTTATGAAGAATAGTCTGATAACGTGTATTTGTATTGTGTGTGTGTGTGTGTGTGTGTGTGTGTGTGTGTGTGTGTGTGTGTGTGTGTGTGTGTGTGTGTACCTGTGTGCGCCTGTGTGTTGTACTCATCCTGCTAATGCACTGAAACGCTGTAGGCACTGGCCAGCCCTGCCTCGTGCTCATCAGTAAAAGGGCACAGAGAATGAATAAGCCTTAATTGACCAGATATCCTTCATTACACATGTGCTTACAAATTCATCCGCTCTCCTTGGAGTGGCTCTCAGAGGCACATGCTCGTGACAGCCAGCAAGGCAGTGTGGGACGTACACATCCCAGACGTGGAACAGCTTTTAGATGAGCCATTTTCATATTTTCTCTTTATAGTGTGTCTCTTGAAACATTTGCTTGGAAACATCTGTTGTCAGATTTTATTTGAATACGCCTAGACTGAGTAAAGTAAAGGAGAGTGGTCAGTCAGTGACAATATTTGCTTAGATTCAAATTTCAAGATTACAGATACTTAGACATGTGCTTAATAAGTTATTGTATAAAGTCCATTAATGACTGATTACATTTCTCTACAGGGACATTCTGAAGCAGGCAAGCTGCCGTCCTCGTGGACCTAAGGATGTTTCGCAAGAAGAAAAAGAAGAGGCCTGAGATATCGGCACCAAAGAACTTTGAGCACCGTGTCCACACCTCATTTGACGCACAGCGCGGCTGCTTTGTAGGCCTACCAACCCAATGGCAAAGCCTGATAGAAAACCTGCGCAGGCCCAAACCCATGGTGGATCCATCCAGGATCACAGAGGTCGAGCTGAGGCCAAAGAAGGTACACCACACTGGTTTAGCTTTGTATTCATGCAGCATTTTCCCACGGTGCTGCAGAGAGATGTTTCTGTCTCAGAAAATGCCATAATCCTCTGATTAGGGAAGGAAGGGAAGGAAGGACTGCTTCCCTCTCCATCTTTTTGCTTTCTTATCTATCATGGGGCCGGGCTAATGACCCTGCTGTGTACAGTCACTGTACAATATTGAATACTCAGAGGGGCCACAAGATTTATTACTTCATGCAGGCAATTAATAACAGACTGTGGTGCCTTTCCACAGATGTCAAGCAGAATGGATAAAAAGTGTAGGTACAGCAAAGGAAATGCCAGCGAGTGGTAAAGACTGCAAATCTCAGTATTTCTACGCCTCATGGAGTATACTGTCTATGCTGCATATGACTAAAACAACATTTTATTAATGCATATCAGCATGAGTTGATAACACTCCTATAATGTGAAGGCTCTTATATTGCAATAAAACAAAATGTGAACAAAAATACAGGAAACTCTACTGTGATATCTTAAATTTGTCATTTCAAACTATTATTATAGCATCTCCTAAAGTAGTATAGCTCGCCATGGTCATTATCACCTGCCCTTTGTCTTCTCTCGAGAGAGAGGTAGTACTGTAGGTGAGATGTCATCTGACCTCTACACCCTGTGCGGATGTAATGGCATTGAATCAGTGAAACAGGAGAGGTTGTTGACCGGCTGTGAACTGAACTTAACTCTACCCTAAGACTGTCTAATGAGCCACCATGCACTAACACTTGCACCAGCAACACTAACACTATTCTGGCAAAGGGTCGCAAGTTAATCTGATCATTTTATGTCAGTCAAGTTTAGGCAACTTGCCTTTGCTTGTCTGCTGAACACATAACATGCATAACATCAGAAAGGTCATAAAAGCAATTTTCCATTATAACAAAATTTTGCAACATAGGATGTCTGTTGTAGTGTGTCTCTTGAAACATTTGTCACAAAAAGAAGCCATTGGGAAAATGATTTTTAATGTCATCGTCTTAGAATGACAAAGATGTCCTTTACAGAATCTTAAGTCTAAATTTAACTCGCCTTTAAGCAACGATTATGTCACCCTCGTTATTCCTTTCAAATCATTCTATAATGTGATCACGGCACGCACAACGTGACACAGATAAACTCCTCTCTTCTTTCAGACTATTGTGCGTGGGAGCATGATCGGTCATGGGGACTACATCGCAGCCATGATCAATGATATGAGCCGTCTGTCTGTGACCAGTTCTAACTCTCTGAGGAAGAGCAGCCCTTCAGCCAGGAAGAGGGCCCAGTCACTCGGAAGGCTGGGGGAGGTGAACGAGGGGGACACTTATCAGTACGAGGGCTTGACCCAGGATGATGAAGATGACGAGGATGTCGATCAGGACCAGTGGAGGGACAAGGCCAGGAACATCCACAGTGAGACCAACACCCCATACTTGGGCATGAAAAAGAGCATCACTCTGCAGCCCAATGGGATCTTGCCAAAGGCCACGTCCACCTACGAAGTCAGCGTAAGCGCCCTCGAGGGACCAACACAACCTGCTCAGTCCCAGAACATCCCAGTGCCAAGTTACGAGGCTTATTTGAGCAGTGGGCTGGGCAGCCCTCAGGAGAGAGTGATATGGAAAAGAGATGGCCAGCTGCCCAGGGGAATTGCACCGAATCAGAGGCCTGTAGCTTGTTTCTACAACCCAGCTATGACTGTGCAGCAGCCCCATGGAGATCCAGGGACAGTCACCACAGAGCTCCGGCCCAACCTACCGATGTACATGCACCCACAGAACAGCCCCGGGAGGCCGTTCTCCTCCTATGACCTGAAAGTAAGACTGACATTACTGCACTTTCTTTGCACATCTTTGTGGCCGTTAAGTGCACTGATAATACATTATTCATAGATGCACAACATATGCATATTTCTGTTAATGCTATGTACATTATAATATCAGTACTCAGCATGTTTTTACAAGAGCTCTGAATCCATTAAATATGTGTTTTTGTCAAGAAATCATCAGGAATCAGTTTCTTGCTTAGCCTGTGGTAATTTCAGTGAAGCAGCATATTGATTAGCTTTACACTAAAGGTGATTAAAGTTCAGGCTGTATTTTATTTAAATCTCTTAAAAAAAGAAAACAAGTGCCAGAGGTGGTGTAAAACTTGAGAGATAGTGTGTTTGGCAAAATTTCAAAAGGACACTTGGGTCCATATAGCAACATCTTTACATGGGTCGTATCAGGTGAAAGTGGATGCAGAGTGAGAGTGAGGGACTTGATTTACAATCAGCTTTAAAGCAGGTCTCCAACCTCAGGCAGACAGCCAATTCTCTTTGTATCTCCCTCCCTTAACTTTCCTCACCTTTTTCCTCTTAATGCACAGGCGGAGTCGGCAGTGAGGTACCACTCCAGCTTCCTGCCCACTGGCACCAGCAGTCCTCTTGTGGGTGGCATCAGACTCCAGAGGACAGTGCGCTCCTCAGCTAGCTACACCCTGGGCCTGTCTCCTAACATGGGACTGAGGCCCACTGGACCAGATCCCTTCCTGAGACACTCTGGATGCCCCAACCCTCCATACCCCCGACAGGACAGCCCTTCCCAACCTCGGCCCTCACCTACAGGTTCACTTGCTACCAGTCCCCCTGGCACATGCTCCCCTGCTTTTAGACCACCACAACATCCTTCACCCAGGCCACCCCCAGACCCACCCAAGGTGACCCACGAACAGTTCAAGGCAGCCTTGCAAATGGTGGTAGACAAGGGTGATCCGCGGTCTTATCTGGAGAACTTTGTGAAGATTGGGGAGGGATCGACGGGGGTGGTGTGTATCGCTACAGAGAAGCACAGCGGCAGGCAGGTAGCGGTGAAGATGATGGACCTTCGGCGACAGCAGAGGAGAGAGTTGCTCTTTAACGAGGTACAGTGTTCAAAGGGATCCCCACAAACAACAATGCAACACAATTCACTGAAATAATACCTAAAGTTGTAGATTAGACGTAGACAGTTTTTCACTGACTCGTTTTTCACTGAACTTTCCTTCTTCTTTTGTGATTTCTGTTTACACCTATCCGTGTTGTCACACCATGCTTTGTTGTGCAGGTGGTAATCATGAGAGACTACCAACACAGAAATGTGGTGGAGATGTTTAAGTCTGCGCTGGTGGAGGAAGAGCTGTGGGTAATCATGGAGTACCTGCAGGGTGGAGCACTGACCAACATTGTGTCTGAAACCAGGTATGAGCACCATGAGGAAAGATTTATAGTCCCTCTGTAGGAAGCTCCGTAGTGCAGTCTGTCTGGTTATGATATCAGCTTTAATAACTAAATCAGCCACAAGGGGGTAGTGTGGTATTAGCTGGCGAGTGATCAGCGTTGATCCCAGAAACCAGAACCATTATTCAGCCTCCTCTCTCACTCCAATCCTGCTGCTCTTCTGAGGGGGGAAAATAAGAATAATTTGATTACATAACTGAATTTGTGCATGTTTAGATGTCAGAAATTTAAAGTCATTTTGGGGGTTAAAAGGACATTTTCTGAAGCTCTCAAAAATAAAGGAGGTACAATATGTTGAACAGCAGCAGTAGGAAGCTGGATTTATTTTGTGCTGTCAATATATTTTATATTATAAACAGATGGCTGGCTTAATCTCCATAGGATGACCTTGGAGTTAGATCGTCTGACTCAAAGGGATGAAAATTTGTCTCTCAATAGTCAGATAATTTATAAAATAAGCCGACTGTCGCAGCTACTGTATGTCACTGACCAAGATAATCTGTATATTGACAGTATACGAAAAAAACTGCTTTTCTTTTTCTGGCTGAAATATTTATTTAGACTCATTAACGTCTTTTTAAGTAAAAAAAAATTATAATGCAGTTAAAATACATTCTGTTAACTTTTCTATAGTATCATAGTCGTCTGGGAGCACATGGCAGCCTATTAGGTAACTGTTTCCTTGTGATGCTTTGCTTGTTAGTGGGCAGCTGACCTTGCTTGCTGCTTGAAAATGGATTTTTGTCTCCTGACTCTTATACCTTTATGTTGCACTTGTAAAACATAAAAGTCACATCGACATTACACAGTGACAAACATGTTCTGTTAGTTATTCTGCTGTGTGGGAGTTGTTATTTTGAACCTTGCACTCTTTATTGTTGCCTTTAATGTGTAGTGATTCATGAATTTCAGCTTTCTCAGCTGTTTGTTGTAACTGTAATGGAAAAGTGTAAAATGTTAATGTAAAATCTGTTTGTGTATGTGTGTGTAAAGTTGTGTTTGTGTCGTCCTGCAGGCTGAGTGAAGAGCAGATTGCCACAGTATGTGAAGCTGTTTTGCAAGCCTTGGCGTATCTCCATTCACAGGGAGTTATCCACAGAGACATTAAGAGCGACTCTATACTGCTCACATTAGATGGACGGGTATGACTTGTTATCCTCCTTTTTGTTTCTTCTTCCAACTGCTATTTCTCACTAACGTTGTTTCTTGTGTCTTCCGCAGGTCAAGCTTTCAGACTTTGGCTTCTGTGCTCAGATCAGTAAGGACATCCCTAAGAGGAAGTCTCTTGTGGGGACACCTTATTGGATGGCTCCTGAGGTCATTTCCAAATCACCATATGGCACTGAGGTAAAGAGGCACACATTCAAATCCACTCATGCTGAATAACCGTAGTGATTCCTCTGCCAACAGAGGAAATCTTTGTCATATGATCTGTTACGTAATTAAACTTTACGGCACGCTAGGTGGATGTTTGGTCTATGGGTATCATGGTGGTGGAGATGGTGGATGGAGAGCCCCCGTACTTCAGTGAAACCCCTGTAGCAGCTATGAAGAGGCTGAGGGATGAGCCAGCTCCTACTGTACGAAATGTCAGCCAGGTACAATAATAGACAGACACACACACTCACAGTGTGTTTTGAAATGCTGTGTGGAACATGTTTGAGCCCTGTTTACAACGTACACAACGTACACAACGTCAGAAGTTTGGACACACATAGAAATTAACATGTTTTTGAAAGAAAAGCCTTTTTTTTTCTGCCATTTTATGTCAGATTGATCAGAAATACAGTGTAGATATTGTTAATATTGTAAATGACTATTGTACAGTAGCTGGAAACAACTGTTTTTAATAATATATTATTAATATTAATAAATGTACTATCCTATCCTTAGCAAACATTAGTACTGTCTTCTAGCTATGTTTGCTAATGCAAATGTAGTGAAATGATCATTAGAAATCCTCTTGCAATGATAACACAGCTGATGACATAAATGTTTTTTATGAAAACATTGTATTTCCTGTTTGTTTTCAAACTTTTGACTGGTAGTGTAGGTCTAGGTGGCAATGGTCAAAGTCGAACTTTTTATTTGTCAAATTAATTTGGTTTATGACAAGATATCTGCGATAGTTTAGTGCTGATCAGCAAGCTAACATGCTAAACTAATTTACTAATACTAATAATATAACAATAATCATTTACATTATTTTCCATTCATTTACACATTTATACAGGTCTTGTTTATGGTGTTATGTTTCTTAAAAATAGTTATACAAATTAAATAATATGGATCAATTGTCCTCTGGTCCAGATCTCCCCAGTTCTAAGAGACTTTCTGGACCGTATGCTGACTCGGGACCCCCTAGAGCGGGTAAGTGCCACTGATCTGCTGGAACACCCCTTCCTGCTGCAGAGTGGCTCAACTCAGTGCCTGGTCCCACTGGTGGAGCAGTACCGCAAGCGCATGTCCCGCTGCTGACCCCTATTGGGTAACTGGTCCCCAACACCGACCCACCGACCTCTCCAGACCTTGGACGAGGACCAGCACCGGGGTCCATCTCCTCTAGCACCAAAGCCAAAGGGCAATGAGCTCCAGGGAAGCAGACCCAGACAGTATGTTGCTGTCAGAGTAATGGTGGCTGACACTGCATGGTCTCGGGCATGAGAGAAGCACTTTAGGAGTGAGTTAAAGGCAGCATGCAGTTCCTCACATCTCAACTCGGTTTGATCCGAAAATTGATTGACTTCCTGCAACATTCAGTGGAATTCAACACAACATGGTGCGTATAAAGTAATAGCAAAATTCAGTAATTCACATAACACAGTATATAATGAACACGTGCTACTCTAAAGATCCTTTATAGTGTTCATAGTGGGCATTATTACTAGTCGTGTAAACCTTATAAAGCTGGTGTTTGGCTCCAACTACAGTAGCTCATTATTAAGAAAAAGACAAAGTTACCTCTGCACACTCACTCCCTCTGATGTGGAAACTGGACAACAAGGTGTTCGGTACACTCTACACTCTTTGCATGGCCAAATGGAGGCACACCTGGCCTAATGCGAATGCTTGAATTTGTACCAAACTGGGAAAGACAATTCTCCTTTATTAACATAATAAATGGGTAGATGAAAGCCCAGCTGCTGCTATTGGGCTATTGGAAAATCACCAGTACCATATTTCTCTTTTTCATATTTATTGTTTATTTCCAAAAAGTGTTGTGAGTTGTTTGTGTGATGTGAAGTTGCAAATAAGGTTTCATTATTAAATATGGACTCGAAACATAAACAGATGAATTAATAATGTACATAAAAATATTGATTATTAGGTTACATTAAACCTGCTGATTCACACAAAATGTTACTTTTCTTTACTAAAATGTGAGTGTATAGTTGTATGTGTGCATGTGTGTGTGCATGTGTGTGTGTGTGCGTGTGTGTGTGCGTGTGTGTGCGTGTGTGTGTGAGCACCTAGGTGTGTTTAAGGTGACATGTCAGTATTTGCTTCTGATAAAACCTTGTGTCTTGTGACAGACTTTTTGAAAACCACAAGATGTGTGTGTTGCTCCTCAAAAGGTTGTGTATGACTGAATTTGCATTTGTTTGCCTAGATGAAGCACACAGGCCTCGCATGTGATGCTGCAGGACGACCACCTGCTGAGAAACACTTTGCACATAGTATTTGTATTCTGACACGGATACATGTTGACATGTTTCATGTATTTCTATCTCTGTGTGAATCGTTAACGGAAAAGAGAATTACACACTTTAATTTTGTATAAATCAATAAATTATGCATTTTGAATCTGAATTTATTTAATCATCCGTTTTTCTCAAACATTCATAAAATACAAATATACAGGTTGAATGTTCACAATTTTTTATTAGGTTTTCAGTGTGAATCATACAGTGCACTCACTGAATATGTCTAAGCAAAAATACATACAATATATTTTAACACAGAAGCAATATCAAATACATGAATTTCAAACAATATAAATCATTTATATGTGACACAAAAATAATTATTTTCAGTAGCTCACAGACTGCTTATGTTAATTTATAAATCATTTTATATGTAGAATAGCAAAATTGAATGCAGGTGTATATTACTGAACAATTAGCTTTATACTTCTCATTTTGTATTAATAATACACATTGAAAAAACTAAGCTAGATAAGCAAAGGATTATTATTTCTTTCAGTATATAGAATAAATCAGCAAGCAGTCAAACTGCACTGTCAGAAGTTTAAGTGCTATAAAAATGTCACTACGAACCAATTTGGATGCTTGACACTGTCCATATTCTATTCGCGTGCAGACTGAGACGAGCAGCTTTCAAACTCACACTTCACTCCACTGATGCTGTCAACACTCGGCTGGCTGTTGACCTGCTGATGTGTGTGAGAGAAGGGGAAGGTTTCGGAGCGGGACATCCTCCCTCTGCCACTCGAGGAGCCCGATGAACAGTCTATCACCATCCTCATGAACTCTGGCGCAGTGAATCGACGGAGCAGTCTCGTACCCAGGCCCATGAACCCCGGTGTGCGGGTGGAAATCTTTCCTGGCTCCTTCTCCCCTCTGGCAAGCAGCAGTTTGTTGTGTCTGCCAGCTGTGCCAAAGCTTCCCCTCTTCTGCTGGTCTCTTCTGCTTGTTGGAGCTATGTCATTAGCCTCTTCCTTCTGTGATTTGACATTCTCAAGCACTCTCACGGGTTGACTCTTGCCGTTTAAAAGAGGTTTTGGCAGAGAGACAGTTTTGTCACCATTGTTTGTCAGGCCACGGGTGTTACCTTGACATTCCATTTTATCTATCAAGCATCTCTCATCCTGCAGCGAGGCTCTTTTTAATTTGCTGGCTGACAGGCTCATGTCACGCACATCACCCTGATAGGACTGCTTTCTGCTGCCCAGAAGGTCCAGGTTAAATGACTTTGCTTTTCCCCACAGAGGAAAACTCTCTGGCGTTTGCTCTGGGAGTCCAGTGTCTCGGCTGACACCTTTCTGGCATGGCTCAGGCAGAGAGTTTAGCGTTTTAGTCCCTCTTAGCACTCTAAGCTGGCAGTTTTGCAGTTGTTTGGCAGTGAAGGAAGCGCTGTGATCCCCCTCTGTCTGGCTTTTCTCCAGCTGAGGAGGCAAAGCCCAGCTGTGGCAATAGTTGTCCTCCTGAGACTGGCTCCTGGGACACTTGAAGTGGTTCCACCTGCTGTCTGCGATCCTCAGCTGTCTCTGAAACAACCCAGGCAGTTGATCTTCATTATTTAACTGCTTGGAGAATCTCTCCAGAACCTGCCTGGGGATCCTGTTGGGATGGCGGAAATCTCCCTCACCAGCAGTACCCGCGTCAGCAAGCGGATCTTCTGTGCCAACACTCCGCCTGCAAGAAAAGTTCAGAATCTGGACACACTGGTTGTGTCCGAAAAAGTTGGCCACCTCGATGGCTGAGTGACCAGCATTGTTTGTTCTGTCCAGCCTCAGTCCCAGTCTTTTGAAAGCTCTGACCAAAAACTCCACAATCTGGCTGTGCCCCGAATAAGCAGCATACATGAGAGAACTGTTACCCCAGGTGTCAGAGACATCTGGGTCTGCATTGAACTGCACTAGAAGCTTCACAACATCCAGGTGGCCCATCTCACAGGCAAGGCTCATAGCTGTGCGACCATCATCATCCTGGCAGTTGACATCCGCCCCTTTCTCTAGCAGTAGCCGGGTGAACTTAGCCCTGGTGTCATTGTCTTGCAAGCAGACGGCGTACATGAGCAGGGTGCGACTTTTTTCTGTCTTAGAGTTAATAATGCGTCCATCCAACGCATCCAGGATGAAACGTGCAAGGTGAACTTTACCACCATGCATGGCATCAAGGAAGGTCTTGGTGCCAGATCCCTGGCGTAAATCTTTTGGTCGCATCATCCCTGAATGGCTACTTGTGGAGCTGAGCCTTCAAGTGAGCTGAGTCAGACGAAGACAAAGTGTGTAGCAAGTTATCTGAGGCTCTCTGTGTTGACAGTAAGTGCATTTACCTCAGAGTAAGACTCAGAGTGGAGCTGCCAGTGTTTTTATACCTCCCTCTCCACATGCCTTCCCCACGTTGCCAAGGAAACAAATGTCTAAGGACCATTATGCAGTAGCAGCATCCATTCAGCCCAAGCACTCTCTGCCTGGAGAGAAATGTATGCTATTTGAACAGAATAATTACTCAAGGAGAGAAACATGGCCAGCATTTTTCATGTGAGGTCTGTGAAGTTAACATAAATGCACTATTTTCACTTTTCTTTGACGCAGATAAAATGAACAAAATCCTGCTAGTGATAGAATAGTCAAATATAGACAAAGACAATTCAGCATTTTCTGAAATCTATGAATAGTGCATTTAGTTGAGTGCTACTTCTATTGAAGATCAACATTGTCATCAGGACTCTAAATAAAAGTGAAGATTAAAATCAGGCTGTGTGATCTCAGCTCAATGAGAGAAAATCAACATCTTTTCACCAAAAATGTCTTTTTAAATGCTGCATCCATCCACCCCCCACTGTGGTTTTGCTTGCAGTTTGCTTTATCCACAAACAACACAATGCAGGTATTTCAAATGCTTCTCTATTTTGCCTTAATGTTATCAAAGTTTTACAATTACGGACTTCATTGAACTGATTAAACAAAAAATACTTTCACCAACTTGGATCCCTTTGATCATGTTTGCTATTGCTATAGGATGTAAGGATTTCAGAATGGTTATCTGTTAATTTCTGAAGTAAAATAACTTTCAATTCCCCTTGATATATGTGCTGCTTATCTAAATATAACTTTTCATATCATAAACAATAATAACTTTGAGAGTAGTAGTGTTCTAGCATTAGACCATCTTATTTACTATTTTGTGCCTTGTTGAGTAAACAGATCATTTTTCTTCTGTTATTGCATTTTCTGTCACTTGAATAGAAAATTCATTCTTGAAATTCTCCAATTTGCTCACGGCTTTCAAATTTTTTAAAATATTTTGTCAATTTACCATTTTTGATGTTCAAAGCACCATATTTAAACACAACATATTTACATGTGTTGCCAAGACCTGTGTTTAAAAGACAACATGGACCCTTTTGCGCAGCTGTTGCTCCTCCACAAGACCAGAATTTAATTTTAATTACTAATATAAATCTCTGCAGGACCAAAACTGTGCCAACCAGTGGAGGTGAGAGAAAAAATTGCTGGGCTTTCACCTTCATCACTGTTCACCACCCGGCTTCATCAAACTCTCAGCGGGTCCTTTATATAGCACCGAGAGCCATTCACTGAGCTAAACATGGAGGAAATTCATCAGCAAACCGACACTTTCTCCTGGGTCTCTTTCCCCTGATGGAAGCTATTCTGTTAATGCAGACGTATTTTTTCATCTCATCATTGCCACATGTTTTCATAACAAGGTCATATCATAGCAGCCCGCTTAATAGGTTTATATTCTGATAATGCAAGAGACGCCACTCTAGATTTAACTTCAAAATGCCTGGATCCCCATGTGTTATGTCCTGAGGATTTATGTTTTGCCATCGCAGCGTTTGCAGTATGTATTATAAAAAGAGAAGGAGGCAAACTCAATCCCTATAATAAAATAAAAAACTGAGTCGCTGGAAGAAGATTGATGCCTGTAAGATGACTGCAACATAAAGTTCTGAATATGATTAAACTAGAATATACATTTATAGATATGGTAGCAGCTCTGTGACGCTGTGGTTAAGCACAGCTTCAATTTAAGCTTAAATTAGACAATGACAGTGCTCACATGATGTTAAGCTGGTTTACTATCATTTAGCATGTTAGCATGCTAACATTTGCTAATTAGCATTAAAAGTAATTACACAAAATTAGCCAAATTTTGATGTTTTGACTTTATGTGTTAATTTCTGAAAAATGTTGTGGCTGAGCCAAAGTGGTGGACTTTCCACCAGCGTCACTGTGCAGAGACCCATTCCCTTAGCACAACTGGAAAAAAATAAATCTAGTGTGTAATACTGTATATTAGACTAGATATAATAACCATTTATACAACACTACATTTAATCAATAGAAGGCTCTCCTTGCACATAGAACACAAAAGCATTTTTATGTCAGTTACTGTATGTACTGTACTTGTATAGCGTACAGTACTGATTTCTGCTGCAATCCTCACGTTCCTCTCCTTCTCCAATCACCTGGGTTGAAATGTGAAAGCTGTATGAAAGAGTGAAAGTACTACACAGAGCTTACTGTCATGTTCAAGGACTGATTTAGTGGGGGTTGCACATGGTGCACTATACAGCTGGAAGTAGGCTTACACATTTGGAAACACAATACAATATGGTCTTGAACAGATGCGCCTGTCCACTTTGTATGTCTACTACAAATCTAATTAACATTTAGCACAATATCAGTGAGTCACTATTTAGGACAAAACTCTTCATCTGACTCCTACACAAATTTCATTAGATCCATTTCGCATCTGTCCCATAAAATTGTAAAAACATCTCAGACTTTGTCAGCAAAAATTACTCTAGCTTCAGGTAAATTCTCTGATTCAAGTGAGAGGGTAAACATGTCAGAAACAGAAAACGTTCTCTAGGATAAAACTAATAAAACAGATGTAGAGTGTTTCACAGATCTTGATAACAATGTTCGCCATGAGACATCTTATCAGGTGTTCGGTCTGAACATCCTGAGACTTTATCTGGTTTTTCAGAAGGCAGTTTGTCCATAAATAGATTTGAAGTGGCTGGGCCACATGCATCCTTCTAGGCAGGCTGTGGGTTATACTTGAGTTATTGTGTTGGCCCAAAGACCTTTGGCTGCTCCTGATTATCTGTATCTGCCATTTAAAAAAACTGCTCAGCATTCACTAATTAGCACAGTTAAGGTGATTTTTTCATCTTTCACCTAACTCTGTATAAAGATACTTCAGTACTTAGTTACTGATTATAGTGTTGGAAGTATATAGGCAAAGAACTACAGAAATCATTATTATCATGTCTCTTTGTATGCCATAAAATCAAACTGTCCATTCACTGAATGTCAAACATGCACTGATCAGCAATGAGTGAAGTGCGGGTGAAATATTCAGAATGTGATTGCATTGCTACCATGAGATTTGCTAATTGGACAGATGTATGCAATAAAGCAGATGTGTCATAGTAAATACCTGATCTCCCATTCATTGCGGGCCTGGCCCAAGCAAGAGTCACATTGAATGCCTGATTGGGAATTAAAGCTCGTGTGAAGTTAAGGTGTTATCTGCAGGCCTAAATGTCTTAATTAGTCTCTGAGGAGAATGTACTTTCAGTGCCAAAAAAAATCAACAAATCACTCAAGATTCATCCAGAAAAGCTTCTAAATGGAAACAAAACACTGTGCTAAACCCCTTTGGTGACTCCACTTAGCTACTAACACCTGGGACTAAATTAGCGTGTGAGCACAAGGTAGGAAATATGGTTCATTTGGGACCAGATTCAACAAGGCCCATTGAATGTAACTAAAAATGTTTTCTTACAAATGACTCAACATGCCCTCATCCTCCATGGACTACTTCATCTCGTCCCTGCTAATTGAGCACACCTGAGAATGATGTGGCTCAGGCTGTCGCCTGTCTTGGACTGTAAAAACAGGATGCAACTTACTGTGACTTTTCTTTTCCATTCCCTGCACAGGTTTGTTATGAGAAAAATATTGGCAGCTAAGGCACAATTAATCAGGTGACAATATCTAACGTGACAAGGTGTTTCTAGAACATGTCAGTGTTATTGCAGGCTGCTTTTCAGACCTCTAGTTGTTCTTGCCTTGTGTTGAAATATCAAATCAAATCACAACACAATATGACTTTTGTTTCCTCACAGTTACATAACATCTTAACATAGGTAGTTCTGTCATTTGAGCAGTGGGAAATACGAACCCCTGCAGGGACAAAAGTACTAAGTTGATGAATTTGTATTCAGCAACAGCAATCATGTCTCTGTGTCCCTCCAATTCCTCTAATGCCCATTGATTTGATACAAGGACACAGCAGTCATACATTGAAGATTTCACACTTCTTCCTTTCCAGGAAAGAGGCAGCAGCTGGTCTGCTGTCACTGTGTAACCGTGGCGGTTTTGTATCATTAAGGTTGAGGCGAGGTCATGTTGTTCAGTAGCAGAAAACAAATGTCAGAACAGCATAATCTTTATATGAAAAGCTAGCCTTAATGAAAGTCACTTTGTTGGTTCATTGTTTATTTGCTAAGGATAAAAACTCACCAACAGGTTTTATGTTTTTTCTTTCTGGTTAAAGCACAGAGGACAGATAGCAAGAGAGACTGAAGATAGTAAAGAAGAGGTGGGAGAGAGTGGAAAATTACATGAAGCTGAAGACAGACACAGCACACCAGGAGCTGCCAGTCACAAGAGTCACTGATATGTTATTGGCCATGAGGCAGGCCCCTCACCGCCTTTGCTGCCTCCGCTCTCATCAATTATCCCCCTGACTCAGGCCTGCCAGGCTGCCAAAACAGTAGGTTGTTGCTTCGGCCGTCGGATTAAAGAGACTCTAATATCAGTTTTCAGTCTGAGGCATTTTGGACAACAGAGAATTAACATCTACAGCATGACTAGTCTGTGTTCTGCTGTTATCCGCCCGAGACAGCAGCTCAAGCAGGAAAGCAGCACTGTAGAAATTCGGGATATAAGGAAGTTTGGCTTTGTGAAAAACACTTGAATATAACTGGAGATGATTAATCCAGCAGCTCCCCTGTTTGAGAAAATTGGAGGCGGTTCAGACAACTGTACCACATACTGCACAGCTCATAACTTGATCCATTCTCCTTTCAAACTGCTTCGTGAAACTAGATTTTACAAATTAGCATGTAATAATGTTGTCATATTCTATTTTAACTGTTTAACAGTTAGCACACCAACACTAGCATTTATTGCATGGCAAAACTGCATTTACAGGCAGTAAAGGCTAACATATCGTTCATATCATATCAATTTGAATTGCAGGGTTAAGCAGAAAAAAAATCCACGATAAAGCTCAGGCTTGTAACACTTTATTTCTTGATACGTATCTGAAAATACACGGCATAGCATGTCTGAGTTCTCTGAGTAATAGTTAGTATACTCCCTGGTTTGATGTTGAACAGAAGAACTTGGACACTTGGAACAGCAAACGGGCACCTGGAGTAAAGGTCTGACACACGGTCACAGTCACAAGTGAAGAAGCAGCAAATGGTATATTTGTCTGGGTCAGAAGGAAAAACAGGAGAAAAAGCACCTCAAGGCTTCAAGACAACAGATGTCAGATTTCATTTCACATGATGTCTTGACTGGTGACACTGTCACATATTTGATCTAGTTCCCTCAGTCCATCACTTAATGTAGTCTGAGTTAAAAACAAACCAGTGTTTGTTGGTTTAGTTTTGTCACTAACTTTACATTGATTGTACATATTTAACAATCATCTGTCTCTGAATACATTGAGTCTAGATATGATGAATGACAACATAAACAACAGAGAGAGACCGTATCAATCAAACCTCACCTGAAAATATCAAAACTCTGTAAATGACAACCCTCTGTGCTCCATGACGGGACTTTACTTCTTCTGAAATGAACTAATGGACCTGAACCCCACGGCTACCCATTTGCTCCCCCACATGTTCTGCTACTCATTGTTGCTCAGCGTTCACCTGCAAACTTCTCATACTGGTTCCGGTGATCCTTTTTTTAGATACATGCCGTATACAGTAAATATAGTCTGAGTAAAAGCATAAGTTTCACATCAAATGAGCCCCTGGTAAGAGTCTTTGACAAGATGCACTTGGTGAGTCACTTGCCTTAAGTACATATCTTAAAATGCATGTTGTCATGACATTGTGGGTGTTATACTGCAGACATGATGATTTTCGCACCCACCATTCCTGTCAGCTGCTGCCCTACAGAGCAGAAATAAAATTCAAATTAAAATAAAAAGTGAGAAAATGAATTGATGTTTTGGTCTTGAATTACCAATACAGCTATGATAAAATCCCTGTGGTTCCCATACAGTAGATGCTAGTGCACATTGTGGGAGCATGGACTCAACAATGAAAAGACACACAATAATGTGTTTATTGTTACTTCATTTGTATTGAACTGCATGGTGCAGTGATGATGTAGGTATGAGCAGTCTGACATCAGGCAGTTTATAGCTTCTGGGAAAGGGTGTAATTTTTCTATATGTCTTAAAATATGTGTGATGGGTGTTGCTTAGGTTTGTTTTTGCTTTTTTCTTCTTGTTGAATTTTTGAGTAATTATTGTTCATTTTTGTCCTTTTTCGATCATCAAGCTGAAGTTGCTCGAAACGTGATGTGTCCCACTTTCAGCAGGCTGTAAGTTATAATCCTACACATCCCAATTATTTAATAATAAGAGTAAAATAGTACTGAAATAGTAAAATATTGCAAATGTCTCTTTAAATCACTTAAGACATTTGAGTTTGAAAAATTCAATCTGTTATGTTGTGAATTTATTAATACTGCAAAAACAAGTTGAGTGTGTCAAATCTGAAGCTCTCACCCGAGAGAGCAAGGACATATCACCAGGCAACGAAGTATCCAAATGGTGGAGAGTGTCAGAGATAAATCGAGCAACCTGGGCCTGATGGCATGAATTTTAGCTCCAAAAGTGTCTGGGGAAAATGAGAAAAATCTGAATTCAAGTGGCCAACAGCATGCTGTCTGGTGCTGGCTTACAGTATGTGTGTGTGTATCTGTGTGTAATTTTTGGTATCTAATGTAAGCACCATATCTTCAACACACATAGAAAGTTAAAATTTGCATCTCTGAGAAGGTGGAGGCACCTCTTACAGACCCTCAGGGCTCATGTGACACACAGGCAGAGAGGGTGTCTGACTGCAGGGAGATGAGCCTCCTTGAATACACATTAGGCTGCTAATCACAAGCTATAACGGTGGTTTTAACAGAACTGTATGAGGTGCCCAGGCTGTTCGTGCAGCCTAGGTACAACGAGTGAACAAATCATGCAGAAAGGAAATAATACTTTAATCTCTTGTCCCGGTCACAGCTTTTACTTCTTTGAAGATAGTGTAAGTACAGTATGCAGCCCACAGAATGACCCAGCACACACATACACAAGCAGCCTGTGACAGAGCAGCCTCAGTGGGTGGTTTGTGTGTGTGGGTGGATGGCGTGGGTGCTTAATATTCATCCAGGATGGCATCCACTTCAAGCCAAGATGGACTATGGATCAAGACTCCCACCTTCTGTTGGTCAGGTCTACTTCCTCACACAGGAAACAAGAAGAGAAAAGTAGTTCGGTCTTCACACTGCACTTCACAGTGATGTTGTCCAAAAATACACTATTGCTGTTCTCTGCCGATGCTGTTTAAATGTTGCCCAATAATTTGCACAATAAACGAGACCATTGTTCAGATTTGAGCCTTTAAATTGCAGCATTTAGTTTCGATGCAGTTTTTGTAGGATTAAAATAGAACAATTGGGCACAGACTTCAAAAGAGAACTGTCTTTTCAGCTGCTGCCAAGATTCAATAGGATTGCACTGATGGCTCGAGTTAACAGTTTATGTACTTTTCAAAACTGAAAATGTCTCCAGTAATTTACGCTCCATTCATTCTGCAATGAACATGTAATATTAAATGTGTACTAATGTAAAGCATTAAGACTGCATTTAAAACAGTGTGTTCAGATTTGTGTTTGTCTCATTTATGCTCACTTTCACCTTTATCTACTTTTATCTAGTCTAATTTTACATGTTCATGTCTGAACATGCATGCACTGGGAACGGTCTACCGATCAATATTGAATTTTCCATCTGAACATCTGCTTCAGTGGCTGCTCTGTAATTTTGTGTGTGTGTTTTGTGATCGGAAACACTTCCTTCCTTTCTTTGGCTTTCCGTCTCGTGTTGGTGAGCACACAAGTGTTGCCTTGTGGTTAAATGTCCTGCTCAGGCCATCCCTCTCCAGCTGGTCTGAGACAGAGCTGCCAGAGCTGCCTTCATCTTATGCAAGATTATCAGGCCAGTGATTCAGGGCTGACTGGTTTCACACTCTAAAGCTCACAGTTCATCTGTGTTGTGCATGAGGTGGCAGGACTCTCAGGCACAGTCTGTGTGTCCAAGACGTGGTTTGTCCAGATCCACCGCTTTTAAATGTCACTCGTGTCATTTGATTCAGAGGAAGGGTGCCACAGCGAAAAGGAAATAAAAAATATCGACAGATTGCTCTGTGTGTTGAGTCAAAGAAAAGCTGCGTTCATTAATAAATCCATGCATGACTGTGAAAACACATGAAAATGTGCTTCGCATTGATACAACAGATTGTCCCGGTCCCTGTCATTTCAAGTGCCATATATGGGTGGAACATTTTTCAGTTCCTGCAAGTTTTTAGCCAAGTGATCTGCATTTTCTATGGGCCACGTGCCTTTATTCTGGTTCTTTTTTTGAAAAGCGCACTTGATCTATAGCAGTGCTCATCTGTGTTGTACAGAACAGAGATAGCAATTTTGTGGTATTATGAATCAGTCATATTATAATGCTACAAATTATACTGTAGAGGGTTGAGGAAAGCACAGAGAGAGAGAGATGGTGTCTTTTTGACATTTGAGATTTAAGTTTGCACAAATACCACTGCAGTTTTTTGCTTCACTCATTGCCAGTTTTTGTCGTTAATATACTTTTAATAAACACATACAGAAGACTTTCCATATATGGACTATCAAATGTCCACTCAGAGTGGTCAGGAGATAGAGAGGAGAGAGGAGTCAGGAGAGAAAAACAGTTTTACACAAAATCCTTCTGTTTCTGCTCGAGACTGATCCTTTGATATGTAAACCTTATCCTAGGTGTTGATAATGTCATCAACTCCAGTTACATTCTAAAGAGTAAAACTAAACTTATCATTATTGTAATAATGGTCAGCTGCAAAAATAAACGTAGCAGCCTGATATTTATAATGTTGTTTTAATCTTCCACTACCAATATCAGGTCAAGAGACAAGACACAACGACAAGTCCCTAAAGAATACTCTCCTGAATAGCCGTCCATAAACTGATCTTTCCCACAGACATTTCAGAGAATAATCTCGTTTTTCATATTTAGACTATACGTGGCAAGAAGATAGACGACTAAGCAAAAGCTTTTTAAAAATTATGACAGAGGTAAGTTCAGGTGTCTGAACAAATGTTTAACCAAGGGAGACGGCTCCATAGAACCCCACTCCCCTCACCAGCCTTTTTGTATCGTCTTCATGAGTTTTCAGCTGTAATGGAAACTCAAACAGTACCATGTGCAAAGGGGCTTTTTAGTCTGCCATTATAGTTTTTGTTAAAAAAAGATAGACAGTACTGCAAGTCAGCGAAATGTCTTCCTATGTGAGAAAAGAAGTGGATCATGTTGTCAGTGTGTGTACCTCATGAGTCACGCTCATCACAACACAAAAAAACAAAAAGCCACAACCCAAACATTTTTGTATTTATATAATTCATATTTATTGCATCTTTTTTTGTGTGTAATAACTTTATAGGAAGATTCTTTCTTTGTCACACCTGACTTATGCATTAGTTTTCTCACACAAGCAAGTCATCTGACGTCAGCACTGTTTTTGCTGCACATTGTCACTGAATAACCCAATTTCGAGTGCGTTTGTCTAGTAAAAAGCAATAGAAATGAAGAAAAAATTTAAATGAATTACATCATCCAACTTTTGGACTACAGCATACACCTGAAAGCATAAATAACCTAAATAATATTCTTTCTATGAATAGCCAACGTAAAATTGAAATGTCACACAGACCACCTGTTGTTGAATGATCAAGATTTTCATAGTTACACTACAGGTTGATGGAAAATACACAAGTGAGATAAATTTAGGACAATGGTAAGTTGAGATGTCAGAAAAAACGTTCAACCCAGGAAGACATCTCCATAAAAGCCCACTCCTTCCACCTTCTTGTTTCCGCTCTGATCAACCATTTCAGGGAAGTGAGCCCCAACACAGACATTAACAGTCTCCTTCAGCTCCGCTGGCAGAGACCTTAATTTTTGGGCGTGCTCCTTCAGGGCCTCCTGATTGAGCTGCAGTCAAAAGGGCCAAAGGATATTCACAAGTTACTGCTTTTTAAAATGACATTTTAATATTGTTATAGTATTTACACCATCAGGTGCCTTGCATAATCTTTAAAGAGACGTTGTATTGGCACGAGCAGAGACAGAAGATTACTGCTAACCTCAACTGACTTGAACCCAGTGGCAAGTATTGATTTAAAATTACAGTATATTTCTTAATGTGGCACTGTGCCTGTATAAAGGTCAATACAGGTACTAGTACAGTCTGACAGTCAGCACTCTAACAATTTCTCTATTAAGTAACCTTGTGGACATCATTATCACACTAAACCTAGCAGGCTCTCTAATCACCTGTGACCTGCCAAGCAATAATTCCCTAATTTCAATCCTCACTAAAACACCTGTCTATATCCCAGGATGAAATAGCCATGTCTATTTGAGGATGAAGGCTGTCTGCTTTCAAAAAGAAAGGCCATTTCAAATTCCTCTCAACCCAGAAGACATCATCATTTCTGACCAGTGATTGTGTCTTGTTTTTTTGCAATTCTGCCTATGGGACCCCACTATACCACAAAACCATTTGTTGGCTCTGCTTCACCACCACTAGCAGCTTTGCTCCAGAAAACCCTGTCCCATCTCTTATCTTCATGTGGGCCGTTGCATAATGAAGATGTTTCACATCAGCTGTCAATACTGGTGGAGGAGGCATGAAGGCCAACAAGAGGCAAATGAGTTATCCTTATTTGTCCCTTTGTTTATTAGGCCTCACTTGAATTCCTCCCAATTTTCACAATATCAGAAACTGCATTTGTAAGCTAATACTACTGGTGAGACTGGTGAGAAAAAAACACCATCCATCTGGCATTTGCACGTCAATGTCTAAACGATCTAACGCCTTCTTTTCTCAGTGCCAACTGCCAAGATGTCACCGAATCAAAGCAAAGCATTGTCATACAAAGAGCTCTGACATCAATTACAGCTGTGGGATCTTCATTTCTCAGTCGCCTAAACTGGATGTGTCACACTGTAGCATTACGTATAAACAGCAAACAGGCAGATGGCCACGGTTAACAATGTATTTGAAAAAAACTATTTGTTGTGGGCAGAGTCTGGATTGTAGATGTGTTTATCTGCATGTGTTTTAACTAAAGCATGGGGACAAATATCTCCTCACGCAGTCATAATGTGGGGAAACGCCTGCTTTTTGGAAGGTGATTCCTTATGATGAAACCGGGACAAAATATAATCAGCAGAACAATAATATAGCACAGATATGAAAAGCAGCCGTCACACTTGTCATATGTTTATAAACTAACTTGTACCCTGCTGTGGAAATGCAAATTCTGCAGTGCATTGGTGCATTAGTGTCAGTTGTCATTTTCAGAATTGGACAAAACAACCAGTGCAGTGTGCAAAAGAAACGTTTGATCAACGGTTTAGTTTTGTTCTCCCATGTGACAAAAAACAAATGAGTCCTGTTGTCAGGGTCTGTACCTGATGGGTGACGGTCTTGATTTCTTCCAGTGTAGCCGTCTGTTTCTTCATCAGAGCCTCTTGCTGTGGGCTGTAATCTGAAGACTGTAACAACACAACAACGTACAATACAACATGTCACTACTGGAAAACACTATTGATTTGTGGTTTGAGCCTGTGTGCATTTGGCGAAGGTGAAGAATAAATACTTGATCTGCTCGTGTTTCTCCCTGTGAGAGTATGTATATCTGAAGAAGAACGTACCCTTGGGATGCAACCTGAGCGAGACAATCAATATGTTTTAGTCACAAAAGGTTACACTTGTCTGGCTCAGCTGCGCAGCCTTTATAACTGTGTATTATCACATTCAATACTGAGGCTGTGATTAAACAAGAGGCCCTGTTATAAAGAATGGTAGTAATTAATGAGCAAATGCTGATTAAGTAGATCAGTGACACTAACGTGGGGAGGGATGGCGAGGGCTTCTCTGCCGACAAGACAGAGTCGATTGGAGAGGAGCAGTGTTAAATGAGTCACAGTACAAATACAACAGGTCTGAATCTTGATGAGCCAACAGATGAACAAGAGCAGAGCTCAGTGAGTCATTGACCACACATGGATTAGCCTGCTCTCTGTAAACAGCTTCTGAGTAATAGACAAGCCCGGACTATGGACAGGTCCTGCTGCTGCCCTTTACTCAGTGGATAAAAGGGTGTGTGTTTCTGTATGTGCATGGTTTGTGGCTAAAATGGGTGTGCACGCTCACGTGTGTGTAGGTGTACCTACAGTTCAGCAATGTGTGTGTGCGTGTGTGTGTCTCTACGGAGCACGTGGGTGTACTGATTGTAACCATAGTTACGCCTTAAAATATAATATGTGCTTAGCAGAGTTGCAACGTTAATACTGTTTCAGGTACATGTCAACACAGTAAATTAGTGATGCCAAAAATGTACAGTTATTATTATGTTTGTCGATTGTGAAGTTCAATCAAAATGTAAACTATGCATGATGTGGTTTTACAAGAGGTTATGTTCTGGACTACTTCTTGACCAGGTGGAAACTTTCTTGAGTTTTTGATATGGCCCGAGAACCTCAAGGTCAACCAGAACCTCCTTTTATTGTTTTGTAATTGTCTCCTGTTCTGATTAAACACATAAGCTGTGACATGTGAATTAATGTCCTTTAGGAAGGTTTGTTGACAGATTTGATTTACTTTGGACAGAGATGGGCTGTTTACCCATGCTTCCAGTCTAATGCTGATGTATAGGATGAAGACACAAGAGTGGTGTCAATCGTCTCATCTAATTCTTAACAAGTGAGATTATTTCTCTAAATGTATAACTAGTCCTTTAAGTGTACAAACATGCACAAAAAATCTCTAAATCTACTACTTTAAGTGGATATCATTGAGAAATGTTCTATACTTACGGCACCATCAGACTGACTAGTCTCATCCAACACTTCTGTGCTCATGGCTTTTTTTAGCCTAAAAGAAGATAATCACAATTTTCACTTAGACCTCTTCAACATAATGCTAAAAATTCATCAAATCAAGCCAGACTTAATGTGCAGTGCCATGTGGCAGAGATGTAGCAAGCTAAGCTGCTCCTCTTCATTTGTCTTCTTTCTTTTCATTATGAACAAGGAGCTGTAATTCAGTGTGAGAATCAGTACTGAATGGAAACACAAATTAAGGGAAGGCAAGGTTGTACTGTGAACTCACTTTGCTTTGTCTGAGGATGGACATTTTGACAGTATTTTCTTCCTATTTTCTTTGGTGTCACTGCAAAACAAAGCAAAGACAGGAGGTAAGCTTGAAATGAAATCTATTTTTCTGGACGTATATTTTAAATATATTTTTCCTTGAAATAAGAATTGCAGGGCTGTCTGTTTCTGATGTGACCTTTTCTTTATAGATGAATGAGAGGCTTAAATGCAATGTTGTAGTGTTTGCGTGGACAGGTAGTAGACCAGGACTGACTTAATTTCCCTACTGCTGTTTAAACACCTGTTGGATAATGGTTGTCCTGAGCTAACCATCTGCCAGCTGGGGACTTAGGATAAAACACGCAAGAATATCATAAAGCCAATCAAGGACACTGAAAGACCTGCACAACGAGGTGACTCATTCATTATTTGAGGTTTTCTCTTTGCAAAATGTCGAATGTTTCACCTAAGGTGACACACACACACACACACACAGGAGTGTAACACTAAAGTATCAAGGCAAAGATTGGACAGACTCAGCTTGTCCTCAATGTGTTATATGTGTGCTCACACCTCTCCAGGGCCTTCAGTTCACTGGTGTGTCTCTCAGTGGCCATCTCCATCAGTTTGGCCAGTCTCTGTCACAATAAAAGAAGAAATTGACACATTGACAGCCAGAATATGGTGAGAAAACGACTCTAAATAACAATGTCCCTGCTGTGTGTGATGAAACTTATCCTTTTTTAACCTGAACAAAAGCTCAGCACTCTGACTATAAGTCTGACCAGTACACTTGGCCCAAGACCTGTACGCAAGATGGTAACTGTCAGCTCACTCCACAGCATTTCTACAGTACAGTCTGCACTCTGCCTACTGAGCTGTCAACCTTTGAAAAATTACCTGATTGACCCGCAAGACTCATGCAGATTCAGAACACCCTAGGCACCTGGGTCAGATGTATAATCAATAGAGTCTCTAAAGCCCTGGCTGCTCGCCCATAATCAGGCACACAGAGCAGGGAGGTAAAATTAGGTTCTCCGTTAGAGGTGCATCTTGAACCATGGAAATTAACCCTATTTTTGAGGTGGATCATTATGTATAATAAGGACAGCCAGGACCTGTGTATGACAAGAGTGGTGGTTGGATGAAGTCTACAACAGGACAAGGAGCAGGTCTTGACATTTAGGTACCTACGTATTTAAAAACCTTAATACACAGATGATTAAATAAAGGCCATTTGTTGCTACATAACTGAACCTATTTTTGTTCAAGATGCAAAATGACTGATAAACCATTCATTTATGAGTTGTGTTTATTTGAGATGAGTATTCAGACAATTTACTGAAATAAGGATAGAAACACCACAATGAAAAACAAAATCAATTACGCACACATGTATAGTTACATCATCGTCTGCAAAATGTTCCAAAGTATCAAAACTACCCACCTTTTATAGATAATACGTCGGATGAGACTGTTAGCATCATTTGGTATATTTTTCCAGTTTCACTACAATAATTGATTTAGATAACACATGGGCTGAATATATTATTTGTGTCTGATAGTGTGTATTTAACCAGTCTGCTGAAGTAACAACACTTGAAAATGAACATGAACTCATGCCAAAGATCTAACGACATGACTAAAATATTACTTTCACCAATATATATATAAACTACTGGGATGATTTTGCAGCTCGGACGTCTTTTTTTTTCATGTTTGAAATGTTTGTATAAGTTGATGTGTTGCCTCAGTAGTGAAGAGCTTTCCTACGCAACACTACAGTTACTCTCTCTCTCTATGCGTCGCTCCTCTTTTTGCCTGCCATCTCTGAGTCACTTCACCATCAGTGTCCGCTCAGCATGACTGAATCACGTGATGACAGGACAACAAAACACGGCAGAGCAGAGAGGAGGAGGAGCAACATGTGCACAGGAAATGTAAAAGTATTCAAAAAACTAACACAGTTAAATCAACTAAACTAAGACAGAACACAACATGATCATTTGAGCAAGAGTAGCAAACATTTGTCCTTTTACACATCAAGGAAACATGAAAAAAGATTGTAATTCATGTTTACTATTCATTTTTTATGTTTGCATTTGTGTCCACCTGCTGAATTAAGCCCAGCATTGACTCATCTTTAAGCTCTATTTTGCTCTTCTCGTTTGCTACGCTCATTAATACTGGTGACTCATTGTTAATGTAAAAATATTGATGGGCACAGCTTCACAGTATCTGAGTAAATATACAGCATCTACCTTCTAGCATGATGTCTCGTTTGAAATTTTAAAAGGAAATAACGAGCCCGAGCTTGGAAAGAAAACCTTTTATCTTCTTCTACTAACCTCTGTAGCAAACTGCTCTTTCTTCTTCTTCATCTGATCACACTGCTCCGTCCACAGAGCTTGCAGCTCAACCTGCATTTTTTCCTTCAGCTCCTGCACCCGCTCGCTCTTCACACCAGAGTCAGAAGTGTTACCCCCTCCACTGGAAGACACATAACAAGACACAGCACAGCAGGACATATGCAAGGGCAATATAGTTAAGTACGCAAACAGCCACTGTCTCTCCGAGTACAGAAATGGAAGTTCATTTCTTTTCAGAGAGTGACTTCCTATCCTGAAAGATTAGTGTGGAAGATTATATTCATTTTGTTGTTCTCCTCAACCCGTAACACTTAGTCTTTTGCAGATGACTAAACGTAAACAATTCTATAGACATGTTTTCATTTTGAACAACATGACATTGCTCCTCACTCCTCCCAACTCTTTTTTGAAAAAACAATTTCAGCTCGAAACTAACTCCGAAAAGCAAAATGACAGCAAACAGAAGAAGAATACCTACTCTTTTTTCTTCAGCGAGGCCTTCTTCTTCAGGGCCTTGAAAGACTCGGAGTATTTCTGAATCATATCCTCTCCTTTTTTCTGATACTTCTTTTCTGCCTCTTTCATCTCTCGTTCCTGACGCTTGATGACCTTTTGATAGTTTTTGTGCTGTGTCAGTTCTTCGGTAGTCACAGTTGAAGGCTCTGCAGCATAAACACACACGACTTTGTTGTGAGACGTCTCCTGCTTGTGCCTGCAGTAGATTTGCAGTCATAAAAAATCTATTCAGCAAAAAATACCTCGGAATTGGTTTCTATTTTCCTTTCTCAGGGACCTTTACCTTCTGTGTATTGTCAGAAAGGGAACTGTGATGAATGCAGTAAATGTTTTGCTTCACGTTACCTTCACTGCTTGTTGGCGTCTTAGCCGACTCATCAGGTCCCGTACTTGCTGGACAGGGTACGACCACAACATCAGGCTCTCCAGGAGCATCCTCTATGCATGCTTTGTCATCTGAAGCAGGCTCTGGGTTTGTGCTGGAGTCATTCACTGCTTCGTCTTTTGTTTCTGGAGCTGCCTCTGGCTCTGGGGCTGCTTCTTTTTCAGGGGCAGCCTCCTCAGCGGAGGGACTGGATTCAGTGAGGGTTTCAGGTGTTACTGCATCTGGTACCGGCTCTTCAACGAGAGCTGTATCGGGAGTTTGAGGAGACTCTGGTTCAGGTTGTGGAGTATTTGTTGTGTTCTCTGCCTCTTCTTTAGCTTGTTCCTCATTAGTTTCTGATGAAGGTTGGGGTGGTTCATTGGTGTCAACGGGTGGTGCAGGTTCAGATGGTGCCTCTTCTAGAGGAGGCAGAAGATAAACTTCAGCTACTACAATAGTCAAATAAACCCTGAACACTGTATCTCTACTATAAGACTTATTACCTGCGACGGGAACTTCACTTTCTTTAGCTTTGTCTGTGGAGGTTTGGGCCACAAGAGGCAACTCATAGGGAGAAACATAGTCGGAGGATGACTGCATGGACACAGAAAGGACAGGTACCTCACAATATAGAAATTCTGGTTGCCTTCCAAGAACTTAAGCAGAGTCGTTAAGGTTTTATGGGAGAACTGGGGACAACAAAGCCTCAATAATCTAATTCAAAATGCTACACAGGCAACACATTGCTCCAATTCAAAAATCTATTCACTGGCTTCCATTCCATATTAAATTGGATTTTAAAAATTTAATGATCACTTTTAAGGCTCCGTGGGGGGTTGATGCCTAAATATATGGCTTGACCCCCTACCAGCCTGAATGAAATCTGACATCCTCAGTTGTCATTCCTGGCAAAACATTCAATTAATTAAATTAAAAATTTAAGGTGACCCCCAACTCTGTTGGGTCCTATTCTTCTTATAACATTTCCTTTTTTTTAAAGGCTAAATTAATAAAAGTGTTGTTATTATTAATGGTATGCAATTTTAGTGGAGATGAGTTATGCTGGCTGTAGCTGTAGCATCTTTTTATTACCTCCTTTGGTGTCTTTGCGGTCTTCTCTGTGCCCTTTGTTGGGTTGAATAAGGCATCCGTGAAATCTGAAGTATAATCAAGAACATCAGTGTACAGTGAAGCAATATTTGTTATTTAAAATTTACTAAACTGAAAGAAAAACAATAAGCTTAACGTTTATTGTCTCGTCCCTGGCTGTCACTCTGGCAACATGGATGCAATTACAAAAACACAAAATGAAAAGCTAAGCACCTGCGAAGGCAGCAGGGATGTAGTCCTTGACCTCAATGTAGACAAAGAGAGCAGGCAGAGTGAGAGGCATGTTGCTCTCACTGCGCAGGCAGATGTGATGGAAACCTGCAGGGCATAAAACAATCCTCTGTGAATCAAAAACAAGGAGTTCCTCTCAACCAGGAGCTGGCTAAAACAAGCAAACACTCTGAGGCCTTGGTATTTTAAATTATGCAGATTAGTATTATTTTGCTTGTTTTGACTGACCTGATTGGATTGCATCAACAGGGATTATCCTGTGTCCCAAAAATTTGCCATTCTCCTCATGGACTACAATTCTTAGAGACGCCATTTCTGGTAAAAGGATCTATTAATAACAACAACAAATACACTAAGTTTAGCAGAAGCTGCACAGCAGGTTATAATGCATGAATTCACACAAACACATCCACTCTCAGATGTAACTGATCATGTTTAGTGCAGTAACCTTCTCAAAAACAAAAGGCTCCTCATTCCACACTGGGTTAATGGCGTTGGGTGTGGTGGTCCACTTGGTGCGATATTTCTTCTTGGGGTCTCCTGGCAGTCCAATTACTTCCACCTCAACCCCTGTCTTCACGTTCTTATCAGACAGGAACTGGCCTGAATAGATCTAATGAGATGAATAACATTTGATAACATACCCAGGATGGAAGAGTTCTGTCATGTGGATCCATGTTCAGGGCACAGTGGTTATAAATAAAGCAGGTTTCCTGCTGAAAACTATGAGCTACACAGGCCTATCATTCATAGTAGGAAGTTTTATTACAGACAAGTGAACATGACTCCACACACAACTAATATGCAGTTCTCTACATCTCTCAACACAGCTGAAGCTATATGGCATTTTTTGTTCCTCAGATTTCTTTACAACACAATACCATAAATGATGCAGCTCTAATGGAATGAGTTTCACCTTTCACCGTCTTTTAGTGTTTAGTTTACATAATAGGATATCTGTGCTGAACACTGGGATGGCTGAACTGAGAGAAACCGAGAGAGCCTCTGTGAACCTGCCTTTATGGTCAGTGTGCTTGCCACGACCGTGTCAATCCTGTCACAGAAAGGGTCAAACTTCTTATCACTGCGACGTATAACATCGTGCTTGAGTAGGTAGCCTGTTCTGCCGTTGAATTCGAACTGAGCCATGTTCAGCTGCATGGGGAAATCTGAAAACAGACACAAAATGCCCCCTTTCTTCAACACAAGGAAGAGCACTGAGGCTTTGGGATGCAAGGCAACTGTGCTTTGCCTGTGCAGCTCAAAGAAGTGCAACACTGACCTGATGTGGTGGAAGACAGAAGCTCACGTTTAAAAATCTAACACATTATATGTCAGGCACACACTGACATTAAACAAGACCTGTGAAAAGTTGTTCCTTTCACATAGTGCACCACATTAAATTTTAAGAATCATTGTATTGAGTGCCCATTGTTACCCATTGTTTGGTAGTTGAGCGCCACCATCTGACAGCCCACATTCCAAAAAGGCTGGGGGCTGTAATTTGATGAGTCCATTCTTGTTCCTTTAGGGTAAATCCTGCTCATCTGCCTCTTATTGTATCTGAAAAGAGCGGCTCAGGAAACACTGCTTCATATCTCTGTATTTGTATTTGAACTGGGATGCTCTTGTGTCAGCATATAGCAACACATTTTTGTAATCTTAGTGTCATTTTTATCAAATTACATTAAGTAAGCCCACTTGAAAATAGTTTTTGGGACAATGGCAACATCTGCAATACTCTTAAAGGATACTCAACAAATTCAACAGCGCTCTTTGCAATCATTGCCTCCCCTCTGGTCTCCACAAAAGATGAGATGACGTAACTCTTGTTTTTCTCTGAAGAAGAAAGAGAGGAACAGTTGCATAACTCACACCAACTTCGATACGTTGACCCGTGCTCTTTTTTTTTAAGTAAAGTTGTAAAATCTGTTTTGTGTGGTGAAAATCCCAGGCATACTTCTGGCATTGTCAAAAGAGATAAATTTGTTGGGCTGGATGTAGTTGACCAGAGAGGACATCGCCTCGTATGCTGTCACTTCTTGTCCAGCTGTGCCCTGTGGGTTGGTTGTCAGGAGGTTAACTGATGTTTGAACTGGTGTTTAAATTTCTACCTGAACATGGATGAAGTAAACTAATAAACTGAAATCAAATTGTTATCGTCTACCTCATCTGATGTTTTCATTTTCTCCTCATCTTGTTCCTCTGTCTCCTCTTGCTCCTCGTTGTCCTCCACAGCAGCATCTCCCTCTGGTCAAACACAGTAACATAATGAGCAACACCTGTTTTAAGAGTTTAGTCTGATTTTACTTGACATCTATATACTCCACCTTGGTTCTCTTGGGTACTTGATGCTGGGATTGCAGGCTCCTCAGCAGTGCTGTTTGTGTCCTGGGTGGGTGCACCTGCGGCTGTTGTTTGGTCAGTGGCGGCTTTCTTAGTCTGTGCTGACTTTGCATTGCTGCCCTTTTTGTTCTTGATGAGGATTTTGCCCATGAGCTCTGCGGGGCTAGGGATTTGCTGACCTGGTTTCAACTGGATGTTACAAATAAAGAGCCATGCTGGTGGCTCAGTTATGATGCTCAGGCACAACAACACATTAAATGAAATACAGTACACCAGCATGCTAACTTAATAGTTGATTTAGTGTGTGCATGCATAAAACCACTACATACAAAGTTCAATGTCATTACTTGTGCAGACTGTACTACAACTGTTAACTAATTATGTTGTTAGTTGAAAGGTTAAGATATCACTGCAGTCATTAGACTTTATTCATTAAGATCACTGAAGTTCTGTCACTGGGGTAATCCATTCAACAATTGTAGATACTTCACTCGAAATCTTTCAAGGCGACGAAAGTCAAGGTGTTACCAAACACAGGAGGGTTTATCCTCTGGAGATCAAGAATCTGAAATCTAGAGTCTAGACTGAAAGAGAGCTACAAAATGGCTTCAGAAAAAAAATAAAGGACAATCTTAAAAAAATCCTTTTTTGTTGGGGTTTGTCATTTGGGAGCCGGTGTTGTGGGAATTTTGACTCATTTTCCTCAGCATTTCTAAAATCCAAGCTATGTTTCTGATATCATCCTAGACAGCTAAACATGTGCTGTCTACATGTATACAAACACTACACTTGTACATCCCACACGCACACACACGCACAGCTCACACAGGTGAACAGACATTGCTCGTTGATATCAAGTGTAGAGCCAGACACTCAGCGCTAGTTCCCTGTAAGTCGCTTTGGATAAAAGCATCTGCCAAGCAAAGCAAAGTAAAGTAAAGTAAAGTAGTGTTTGATGGGAATGGGAGCCTGTGAGGGTCATTTCTAGCAGAGATAAGAGAGAGTACAAACTTGAAAGTTGAACTTCGCCATATATCGCTTTCATGGTAGTCTGCAGAACTCAGCTGAATCACACAGCATAACAAATTAATCTTGTTTATCAGACAAAACATTTATAAGCCTTATCTAGCTTTATTATTTTACTAACTTTATTAATTTACTGTTAGCAAGCTATTTTGGGTATTACTACTCACTGGGTATTTCTCCAGTGGCTCTGTTAGCAGGGCATCACCAAATATGGTTTTGCAGTAGTTGGCCATCTTCTCCTGCTGTTTCACCCTGGAAGGAAATAGAGTACCACCTGTTACTATGTGCTGTTACTGCCAGAACGAAAGGTTCAATTACATTCTCAGTATGTTCCATCAATATCACATTTGGGAAAATAGTATTAGAATTTTATTACACTGTGTTAATGGCATTATATGTCATGAGTTCATGGAAAAGCTCTTACGAGTCAATGTGGTTCTCAAATGAGAGGATAACTGGGTACTGTGAGGTCTTGAAGGCGCTCTCAGCTATGGCCTCAATAACATCCTGTCACACAGCACAAAAAGACAGGTATTGTTTTTATGCATTTCAATTTAATTAGATTAAAATTGAAGCGGTCCAACTGGAAATAAGTTGATGACCCAGCATTAAAATGATAAGCAGAAAACACTAAACCCAACAGATCAAGACTTCGTCGTAACATAAAGACAGACATCGTGACAAACTGCAGAACTTCCGCCCTGAAGCCAACTCCAAAGTGTTCGCATCTAGCGACTGACAGTAAACTGAACTGAGGTGCTGTGTCCGGGCCTCTGGGACTGTGGTGCTCCAGCTGCCCTTAAATGGAAGTGTTGAGTGTGGGAGGATGACAGGGGCATTTCTACGCCTGTGTGTGTGTGTGTGTGTGTGTGTGTGTGTGTGTCTGTGTGTGTCACTGTGTACTTTCAAGTCTTCACACTCTTTTGCTTGATATGCACAATAACATGATTGGACAATAACAAAAGACAATCACAGAATTTATAGGCTTATCATGATACCCGGAATATGACTCTCAGTGTGTGTATGTGTACACAAGAATACAGTATCTCCTATTGAAACAATGATTACTGTGCTCTTGGGAGATTAGAGGTTGGCCATTTACTAGAAAAGGCCAAAGATTTATGGTAGACAGCACAAAGGAAATATTCACTAGATGTGGCTAGAACTTAGACATTTACTGTTGTTGTCTCTGCTGCTCATTGTAAAGATTAGTGATGTGTTATCCTAAGGTAAAATAAATAATATAACTTTAATTAAAAAAAATAAAACTCAGGGTTTTCTTTGTATCTGTTCATGTCACAACAATATATTTGTTTAAATCCCTACTGTTTAAAGTAGGCAAGACTGAGAAAGGTTTTTAAAATATTATATTGTAAATACATAAGGATAAACATTTGTAATGACCTTGAAGAGGATCTCAGTTGTCATGGTGAAGCCGTGAGTAATTATGGGCTCTTCATCTGGAGGTTTGCCCTTCCAGCAGTCCAGCTCCAGACACCGGCAGCCAGACAGTAGACACTGGCGGTACATCTCTGGAGAAGACACACCAGAGAACTGGCCAGCTGCGGGGCGGCAGACAGACAGTCTCAGAAAATGTGCCCAAAAATGATCCACTTGGAAAACATTTCATTTTTAATCTAATAACCTGTCAGGTAAGTGTTGTGGGAGGATTTGATAAAGTAGTGGGGTATAGGCTGAGTCATGTCGTGGCACTTAGCTAGCCTGTCCTGCACAACAACAGATGTCTCTGGCCCCATCAAGTAGAATAAAAGACCTTCTGGAGAAATCAGACCTGCAGATGAGCAAGAGATACACGTTGAACCATTTAAAACAAAAATACAAGGTGTATGAGAAATTACCAGCCTTCCATACATCATCACTGATGAATCTCACCTCTGTTAGAATTAGAGGAGGAAGGTTCATATTTGTCAATCAGAGCCTTGATCTGATCCTGCCGCAGACGTGGAAACAGCTCCTCATTGAGCCGAGAGTCCCTCTGTTTCTCATTGAGGAACTTGGTGAAATTCTCCTTCGTCATGGTGGGTTTGGTGGAGCTGGAGAACACAGTAAGACATAACAATCCCATCAGTGATGCACATACTGCCGCTCACGGCCATCACAGCTCACAGCCCAGGCCAGGGAGTTAATGCATCAGTTGGTGGCTCTGACTAGCCATGGTTCAGCCTGGCACTATGCATCAACAGACACTAACTAAAGTGTAGAACAGGTTGACTCACTAAGAAGTGAAGATCTCGTAGACTTCAGGTCGAGGACAGAGATGTGTCAGAAAGGTCTTGAAGGCAGACTCAGTGAACACGTCGGACTTTATGGTGTCATACTGAAATGTAAGAATGTGTTATCATCTGATCATTATAGCAAAAATATTTCCATCTCCCCAAATTACCAGCACAAACATTTGGTCCTATTTTATACACGCATTTGAGGTAGTATAATAATATATTTATATGAGGAAATCAACGTGTCACCAGTCAAGGTGGAAAAAAAAAAGCAAAAATGTTTTTTCCAAAAGGTTTCATTTCTAACCTTTCCTTTAGGGAGGTTTGCTGATGCCAAGGCACTTTCCACCCTCTTCTTATCAGCAGGGAACATCTTGTAAATACTGAGAAACACACAGTAAAATGGTGACTATATATTTTTGGATATCTACAGCTTAACCAAACTACTGTGTGCCTCCACCTTATTAGGGTTATACTACAACCTACTTTTTCACTGGGATCTTGCCATCCTTGTTGGTCTGAAGAGAGAGGCGAATGTAGCTAAGATGAAAAAAACAAACAAACAAACAAAAGGAGTTTGACAATGTGTTATACACTATGAAATTAAATTTGTATTGTGTTCACTCAGCTTCTACGAGCTAAAGGGTAAGATCACATGCTGTTCACTCACATTTTCTCCAGGAAGACTTGTCTGCACGCATTGTTTCTTGCAGCATTGTAGGCAATTGCAAGAATGCTGTTTGCCCAGTTCTGAGGTGCATTTTAATTCCAAAAACAGACAGCAGTATTACACTCAGAATCAAAATGAACTGTGTTTGATATGTCATCATCTCTAAACCATTTAAATCCACACACAACTCACCACCAGAGGGCATTAACCTAACAGTACCTCAGGAAATGAGAGCAGTGGCTGTTGTGTTTGAGTAAAGCACAATTGTGATTTCATTACAGTTAATTAAATACAGAATATTGAAGACGTAAAGTCTAATAAAGACTAAAAGGAAGAGACAGACAGAGAGAGACAGAGAGACAGAGAGAGAGAGACTGGAGTGTTTCCGAGGACAAGCAGTGGCTCATTGTTTTATGGATAATAGTGTGTAGCTTTTGTTTAAACAATCAAAGGGGTAAGTAACACTGACACTGTGACAATAACACACAGAGTCAGTGCATAAAGAGCTTTATTACCTGTGTCACTTTCTCTTTAGAGGCAAAGAAGTTGTGATAGGTCAGATTCACCGTGTCTGGACCTGAGACGACGGTCAGGGTTTTGGCGAGATGGTTGCTGTCTGGGAAATCGAGGTTGAACACATTGCGGACCTTTGGGTGCTGTTATAAAAAAAGAAAGAACAAAGTTATGCAAAAATGATCTGAGTAATGAACTTACTGGCTGCAATGAATTTTTTTTGTGAAGGAACTATTTTTTAGATTTTCATTCTGTGTTCACAGGGTTTGCGGCACTTGTTCTCTGCACTGATTGGACAGCTGGGGGCTTGTTCAACGCAGGCAAATGTGCTGATCAGGATATGCAAACATATGCATGTAGTCACTCATACTCACGCACCAAGGCGTTCACCTATAGTACAACACAAACAGGAGTAAGAAGAACAATCTTTTGAGCACTGCCTTGCTGTCTTGCTTCCTTGCTGTATATGATTCTTACAAACAGTCGTTTCTGTGCTACTCTCAGGAGCACAGTGCTGACGTCATGAATGGAGCTGCTTTCCCAAACTCCTCAGGGGTCTGAGAATGATGGTGCAACTGGGGTGGTGCACCACTCTGAGCTCTCCCTAAAGGGAGAAGATGTCAGATGTCCCCTCTATGAGGGATGATGAGTGGTATACCACAACTCTCTATGGAGCCCACTGAGAAGCAGACAAGAACTGAAGCTGTAACTGTCAGCTTTCAACTCAAAACACACACAAGCTCACACACAGCAACCTCAGATTATGATTCACCGTGCAGCATAGTGTTTATGTTTGAGTGCGTGTGTGCATCTGTGTGCTGCTGTAGTGAGGGAGTGGCCTGAGTTCATATGGCCGCTGCCTTTCTTTGCAATGCAAAAATATATTGCTGGTACTAATGTGCAAACTAAAGGCTTGACACTGCATTTGCATGCCAGCAGAGATTCTTAGACAACCAACACACCAGATTGACTTAATTGTCAGACCAGGCTGCAGGTCGCTGCATTAAATAATGATACTGTACTCACTTTGGGAAGTTTTGCATATTTCCCTGTTCTGGTATCTCTGATGGTAGCAACATCCAGAAAGGTTGTCTCCTAGAAACAAGAAACAGAGAATCATCTCCAGTAGTGAATTCAATATGTAGGCGCCAGTCCAAATATGGATTAATGTACAAGTCATCCTTTGGCAAAGTCCAAAAACTATGGGATTTACTTTGTTTGTGTTAAGAATATTTTACTGAATTGTCTTGAAACATCATGTAGGGAACTGCTGGGACATTTTTTCATTTAAAATGCACACAAACACTTTACAGTCAACACCAGCGTGCCAGCAGTGACTGAGCCCAGACGCACACATTTGATGTACGTTCCAAGGGTTGTGTAGAAAAAAAAAAAAGAAGGTGTCTTGATGAGGGAGATGGAGAGAAAAAGAGAGATGAAACAGCAGAGACTGACAGACAGCCCTCACAGTTTAGGTGCACATTGCAGCAGGATGGTGAGCCCACATCAGCATCAATCAATAATCTCTACAAGCTTCTGAGACCAGAAAGGCATTTAGTCATCCCACAGCGTTGGCAGATCCTAATCATAATGCACATTACACACACTGTGAATTGTTGTAGAGATTACTACTTAGATTTGATATGTTTTAATCTGTCTGGATGTGTTTTTATTACTTTTTTATTTACTGAATGAAAGTTAACACTGCCTCACATCTATAACCTTCATGGTGGTAAGGTTGTTTTTTTTTGTTGTTTTTCATATTTCCAAATATTGGTTACCTTGCTCTGGTTGACCCAGTAGAGATAAAAACCTTTCGTGTCCATCTTCATGGTCACAGGAACAGTCTTTGTGGAGTCCTTGATGGACACAAAGGATTTGGCTTACATACAATTTGGACATTTATCGTATTTAAGCCCCTGAAAATTTGTTTTGTGTCATGATAAACTGCTGGTCTTAGACTGGATAATCTAAACTACAAGAGGTCATTTAATTCAAACTTCATCAAGAACAATAATTTTATGGGACTAAAGAATAAAATTAGTATATTATCCATCAGACAATAAAAATAAGTTACTCACAGGTGATATTTTAAAAATGTAACAGTGTTTTTCTTATTACAATAAATATTATTTACTCACCTCCGACCACTTGGTAAATCTTTCTCCTTTGACCAGGTAGTCTTTGACTTCTGGAGGCTCCAGAAAGTATCTTTTTTTATTCATTTTGTCCTTTTACAATGACCTTTGTTTTGCTGTAACTAAAATATTCCAACTATCTGGATTTCCAGATAGTCATAACTACCGGCTATCTTATCCCTCCATCAGTATCCAAAAGAAACACTGGACTCACGTTAAGTGCATCAACTTTGACAGCAGTCAGGACGCACCCCAAAGGAATATGCATTGCAAATTAAGTTGAAGAAAAAAAAACACGTAACATGAAAAAACTGCCTGTAAAATCAGAGCTCTAGACTGGGAGCTTTTGTACTGCATAGTACTGCAAAGTGTGAGTTCGTCCAAATTACAGTATGTTTTATTCTGCTTCACATACGTAGCCAAGTAACATAGCTTCACTTTTATTTGATCGTGTTCTGCAGACACCACAACACGATAATCGAGGTGGAAGAATTTCAGTTTGCTGCTCACAGAATTTAAAATATGAATAATAAAATATTAAAATACAGCAGGTTTTACAACATCTACATTAATCAACAGAGACGATGCTTCGGGAAAAGGTGCAGATTTTTTAAAAGTAGCTTTCAGGGGCAGAGCAGTTGTCTTCAAACCTGAGGGTGAGCGGTTCGATTCCCAGTCCCAGCAAGCTACATGTCAATGTGTCCTTGGACAAGACACAGATACCCTGATCATTGACGCCTCACAAGAGCAACCTGCCCACAAAGGATTTCGCCAAGGGGGTCAATAAAATATCAATTATTATTATTATCAATACTGTGGTACCCGATACAAAAATCCATTCGTCTCTGTTGTGTTGGGGTGAAGGCAGAAATCTCACACATCTCAACACGTTGGCAGTTACAACAATCTGAACGGCTGCACAACACTTAAGGTACGTGAGAAAGTGTTTTTCTTGTACTTTGGGTGAACTGACCCTTTTTATAAGTGATTTTCACAGCTGCTTTTCACATTTTTTTTCAGTTGTCGTGTTCCATCAGAAAATCCGTTGTAGGTTTAAAGCTGCAAAATAAAACATTGAAACAATTCTGAAAGACACGGAGGAAAGAAACGTTGTTCCTCTGCCTGAAACTGTACAAACATCACCTGGTGTCAAAGGTTTCCTTGTTCTGTGTAAATAAATATCTGCGTTCATCTCCACATACATTAACAACAAGTCAACTGGACTTCATTTACTCATCATTATCAAATGATACCACAACCACCTGTTCATGGTCATAATGAGGAGTCATTTATAACTCGAGACAGGAACTGACTGCTGTTTCAACAAAGGAGCTCATTTGGATATCATTCAAATAAACCTTCAGGCCGCGCATAACCTAATGCAAACGTTTGACTGGTCAGAGGCCAGAGGAGGGACGCCTGGTGAACCACCGCAGGGTCAGTTTATTTAAAATGATGATTATATTAAAAACATATTATCATCTTATGAAACATATTACACTGTCGAACAGGTTTAATAGATGTCTTCCTCTCATCTTCACAGTCACGACAGAAGATCAGAATGAAGAAGATTTGTGTTGTGACAACCGGGAGCCACCGTGAACTTTACTCTCTTTTAGGATTTGTCAGTGTGATAGATAATAATCAATTATCTGTAGATAATTAGATGGTGTGAGACAGTGTAATTTAATCTATTCTATTTATGAATGACAAACTCAGTACATGTACTCAAAGTACAACTGTGAGATACTTGTAATTTACTGAAATTAAGTAATTTCAATACTTTACTTTATTACTTACACAACTTAGATGTTCTTTTTAAACCACCACATTTATTTGACACCTTTTGAAAACTGTCATTTAATCAGATAACAATCATGGATTCATACATAAAATCAGCGACACCTTTACCAGCTGGTATCTTTGGATTTTTAAATTGATTCTGTGCAGGAAATCGGAATAGAAGACCCTAGTCCTGATTTTTTTATTAATCACAGAAAAAACACCAATGCCACATTTTTCACTTTTTAAAGATTGTCGAACAAATCTGGACTGTGTTTAAGTTCTGATCAGCATCGATATGTTAGAAAGTTCTGAATGCTTTTGTTATTGGAGTATTTGTGCTTCTGTACTTTCACTAAAATACAGACTTAGCACTTCAACTTAAATAAAGAATTTGAGGTGGTTCTTTTATTTTTAGTGCAGTACCTTTTTAAGTAAGTGTAGTTTTATTAAAAATTGAGTTTGTGCATTTCTGACACCACTGAATAAAATAAAATTTGTGCCTTTCTGAAATTGTGATGTTTTACCTATGTAAGTGCTGTTACCTTTTCCTCTACCTGTTTTCACCTCTACACTTTCACAACTGACATGCGCAATGACGGATCGCCGGCGCTGTACATTGTGCTGAAAACGACGCGCTAATTGAAGCGTCCAATAGGTAGAATGATGTCAAACTGCAGAAAATGAGCTGAATGACCGCTGTCGGTTGTGGTTACAGAGGATTAGAGAAATTCCAGTCATTAATTAAATTAAAGACTTCTGTGTAGGCTCGCTTAACTAACACACATGCTTTCCACTTGGGTGAGCGCAGTTTAAGGTGAACACTTTCCAGTGTCATTTTGGATAAGTGTTCGTCGCTGCTGCACCATCTCCCTTCATCTCTACACGCGTCCTGATGTGAAGGTGATGTGTGTGTGTTTTTTTTTTTTTTTTGTGGTTTCATCTCGGGCTGCTGCACAGCTGCTGCTTCTTTAAGAGCCACCGCCCGCCCCCTCTCCTGTATTTTTAGCTGAGCCAGCCACTTCATTTGCTGGATAAGACAGACAGTTGTGTACCGTATGATCTCAGTTAATCGTTTTAATAAATCACATCAGATCGTATACTGCGGTTTCGCCGGGGGCCTACAGCCAGCTGTTCCCTGGATATGTCGTATACAGTAGACATTTGTCCCGCCGCTGTCGGATGCTGAAACGCGCAGCCTGTGGATGCTTGATGCCCATTATGAAACGCAGTGCTGCACAGGATACCGAATATAAGGCGCAGTGCATTTGAGGCCAAATGAATTACAGAATTTCAATTTAGCTGCAGCACACTCCTGGTACAGCATCTCTCTCCTCAGCCCTTTGCTGTCTGTCTTCTCTTGGATTGTGGATAACGAGAAGCCTTCAAGACGGAGGGGGTGGTGGAGCATCGAGGAAAAAATAGGGGCAATATGAGAGAGCGGGACTTCATGCCCAATATGGAGAGGGGCAAACCTGCTACTTACACGGGGGACAAAAAGGCTAAGATGGCTGCTAAGACTAACAAGAAGTGGGTGAGACTAGCCACTGTTTTCGCTTACGTATTGTCCGTGTCCTTAGCAGCCATTATCCTTGCAATTTACTACAGCTTGATCTGGAAACCAACCAGTGGATCCTCTTCCACGGAGAAGCCGAAGGGGCCTGGGGAGGTCACCCCGACCGCAAACATCTCAACTAATATTTCCACAAGCAACAATGTCTCCGAGTGGAACTCTACGACACAAACAAGGATGCTATCATTCAGCCAGACCAGGAAGGACACCACCCCTCAAAGTCCAGTGTTTCAGTGGGATGACAGAGCCGACAGTGTGCGCGGTGCTGGAGCAGAAATTGCGCACTCGCAGCAGGAGGAAGGACTCTACGCATCTTCCCACGGTCACACAAGCGCCGAGAGATCGGTCACTTTGGGTAGGGAGACACACGCGTCTCAACCCCAGGAGAGTCACTACATCCCGGCGAGCACCAGAGAATCTGACGCTGCGCTTAATGAGGGCGATGAGCAGAGGGATGCGCTCAGACTTGGAGACGGGGGGACAGGCAAACGTGACCCGGAGCAGGTGTCTGCAGATGCCGTTGCCACTGTTCCTCCGACCTCCGCAACGAGAGGAAACTGATCGGGCTCCATTCCCACCACCACCACCCCCTCTTGCTGACATAAACTGCCCCAACATGTAGTGTTTTTTACAGACTCAGTGCCGCGGGTCGGATAACACACGAATCTTTTTTGTTTAAAGTATTTGGCAGAGCCTCTTATGGATACTGAACCGCACGTACTGACTGATATTTTGCTCTTGGGACTGAGTTAAGAGGAGACCTCGCTTCTTCAGTGAACACTGTTTACCCTTCAACACTAACTATGCGTTTTATTTGTTTTAGGACATCTGTATGCCTTAAATCAATGTGTGACTACTTTACCTCGGACAGCTTCTGAGGCCACCAACCTGACTGTATATGTGTACAAGATTGGTAGAGATATTTTGGTAAATTAATAGGACTCAGGCTCCAGAGGTTGCTTTTGGTTTTGCAGGACGTAAACATGTTTCACAGACACACAGCGCTTAACATCACTGCCATCGCAGGCTGGTATAAATCAGTACTGCATTACTGCATTTTAACATGGTCTGTACTTTTCTTTTCATGGATCAAACCTGGATTCCAAGTAGAAGAACCTGCATTATTGAGTTATGCTCAGGTATGTGCATATAACCATGTAAATGTATTGTGTATTTGGTTATGTACATATAGGGCAGGCGTACATCTTTTTGGCCTCTATGAACTTTTAGTGTAATTAGATGATTTTTATCAAAGGTACAGTATGTATAATAGACATAACTATATCACAAGGTACAAATAAACATCCTTAGAAAATTTATTTCTATGGTTTTATAATAGAACTCTGTAAATCATGAATTAATCACTGACATTATACTGTATGTTAATGATATTTTATTTATTCAGAGCCAAAATGGATAATATATATTCAAATAAATGTTAGGTTTTTTTCTCAACAGCTAACATTTTGTTTTAAAAATGAAAAGTCTGATGCATTTAAATGACCTGGGACTCTGTAACAATAATGTGCAAAGCCCACATTTATTGATTCACATGAAGAGGCAGGTTCAACAGTAATAATAATAACCGTTCAAGTACAAAGAGTACTGTGGCTCGGGAGGCAGAGTAATCATCCATCAATAGAGGGTTGGTGATAGATTTCTAGCACCTCCTGTCATGTGTTGAAGTGTCCTTGAGCAAGACTCTGAACCCCAAGTTATCCCCAGTTGGTCAGGCCAGTTGCATGGCAGATCTAAGTGTGTTTGATTGTCTGTGTTAATGGGTGAATGAGTGGCACTTCGAAAAGCACTGTATAATGTTAGTACAGACCATTTACCATTTACTTGCTTTAAGGTCATTTCTGTAATCTGGGCATTTATTGAAATTTTAATGCAGGCCCTTTAATTACCTGAGTGAACTGCCCAGTGTGTGATCAGAGGAACTGTCTGCTCCTCATGACATGAAAAGCATTCATCTTCCAGTCTGCCACAGTTCACTCTCTGCAGTTCTCGCCTAAAACCCCTTCACACAGCCACATGTGGCGAACTATGAAGTGGAAATAAGACCAACCACTCTGTGTGCTCTCTGAGCTGCGTGTGAGGGAGGTGGATCGATTTAAGAGCTCTGTTGTTGCACTGAACAAAACAGAGAAGAACACATTACACAATGCTGCTTGGTGCTATTTTGATCCAGCTCCCTCTGAAAAGAACTATTTGGCTGAAAGGTTTGGCTTCTATGCTGGCAGTGAGAAGCATCATTCACCATCACGCTGAAAATAAAACCGCTCGATTTCCGCTGAGCAGCCGCTGCTTCAGTAACGTCGCACCGGGATGTAAACGGTGATGACATTCACTGTTGTGTTAACATGACAGATTTTCAGAACCAAAGCCAAGGTATGTGTCTGGTGAGCTAAACAGGAAGTCCATTCATCAAGACAAAACAACAGGAGACACAAACATCCCCCATCGCCACAGCACAAACCACGTGTAACGGAAAAAAGTAATAAAGAGTGCGTGCAACACAGTGACAGGCCTGTGGCCTCTGGGTATTGAATGGCCTTTACAGATGTGTATCCAGTACCTCTTACAGCTTCTTGTGATATATGAGTAATTAATGAATGACATCAGTACTGACAGACATTGCTGTAAGGGGACAACATCTGACCTTATGACTCTTGAACTTAGTCACCCAAGCAGATGATTCCATTAGCTGATGTGAAATCAGCCATATGTTACAGTAAAGTTCACTGAGAGATTCATTTGTTTTGCAGCAGGCATGAGATTACATGATATCTTTAAACAGCCTAAAAAAACAGATTGCATTTATTCAATCTGATAAAAATAGAAAGGCCATTTGTCATTGCTGCTTATGTTGGCCTTTTCATAGAGCATTTATTTTTCACGGGTGGCTGTTGCAGCTGTTGGTCAGTTTAATGTCAAATTTGCCAAAAACAGGCAAAACAATTGACCATAAATGTAATAAACTATGGAGGAAGTATTGCCTGTAAAAGTGGCAAATAATGCCGCTAATATATTACAAAAGAAAAGAGCATGTTCTCACACACTTAAAGTTCCCCTCCAGAATGTTTTTAACATGTCAAAACATGTGTTTGATACGGTTTTAATACAAAAGAGTTTAATTAACACTAGAAATTTTAAAACAAATTACATTTATGTCTTCTTAGTCATTTAGAAATTCTGAAGCTATAAAAATACAAATATTTATTCCTTAAAAAGAATTACTACTGCATATAAAACACAAGTCTATTCTCAGTTTCCACATCACAGTTCACAACATCCCAGTATTTTCACATTGAGTAGACACATGTAAAAACATCCGTCTGGTGTCCAGCTCTGCATCATTGTCTTCAGTGAAGCACAAACATCCAAAGGGAAGTAACAATAAACAAAATAATTACCTGAGTGAATGACTTTAAAGTTGTATGTTCCAGTAACTAGTTTCCTCATCAGACTTGACATGTAACAAGACAGATCTTTCCAAAAAAGCTGGGGGAATTGAAGGCCTTTCAATACAGCATTGTTTGAGTAGGACACCATCACAAAAGCTATGAAATATTGATAATATGAAGGCAATAACAATAGCTTTTCCAATTATTAAAAGGGCAAATGTGTGTAGTTATGCATTATAAAACAAATCTGAAGCTGTGTGTATAGATAGGCACTGCTTTGTCATTTTAATAATGACGTCCTGTCGAGACTACAGCAATGATTTTTCAATCACTGTTAGTTTGCAGCACTGAAACACCTGTCACACCTGTCACACCTGTCACACGTGACATGTTGGCGGGTCTCTATTCAGTATACTCATAGGGAGCGTCCCAGAGATCTGAGAATGTTGTATTATTATATAGGTTGCAAAAGAAAACTACAGAGAAGTTGCCTGTCAAGGTCAAAGGGTCAAAAAATAAGCCTGAATTGGAATAATTTGTTTTATAGCTGTACTGAACACAGATACTGTGTATCTGAGCGGTAAGACACATCTGGTAATCTGGCGCCCGATCAATGTGGCAGACAGAACATGGGGATCTTTTCAGCCCATGCTCTCGTCTCCAGGCTGGGGGACAGGAGCTAGGATGGTGTGGAGCAGAACACACTCTCTCCTTGGTCAAGGCAGCTGCTGAGGCGTTACATCCTGAACCTTAACAGGGCTGGGGGTATGACGCACATGCTCAGTGGGGACCATCAACCTGTCTGGGTGAGGTTTTGCCAGGGCTGGGCCAGGCCTCGCTTATACTTAACCTACATCCATCAGTTTAATGAAAACCTGAAGGACGGGTAATAGGAAGCAGAAAAACCCATGATAACAATCAGATTCAATGTTTATAACAATAATTTGATAGGAGATTTTCAGTAAACATCAATGATGATGGGGAAACAGCTAGCCTGGCTGCCTAAATGTAACAAAATCCACTTACCATACCATCTAAACTCACAAATGAACCCAATACATCTCTTTTGTTGAAGTTGTATTACTACTGTAGTGCAAAACTACAAGTGTTTTCACATTGTGTGGGCTATGACTGTCGACTGTTGATTTCCTGGGGTGTGATTGTCACCATGAAGTTGATATAATACAATATGCTGCTTGGACTTACTTTTGTCATTTCTTATTAAAATGTTTTAAATTCATTGTCTGAAAGGGAAACACCCAGATTTTGTCTTATACAGCATCTAATTATTACTTACATGGTTTGAATGCACTTACTGTAAGTAAGTGGAGAAATGTGTTGCCAAATAAATATAATTGAAATGTAATGATGAGTTAGTTTTAGCTGTGTCAGCAAGGAATGTTGAGTTCAGCTTAGTGTTGCTTCATCTTAGGCTTTACGTCAAGCCAAGCTGATCAATTTCTTCTGTATCTTCAAATCTACCAAACAAGATCACGTGGCTTAAAAGACATGTTCTGGGATCTAGTGCTTAATAATTTCTCATTAGGAAATTTTCTCTAACCCCCAATTTCCAAAACCAGCCCCAGAACAAAGGCCTATTGTTGCACACAAATGAGGCTCCTGAGTGAACTACAGTGACAGGCTTCAGCAGCACATTGCTTAGAAGCTGCTTTGTCCAAAAGCTGAGCTCTTTTTGATTTTTCTTCAGAAAGGCAAAGATCTGAAGCTTCTCTTTACTGCAGAGTGCAGCTGACATAATCCTACACTGCACTTCAAACCTCTACTACAGCCTACATGACTTATTACCATAACATCAACACCCCCACTGTAGTTCACTATTGCGTCAGACCCTTGAAACTATTAGCTAGCTTAGCACCAAAGTGAAATATTAGTCTTATGGATAGAAATGAATCTCTTTTGCACATATCAAATACCGTCAGGGCTGTGTACAAAAGAATTACTAAAGAAAGTAAAGCGTTTGAGTTTGTTTTCAGTGAGAGTGAGGCTGCTGTATACACTGTACACCAGATAACAAGCCTCTGTGACAGAAGGCTGCAAGGGAGATAGCCTTGGGAAGAGATAATTAAAATAGTAACACCTATGGGAGGTCCCACCTGTAGGGCTGAGAGAGAGCTGTTTCCAATGTAACAGCCCTGCAGAGAGCTCATCTGAAATTAAATCCTACATGAAAGCATAGTCGGTCGACCAAGGTCAAACTTTATGGACTGCTCTACATTTTTAGGATTTTACTTCGTAAGACCAAATACAGTGGTCTTGATTTATTGGTTTAGCCATAAAATACACGTGTGGTGTTATCACTGTATAACTCTAACGGAGGAGTGGAAGGGAGAGGGTAACAAAAAATTTAGGTCATGATCAGAGAGTTTGAAATACAGAAAGACGTTTATTGATGATACCTCCCTCCTTCAAAATTGTTCTACACTAAATTAAGTTATGTTGTACACAGATTTAAATTAGCATGAGCACTGTGAAGAGAAAAAAAAGTGGGATCACATCTTGACACACACACACACACACACACACCCACCCAGACACAAGCAAACAAATACCTTTATTCCTTCCATATAAGTGTATATGAAAACATGGACGACAGCAGCAGACACCCAGGTGGAGCAAAGCGATCACACCACCTTTAAAATTTCTTATTTAAGCACGGTGATAATGCAGAACTCTAATAAGTACATTAACATGTGCTACAAGGACAAACTGCTGGTTGTAGGTTGTAGTAATTTAATTTCTCTGAACTGAATCACACAAGGAATTTTAAATATTTTAGAGGTAATCTGTACGACCTGCTTTTCAAACATGTTTCTTTTAACATTCATTTAAATTCCATATATAATACAGAATAAGGCCCCTATTCAAAAATCGCATATTTTCTTTGCTGATGTCTAGACTGACCTCAAACACTGTGACTTGCTTCTTGGTTTGCCTGTGTGCTTCTACAAGTTTCCTGATTATTTGTATTGTATGTAACAGCTGAGGCTGACAGGGCCAAGCAGCTAAGAGCATGTCCACTATGTTCTCTACTTAAGGTTACATAACTGTTTACTATACTGTAGAATTGCCAAGAGCCAAAAACTTATTTGAGGACAGACTACTTGTAAGGCTTCTTACTTATTACTTCTTGTCACTGATACCAAATAATAAAATACCAGATTGGCAATAAATAAAAACAAATCCATACACGTCACAGAGAAAAAAAACAGCTACTATAATGCACATAGTTTTGAAACCATTTCAGATTTGCAAAATTATACATATATTACCACCTTCAATATCTGAAAATGCCAATATGCAAGGCACAACAACTGGCTAAATTCTTAATGAGGAAGCTTTTTAAAAATATTAATTGTCTTTTATGATTATAAAACAGTAAAATGATAAAACAAAATGCCAAATGACAATTACAGCTGAATCACAGTGCTTTGACTTTGGACTAATGGCTGAACCCTTGAGGATCTAGAATATTTTTTTCAAAAGCTCATTCTGGGCACTTCCAAAGTGCCTAAAAGTCTAAAAAGAGAAAAAGGTTGGCGACTCCTTCACCCTTTTGCAAAGGGACTCTTAACATTGGCGTCATCCGCTATTAAAACACATTTTATTTTGACCGGTATATCTATGCTGCACATTGTTTAAATATGTAAAGTTACGCATACATTACAGTTCCATATGAAGTACCTAAAAGCATAGTTTGAGGAAGACCAGATAACAGGAATTCAACTATAAAACTGCACTTTAGGGAACACAATAGCCATATGTCATGTTTGAGACTTTAGTTACATTACAGTGTTATTAATCACTTCAATATGTCATTTTAAACCGCCAAATATTTTTATGGTACTCATTTCGATTCTTAACGTTAAATGGGTTCTCCAGCAATTTAAATTTGTGCTTCCATAAAGTTGAGGACTCTGGAGAAATAAAAAAAAAAAAGACTGTACAGTGATAAGGCTGCAATATCCTGACTTTAACTCCTTAATATGACTAACTTCATAAACACTGAATATTACGTTTTCCATAATCCTCTCTGCCCGGAAAACACCACACCCTATGTTTTTAATGCTACATTCATGTCATGTCAGTTAAACCATTTTGGAACTGAGTGGAAAAATAGCCTTTACAGTCTGACAAATGCCTTTGATGTGTTTCCGAACTTGGTTAATGATGTAAAATGATGAACAAGATCATTTAGACCCTGGAAGTCGACCACACTGTCACTCCTCAAGACTCCATCTCTCAAGGCCCTTAACGATACTCCACCTACTTTTTGTTCCTGACTATCTTCATTACAGCGTCCTCCAGTGGTGCTACTTCTTGCTTCTGTCATCCAGAAGACATCCAAAGACACCCGCTTCTTTGTCCACCCTTTGGTCTTCTGCACTCTCTGCCTTGGTCTCACATTTCAATGGAGTTTGTCATGGGACTACCCCCAGTGTAGGCAACACAGCCATATTCCATATTGTGGATAATTTCTCAAAGATGGCTCATTTATTTTCACTGCCCATACTTCCCTCTGCGAAAGAAACAGCTGAAATCCTTATTCAGCATGTTTTTCAACTCCATGGCCGTCCCCCTGAACACTGTGTCAGACACTGTGGTCTACAGTTCACATCTAGGTTGTGGGCCGAGGTCTGCAGATACCTGACCTCAATCAGATACCTGATTAACAAGTGGTACAGAGGGTGTGGCTGTCTACAGTTGCTTTCCGTCTAGGAAGCAGAAAATTGGCCTCATTTTGTGGGTCCCTTCCCTATTTCAAAGGCTGATAATCCCATGGCAGACCAAGGCTTCCCAGACCACTGAGAATATAACCAGCCTTCTATGTGTCCCAGAAAAAAACAGACCTGTGAATATTGTTTTTGTACTAGATTTCTGGATTGTGTTACGGACTAGACATTTTGGCACTGATAACTGTAGGTGTTTTCTCTGTGCCTGTGTGACCATAACCTATTGTGTCTCACCATTTATAGGCCACGTAGGGGACACCAACACTGGCAGCCACCATCTTACCTTGTCATCTTGAAGGTATGACCACCAGGACGAAGACAAACCAACACCTTTCCCAAGTAAAGAACCTTGCCTTGAATAGTAAGGCAGAGAATCAATTACTAAATATATAAACCACTTCCTGAACTCACCTTACTACTGGTTGGAAGGTACAAGTCTTAATCCTCAACCCTCACACATCTCCATCACCTGCTTCAGCAAACCCTGTCCTACCCCTCAGCCCCTCAACCCATTTCTTGATTCTTATTAAACACCTCCCTGTTGTGTTAGAATCTTTTTGGATGTAGAAAAAAATAGTTTAGCCTCTCACACCGTTATTTCAAGTGCGATAAACTGTTCGTGTCACTCTCTGATTTATAATAAAGAGTGTGAGATCTCAGGAATTCTTGACTCCTACTTGGCAGAAAGAGCTGCGGAAATGGCAATATAACAGGATCCAAAAGAGCTACAAAACCACAATCACTGGTAGTTTAAGATAGACCAAATCAAGTATATAACTAATATGCTGTGTCTTTAACCCTAACTTCTATGTATATTGTAACAACCAGAAATGTATAACTAACTAGCTAATACAATAACAGCCTAACATAGTCAGTTGAGCTATTAAGCTAAGTTATGTAAATTAGGTGACTTTAGTAACAGTAATAGTGCAACAACAACAACATAGTTGCCAATATTGGACTACAGCATGAATGCACCCAAGTCATTTCTACGAGAATCCTTCCCATTGTGCTGACCTGACATGAACGCAGCTTTACACAGGCTTCATGTTGTAAATGAGTGATTTCAGAGACACAGAAGGCATTATATACAACTGTCTGAGCAGGCTGGATAGTACACAGTGAGTGCACTGAGCTTAATGTGTAAAATAGGTAGAGTGGCCCTTCATATAGTCAATAACAAAAACACGTACGTGAGTATTTAGATTTTAGAAACTTTTACAGTGTCTTGGTAAATGGCCAATAAGATAATAAGTCTCAAATGTGGCCTTTAATTCCTGAAAGGCCATTGACTGATGTTGGAAGAAGTTAATAAGCTCTACTCCTGACAGGCCCACTACACTGCGGGTCTGTCAATGCTGTATTATCAGACTTATTTAAATACAGGTATTTCAATATCGAAAATACCTATAAGGCGGAATCAGGCACTAAATAATTTGACAGTGGCTGACGTTTATTATCAAGGGTTACCTAGATTAAACCAATTAGCCAGCCTACTGATATGTACCTTGAAATTTTCATACAAATGTAAACATTCATTGATATTGCACTCAAGCAGCATACTAACACAAAGTATGCCAGTACACATATTTTTATATTTGTAAAGTGCTTGGACATAAAAAATATTTGAGCTGGGAAAGTGTTCACCATTCCTATGTCGAATTTTGAATATTTGAAAACTTCAATTGGGTGGGACGTGCCACAGCAAAATGAAACGATGGCTTTGTGTGTAAGCCATAAACCAGGTACCTAAGATGAGATACTCTAAGCAAAACGATGCATCCAAAAAAAGGCAAGGCTCTGTCGCTGTGTTTTGGTTTCAGTATTTACATCCCAAAAATGTCAATCAAACAATCTTCCCATGCTCTCGTGCCTGCAACAAACAGAGAGAAAAGGTACATATAGGTGTTGGTAAAAACAGATTTCTTTTCCACAATTCACTTTCTGGCTATTTATCTCAGGCACATCCCTTTTCTTTACTATATGAATGATTCAAGGAGGTGGTCATATATTATCAGGCCATTCCAGAGCTTGGTGAGATGAAGAGGCTTTTCTCCCGCAGACTAAACATGCCTCAGTGGTGCTAAATACACTTAAACTGAAATTGATAGCTGCAGTGCAGATGTTCTGTCTATCTCTCTGTCCATCCATTTAACTCTTCATCCATTTGCACTTTCCTCCATCAGTCCATTTACACATCTATCGATTCTCCCATCCCTCTTCTTGTCTCTTCCACTGACCTTGTCACTGCTGGTGGAGTATGGTGGGTGTGTTTCTCCTGACTCCAGGCTCAGGACCGACAGACCCGAGTCTATTAGTTCCTCTATGAGAGAAAGTCAGCATTAGTGTAATTATAAGTCATCACACTTTCAGAAACATCAGGGACCAGTGAAGCATACTGCATACCTGTGTTTGTGTTGCACTTGGCAACCTCAATAGGCTGGTCAGAGCTCTCCTCTATAGAGGCACTGCCTTTTTCAGTAGGGGGGTAGCTAGGATCTGTGGGGGTGATGCTCTCCTTTTTAGTACATTCAATTTCAGAAGCCTGCTGCTGGGCAACAGGAGGAGCACACAGACCACCTCCCTGATCCTGAGGGCTACCATCATCCTGCTTGGCACTTTCAAGAGGCTGCTGTTGCCCCTGCACATCATCTTTGTACTTTCTAGGTGAGGAAGCTTTTAGGGAGCTTGGATTTCTGGCGTCTGAGCTGGCAGAGTCCTGAGAGCTTGTGGTTCCTTTTATATGAGCCACTTGGATGAGTTCCTCTGAGAAGCGTACCCTCTTCTCTGAACCCCGAGGGGATGAGGACTCTGCCTTCCCCTGAGTGGAGATGTCTTCTCTTAAGGCAGCATCTGACACAGGAGCTGCAGATCCACTGACTTCCTCACATATACTCGAAGAATCTGGGCTGGATGACAGCTTCACTTTTGAGTCCTGATCTTTCTGATCTTCACCTTCAGTATCTGTGAGGGCATCAAGTTCCTCCAAGAATTCCTCCAATGTTGTATCAGGAGTCTAAGGAATGAGATTGGAACAACTTATGATGTGCTTTTGTGCTCTCATATTTACACTTACTTAAGTTTAACCTCTTACCTGTAAGTTCTCTCCTTCTTCATTTGCCTGCCACCTGAAAAATTAAGTTTTTTTTATTTTTAGTAATAATATAGAAATTATTTGATGCAATATGGGTTCAACATGCTTGTTACAATATTCAACATACAATGAATTCTACAGAAACATTAAATAACACAATAACACAACATTTTGGAGAATTATAATATGAAGCTACAGTCGGGCCCTTTAGTGGGGTCTGTAGGTAGACTTTTCTACCTCACTGTCAGAAGATATTCTGTACTTGTCTTTTTGTGTCTTTCTCTCCATGTTTTTCTGTTCCTCCCTCACCTTGGTCACACCCCTCTCTCCACTCTCACTCTACGATGGCTCCCAGGTGCCTTGTGTTACTAATCAGCCCCTTCACTATTTATGTCCTGCACTCTCCATTTCCCCTTGTCAGACCATACTGCTACTCACCGCCTCTTCATGTCATGTTCCCTGTCATCGTCTATAAGTTGGTTTGGGTTCAGTTTCTGTCCTTTATCTTCTCCTCTATCTCTGCTACTCCTTAGTTTGAACCCTCTCTACTTCTGGTCTGCGTTTTGGTCCACCATTTTGTGCATGATTCCTGACACTCATAGAGTAGAAGGATAGAGCCAGGCCTTCCCTTCCGTCTTTATGCTAAGCTAAGCTAACCATTCACTGGTTGTAGCTTCATATTTAGCACAGTCATGATAATAACTTGATCTCGTCATTTATTTGCCATCAAAAAATTATTCTATCATATCGTTTTTTTTAATATTACATAGTCAGGTGTGTGAAATAAAGATACAATGAAGAATGTGGAAGGTGGTGACATGAAGCTGCTTAGCTCTATCAAGCTGACTCTTAAGCTTCAGCTGATGAAGTATAGCTGATCAGATATTATATTGTCTGCTGTGACAAAGCACACAGCCTACAACAACTTGTCAGGACTCATGGGAGTGCTATTTTACACTGTCCCCTGACCCTCCAGCCATCACTGGGGAACAAAAACTCAAAATCTTCAGGCACATTATACTTTGATAGGCTATAATGCCTCACTTTAAAAGGTCTGTGGTCTCATGGCTTTTTGAGACCATGGGCAATGTCTGTCAGAAAACACCCTGAAAACCTTACTACCCAAAACAGAATCTTATTTCACAAGCTGGAGAAGAAAAAAAATGAATGCAGTGAGACGTGAATGAGGCCTCCTGGGCTATTTAGTCAGCTGCCATAACTTCTAAATCAGGTCTCACGACATCCAGGGGAATTTGTACATTAGGGCACATTGCTGGAAAACAACATCCCTTCCCACATCTTTTTTGTATATTTCATTAGTCATTGTAAGTTTTGTCTTTACAGCCAATTAAGGCTGTGGTGAAGGATATCCCAATGGCTAAATCAACTTTGACATCAGGCTGTTATGTGTGTATAGTACCAAACTAAACAATGTTTAGCAGTTACTGACCTCCTGGCTCTCCCAGTCAGACGATCTTTGCCTTTTGCTTTACTGCTCATTACTAGTACGTTTTTATTTCCCTTGTCTTTGCCTCTCTTCTCATGACCTAAGATAGAGGAACAACAAAATGACATGCTACATTAAATCCATTACTCCTCCTGCTGCAATAACAGCTAATATCAGATGCTCACTGTGTGGGCAAAGTTTTCTCTCAACTTAGGAAACATTATGTGTCTTTCTCTTCCCAGGTGATATCCCACCACATTACCCTGTGTAATGATTTGCTCTTGAATAATGCCCCCACAAAAAAGCACTACATTATAAAAGCAAGAGTTTTGCAAACTGCTTTTTCCCTCAGGCCACTGAACTGATAAATAAATACAAATATTTGTCTGCATACCTCTTGAGTCTGCACCTGTCCTGACTTGTCCTTTTTTAGCATGTCGTCCTTGGGATTGAAGAAAAGAATAAATCATAAGGAAAAAACATAACGATGAAACACATTTATTTATGATCAGGTTTTAATGTGAAAGGTATTATTATCCTTGTGTGTGTGGATTATGTCTCACCTCTGCTGGAGGGCCCCCAGTCTCTGTCAGGCAAGGATTTGTCTGAAAACCTAAAAGGAGAGGCTTAGTTTAGGCAGAAACATAAACCAATGGTGGATCATGATACAAAATATTTTATCACTTTTTAATCAGATGACATAACAACCCATCTCCATCAACGGGCTCTTCTGACATTAGAGAATCATCATTGCACATTATTATGGACATAGAATATTAAATTTTGCTGAATTAGTGAGAGGGTTGCTCCGTGAATCACACCCTAAATTGTTGAATCAAAAACACATTTCCTCTTCTATTCTTACTTGAGGACCTTGTCTATGCCTCGCCAAAAAAGGCAAGGCATTCCACTGCTTATTCCTGACTAAAAATAGCTGCTCCCCTCTTGTCTCTTTACATTTTGATGCTTGCTTAAGCAGCACATTAATTTACTCTGCAACTTGGACATCCTTTATACTTCAGTTTGTTTGAAAGATAAAATGAATGGAGTGTATTTGTTTTATTCAGGTCAGTTTTGGGTCGTCATTTTGACATCAGAGGATGTTTTGATAAAACCGACTCTTAAAAATGTAAGAATACACAATAACATATAGTGGCATACAGTATATAATATAGGATGTGCATGCAATCCATCTAAAAAGGAATTTTTTTGGTGATCATTTTGCTGCTGTGACTTGATTTAGTCTTGTGATCAAGCAGTAGTCCAAATATTAATCTAACTGATTGAATAATGTAAACAAACATGCTGTTCTTCAAGGCTGGTTTGTTTATCTATATGTACATCTGCACTAAATGTCATCAAGCTTTTCACAACATTTTGCTTGCTAAAATAACTGCTGAGCAGAGATTTATGATATATTTGGAAAAAAATAATGAAATCATGAAATTCCCTCCGAGAATGGGATAGAAATATGAGGTCACAGCAACCTTGACTTTTGATGACCAAAAATGTAATCAGTCCATCCATGAGTCCAAGTGGATAATTGTGCCAAATTTCAAAACAAATCCCTCAGGACGTTCCTGAGATATTGCGGTCACAAAAATTGGATGGATGGACAGATGGGGATGTATGGAAGGATGGACCATCTGAAAACATAATGAACAGATTTGAGCCTCTGTTGTTGCTGGAGCAGAGACATTAAAAATTGTACATCTAAGAAATAATGTTAGCAGTAACATAAAAGTATGTAACTATAAAACCAACAATTAGATATGTGTGTAATATAAATGATATGTTATTAAGAGCTGTCTAAAATCATTATGCTAAGCTAATTTAGCCAGCTGTTTGCACGGTCATGGCAGTTGGAACAGTGTTCTCATTTCAGCAAGAAAGCAACAAAGTATATTTCCCCAAAATGTCGTTCTGTTACTAAGAAATCATGCTGAGGGGGATTAGCATCAGTAGACATTATTAAATTACATGATGTAAAGTTTTAATGAAAACAACGATTAAAGATAAACAATTTACTGCTCAGTGGCCAATGGGAAAACGGAGACTGGAGAAGAATAAACATATTCAGTCAACGCTTCCTGGGCAAAGATTAAAAAGGAAGCTGTCTCTGATGTGAACTAGTGCATGCATACAGCCAATGAAGTATAAAGAGCAGTTCTGACAAAGTGACAAAGTCCCCTGGGAAAGCTGAATGTTAAGAACCCTTACATGTTCTCAGTTTTGTCCATGTCCCACGCCCGTCTCCACTGGCCCTTAGCGTTTTTATGTCGTGCCACTCTCTCCCTGTCAATCTGCTCGCGCTCTTTCTTCCACCTCAGATACTCCTCTTGCTCCTCTTTCGATGTGGGGATGTTGAGGTCTGTGCCGGCCTGCGGGCTCTCAGATTCCTACATGGGCACAAAAACATTTCAGAACCTTTTAATGTGCAAAAACAAGTCACTTCTTCAATGTACGTTTATATCAGGGTTCTGCCCACACTCATCAGGAAATACAGGCATGCAATACATCTGAAGCATCATTAATCAGACCAGCGGAAGAAACAAGCTCAACAGAAAGCTACCATTTATCATGGGTGGCTTTAAACAGAAACAGTTTCTTATCTTTAAATGAATACTGAAGCAGTAATAGGGGCAGCACAGATATCAGCAGTGTTCAAAAATGAATCAAATAAGTTTTCTTTGTTATTACTGTAAATGCCAATCACTGCCTCACTGTGAATATTAATGTGCACCTATGTCCAGTTACTTTCCTATTTATTACAAAAATAGTCTTGTTTGTTTACCACGATGGCTGTGAGGCGACACAACCCAATTCTCTGAAACAATATTCCAGGAAAAGTGAAGCGTACAGTAAATGCAATTAGGTGGCCTTGCTCCATTCCCCTTTTAACCTGTTTATTGATTACTCTGATGAGAGCAGAAAGGATTGCATGTTAATTCCAAAGGGAGATCTAATGCAGGCTCTTTAGTACATCAAAGGGGACAGAGGCTGCGTGCTCCTATTACAAAGCTGGAGCGAAGCAGGAGTGAATCAAGACTACAAACAGCACTGTGCCCTGAGGGAAATCACGTTAAAGACCAGCAGTCTCTAAGAGATATTGCCTGTGAGTATTCAGTTTTACAGAGTGGAGGGAGATTATTTTGGTTTCTGAAAACTGAGTGAGATTTGTGACTAAAAGGAAAAAATCTGCTGCCGTGCATATTACGTCTCACAGCAACAGTAAAAACAGAGAAAAGAGACACATTGCGAGGATGAAACTATGATGATGTTTTCCTCTCAGGTGTGGACCAATCATAGTAAAGTAAACATGTTGCCATTCTGTGCACAATTATTGGAGATCTTAACATCTGTTCTCATCCCTCTGTTTTCCATCTCGTCTCTCCCCTCCCTTTCCGGTGCCCCCAAGAGGAAGCTGGGGGCCACAAGGGAAGACGTTTCTCACATGTTCTAACAGGCCATCTCCTGTTGCCACCCCAGCCGCCCAACTAATTAGCACTTTTCAATTTCTCGCCTCCATGGGGCCTCATTGGGAAGTTGTCAGAGACCAAGACAGGTAGGGTGGACTTTACACAGTCTGGGAAGTGCAGCGAGAGCAGGACATATGCTCTATCTGTCAAATTTAGATTGTTAGGTCATAAATAGAAAATATTCAAAAGTAATGATCATTAATGATCACCATAAAAAAAGCTGTGTCGGTTTAGGCCCAAATATGCCTGAAGAGGTTTACTGTACAGTACATTTGTCAACAAATAACAAAGTCAAGAGGATCCTTACGCAACACCTCAGAAAACAAACTCATGCATGGTATTCCCTTGAGCAATTACTCAGCTTGGACTGCAGAGCAGGCGAGGTACAGAGATCCAGAAAGGCATGAACAGCATCACTCGTCATGTGGCATATTCAGCGGGCCTTTGAAGCCCCTTCTCCCTGCCTCCCCAGTCAGCCTGTTTATGGCAAGCCTGATCTGTGAGACATCTCTGAGCTACTCTGAGCTACTCTAGCTACGTTAACACATGAGGCAGTGGGAGGCAGATGGGGACAAGCACTAGAAAAGGGGCGTGTGCATGGCAACGTGTAGTGACTGATTGATGGGTTTTTGATGAGAGGAGGTTGTATATTTCCGTTTCTGTCGGTTTTTTGTGTGCTTCCATAGTGGTGCTGTCATTTATGTGTGTTGTTTGCAGGTATTCTGTCCTGGCTTATGGGTTTTCTCACATCTTAAGAAGGGAATGTGTTAGAGATAGTGACAGTGTGCGTGTTTGTAAATGTGTGTCTGCATAGTGATACCTGGCTTTGCTCTGAAAGCGTGTGATGCTCCTTAGTGTGCTTATGCCCTTGCCTAACCTTATCCTGTCAGAGAGGAAAGACAAACAAAGATGACTAAAACAGCAATGATAGTGATAAAACAACAATTAAAACATTGGTATAAAGAGTCACATTACAGGTAACATAAACATTAAAAGCAAATCAAGAGAGGGAACAGACTCATCCACTGGGAAAGATTAAGATTACACTGCCCCCAAGTGGTAACAACACTACAGCATGACTTGGCACTTGTTTTGTTTTAGATGGCCACTCCGCAATGAGGTCATCAGGGCAGAGTGCAGTTTACAGGTCATTAAGATTTCAGTGGACTGAAAACTAAACATCTTCTTATTGCAGATGAGAATCTTGGTTCTAGTGTATTTACAGCTGCAGGCTGTGCTCCGCTGAACACAGTGGATGAGTCACGCTGCCATTAACAGCAACACTTCCATGAACAGCTGAGGGGAAATGACAATAAATGCTGGACAGCGTGGTCTAGTGTGCACCAACAGACAATGGCACACGCACATACGCCCTCACACACACTCTCCTACCCACGCTCAAGTGCAGTCTGGCACATACACACAAAAGACCCCTGACTACTGTGTTTTTTTCTTTCTTCTCTCTCCTCACACTTCTTCTTCCTCTCCCTCGCTGACCCTGCGCTGGCACCCAGCCAGGCCGATCTCTTCTGCGGCATAATGAGCCTTTTCAGAGTGAGAAGGCAGTTGAATGTTAATTAGATCAAATCTGCCCTTTCAGTATGGTGGGAATGGGGAAACAATCGTGCCAGAGGAGGGCAGACCACTTAAGGTTTCAGGGATGAGATGTGGAGACTGTGAGCAACCAGGAGTCCTTCTCTGTCTCACCAATGCACCATTCCCTTTCTCCTCCCTCTCTCTCTCTCTCTCTCTTGTGAATGTAAACCGTCCTGTCACAGGGTACTTCCAGGCATTATAATCTGACTGGGACAGTATTAAATAACCACACTCATCACAGTCATTATATATTTCTAGCGCTTCTGATCCACACATCTTCATTGGGAAAATATGTCAGAGGCAGGGCAAAGCCATAGTAATGTGCAATAACTTTTTTTTCTAACACTTGCCAGATTGGTGGATGACATAATCTCCTCCTATATCACCCCTTTGCAGAGCTCGCTCTCTCATAAGCCATGTTAAATGATACTGGTTATGTAAACATCAACCACGTGGGAAACCAGCTCTCTGGGTTTCACAGATGACTGGTGCACTGGAGCACTGGCTCCTGTTCAGGTGCTGATTCAGTCCACTTGATAGATAAATGGGTTAGAACAGCGTGTTCGGCTGATAGGTTTGAGAGCACATTAACTCAGCTGGCCAGTGAACAGCACTGAACACTCGGTATGTCAGCCAATCACACACACAGACGTGTATATACATATTTAGACTGAGCCTCTGCTGGTTTTGTGTCCACAGACCCCCTCCTGTGGCTGTGACTGTGTCTGTGTTTACAGTGGTGAGGATCAGCTATCTGTGCCGTGCATCAGTTTATTAACTGAGCAGCTCGTATGTGAGAAAAAGAGGGAGAGAGCGAGAGATAGAGAGAGAGTGTGAGTGTGCCAGGCTTCAGACTAAGGCAGAGCAGCTGTTCTAGAGTTTCTGCATACCTGGGGGGGCCTAAGGTCGGTGACAGTGTGGCATTTCACTGCCCAGCCGGGGGTACTGCATGTGCCTATCTGGGTTAAACACAGGATTTCAAGTACACAGTATGGAGTTCAGCTATTTCCAGTCTTATTGTAATAGTGACAACAACACCTTTAGTAGTGCTTACAGCATCGATCTGTCATTCGTGGCCTGACAGCGATTCAGTTGAACTTAAAAGCCTGTTCCACACAGCCAAAAGCATCTACAGTACAGTGCAAACGAAGGCTGAGGGATGTTTTCATTTGCTAAAAATACAACAAAAGCTCCGCAGAGGGACAAAAGAAGATAAATAACATTCAGAGCGGAGTGAGATTACACTTACGACTTGAAACAGTCATACAGGTCTTTTGAACATATTTGACTTCAACAGATCTACTGAAACCAACAGCTCCATTAGTAGCCCCCCCTTCTCTAATCCACACTCAGCCACAGCTCCAGTCCACCGCCTGTCCACAACCCATTGTGCTCCACCACCGGAGGGGTGTGGCCGGCTGACATGTCTGACATCTATGTAAAACATGTTGGTGCAGCACCAGAGAAAGAACAAAGGGGGGATGTGAGAATGGAAGCAGACAGGAGGGTGCCTGCTGGGTTTCAAATGCTGAAGCATATGATCAATGAAGTGTTTAGCGTGTTTCATTCAGACCTGTGTTGCCGTGTCTCTCTTGGTCACGTGAGGCTGCTGCTTCCCCTTCCCTGCCGACTCTAGACGTCTGGGCTGTCCGTCATCAACAGGGCTCATAACATCCGTGGGGCCTGGTTTCTTGTCCGTCCTCTCACTCACCACTCTCTTGCCCTGGAGGAACACTTGCTCATATTAGAGTGTCATAACTGCAGCACAGTGCTAAATTATGCACAGCTTTTAAATTATGCACAATGATTTACATTTAGAGGGTAAAAATATATAGTATTACCTCAATAATGTGAATAACTCTAAACATTTAACCCTGACACATGCTCGCCTTTTGCATGAAATTTACTAAATGGGGATCCTCAGAGTTCTGCAGAGAACTGATATTTTAATTCAGTACTTTTGCTTTATGACCAATTATGACTTTCTCGTAGGCCTCAGATGCTCTTATTTCAACCGATGGAATGGAAAACCTGCTAAGCATGAATGAGTTTGATTGTGAGCTTGTTGTGTAGCATGGCTCCATTACTCTCACAATTGAATTGTGAGCATATGTAGCCTATTTTGCTAACAACGCCATAAGTAGACAGAGTCATTAGAAAGTTGCAGTACTGACTAATAAGTAAGTATTCAGTTGTATATCTTGCTTTCAGTATTGGCCCAGAAACTATAGAAAAAAAGCAAACCATAGCATCAGAATTAAACTCAATAAATTGCAATAAATAAGAACGCAAAATGTGCACAACCAGAAAAAATTTGTCTTAGACTACTAATTAGACTCTCCACAGTAAGATATGTTTTAGAGCATATTTCTTCTAAAAGAATATTAGAATGAAAAGTTACATGCATACTTAAGCTTTACATAACCTTTCTGAAAAAATTAAATTAAAAGCTGCTTTCTACTACTCAGTTGCAGATGAATGTTTCATCTGTTATTTGTAGTTTATCTTCCAAATAATCATAAACTTGTAGTCAGTGAGCTCTGTGACTCTCTGTTTTTAGCATGGAAAACTATGGTTGAAATTTTAAATACTTCACTGTACAGAAAGGGTAGTTTGTGAGCGCAGTCCTTTTTTCTTTTTTGAAGATTTTTTTTGCCATTTAAGCCTTTATATAATAGCTCGACAGTAGCTAGGAAGACAGGAAACATGTGGAGAGAGAGAGTATGACATGCAACAAAGGTCCCCAGCTGAACTCAAACCGAGGATGTTGCAGCTACGTGGCATGCGCATTAGGTACCAGTATGCTCCAGGCAGTACTTCAGAGTAGACATTGGCAGTCCTTTTGTAGTTTTTTTGTCATCATCAATCTGTGTCTGTTGTCTGATCGTGGCTTTACAGTAGCTGAATGTTTCTATCTCATAAGAAGGCACTGAAAAATCAACTCACTAAACAAAGTTTATGCTGCAAAACCCTAATTTTTTCTGTTTTCTATACCTAGTGACTGATGGCTTAATACACTGCTTTTAGCTACAAAAGTAGTACTTACTGATTTGAACAAGGAAGTGCTTTGTGTCATTCATCTCAATCAAACCAAAGGGTTTTGGGTTTTCTTACTTTATGTCACTTTAAGTGGAAACTAACACCAGTAAATTCACCTTTTTGCCTGCCATAGTGACCATGAGCTGCTTCCTCTGGCCTCGGCTAGTGTCCTGTGGCGGACCTTCTTCCCCCCTGTCAGGCACGGTGTCCTCCTGTCCTTTCCCAGCTGGTGAACTACCGCTGGATGGCTTTGTCACCACTACACGACTCTCCTGCTCCCAACAAAATAGAGTGAAATGTTTACCATCACATGTCTATAAAGTTTGTTGCATTGAGTGTCCTACAGCACAGACGTCACTGTCTGCTGTCTATTTACCATACAATCTACACAGAATTATAGCGACAGGCCTCATATCCATCACCTCATATTGCAATGCAGACACTCACGCTGGTGGACTTGCTGATTGTGATGGTTAGATCATCTGCTTTGCCCTTCCGGCTCTGCAGTGCCATTCCTTCCTCCTCTGCCCTTTTCTTGTCCTCTTCCACCTCCTAAATGCAACCCAAAGACAACAAATGAAATAGGAAGCTTGTAAAAGCTCCAAGCCTTCACAGAGAAGACTGACTCCAGACATACTGAGCACTTGTCCTCACCTTGTACCTCTTCATGAGTGCTTCATTCTTCCTGCGGAGAGCCTCGATCTTCTTGTCCAGCTCCAAGTCCCTCTCATGAGCCCTCTTGGGCATCATGTCACTAGGAGTCTGGGAGGAGATTCATGAGATCATTCAGCAAAGATTTCCAATTTTGTTGGAACACAAATGGCCCTGCAGAAACTAGAATCTATTATTATATTGGTATTTAAACCAGATACATGTTGCTATCAGTAGTTGAATAATTTTGATAGTAGCTGTTGCTATGGACACTGAGGTTTAAGACTCTTTGGCCAATTTTTTGTAAACATATAGTGAGTATATGACTAAGCAAAATAACTATATAAAATATGAAAAGGATGCATGAAAAACAACATAAAACGTTGAAGACAGTCTGCTTATAATTAGACTAGAAACTATAAAGGAAAATGGATGGACTGATAATCACACTGAAAATGTCTCCATATTCACTAGTGCAAGTGCTGCGATACATTAAAACACCCAGCACAGATGGTGCATTCATTAAGAAGCTCAGTTACACAGGCAGAATACATATGCAGAGCACCTTAAACATCCAGGACAGGGCACGACAGCTCACACGACAAGAGGCCCCATACCGAAAATCTTCATGTGTTCTGATGATACAGCAACACAGCAGCAACTGTCCACATGCACTCAGCCTATAGCATGATAGGCTGAGAAGATACTAAGATATAAGATGTCTCAGAGATTGTCTAAGCCCCCTTCAAAGGTTCTTGTTACAAACCAGCAAGTTTTAAGTGGGCGATATGTTTTTTCTGTCTTCATATTCTCTGAAGTGTTTGATTCATCACACAAACAAGAGTGCTCAGAAAGTACTCAGCGGATACAGTCGTTCAAAAAAGAGACTCTCAACCCAATCAGCTAAAACAAGTTTGAATCAGTGCAGGCATCATCTGCTGTTATTCGCAGCTGATAAGAAGTGACAAAAACCCAGCCAAATTGAAACGTTGTCACTGCTGTGGAGCGACATAATTCATTTTGAAGTGCTCCATTCTCCACACTATATTTTTCTGAGGGGTCTGATTCTTGACAGAGACAGGATCTGGATTTGCCAAAGTGAGTCAACATCTCCCCACTGTTGCCCCAGTGATGACAAAAGAGTCATGGCTGCTTCAATGTGATTTTACTCGCTCGCGATGATGACTCACAGCGAGGGCACGGTGACTATCACACTGGGGTTGCAAAAAAAATTTTTTTCGTTTTTTCATCTCCGTTGCTGTTATACCTGCAAAGACTGGCTGCCACAGTGATGTTCAACCGTGCACTAGCTACCTGAGATGTCAACCATAAACTCAGCACAGACTTTCAGTAAAATAACAAGCTCAGCATTCATCCTGAATCCAGATGATTCTTGTTTCAAACCTGCAAACACACAGAGAGCTTTAAAAAAAAAAGTTGGGACTCACTCTGAAAGGCAGCAGGGCTGGAAAGTGGTTACCTCACAGCTTCTAGTTGTCAGGGTATCCAAACACAACAGACCACGAGGACATACCACCAAGAATAGGCGCAAGTAAGAGGCACGCTGCCGACTCCAAATTTCAGCAAGGCCTCCAGTACGCTGGTCTACACAAACCAGAGTGGGGAGACTCTATGTGGGGACGGTACCCCTCTGGGTTCGGCCGGCCAGTTCTGTGATTGGGCAGCAGCAATGCTACCGTACAAACAAACAACAACAAAACACACAGAGGCGTTGTGGGTCGGCCAGTGAATGGCATCCATGACCGGACAGGCAGGCTAAAGGGAAAAGAGGGGGGCCAGCATAGAGAAAACAGCCAAGGCTTCCTCCCTACCCACCTACAGGAGCCACAGCAGGGGAGGGAGCGAGGCAGAGACACAGCTGAAACGCTGCATGCAGCCACAGCTAAATCTGCGACACAGCAGAAGAGGAAGAGGGGGAACCTAATACCAGATAGAGAGCTGGAGAGTGTGGGATGAGAAGGGAGAAGGGGAAGGAGAGAGAAGGCACTCACAGGTCTTTCAATGTCAGCGGTGAGAGCTGGGCTGGGTCCAGGCAAGAGGGAGCCGAGGCGGCAGAGAGGGCTGCCTGGAGTTGACGATCATGCCTCGATTACAATAAGCCAAGTTGGGCAAGCAGCCAAGACGTCTAACAAACGCACAGAGCTGCCCTGTTAACGGATTTCACAGCACCCACCCTCCTGTCCTCTCCCTCTCTCTCTCTCCCTCCCTCTCTCTCTCTCCAACCCTCCCACCCTTGCGCACATATGCTCTCACGCTTCCTCTCTCCCTTTCTAAAGCACTTGCTCTTTCCCCTCTTCACTTATCGTCTCCGCAAAGCATGCTGGTTAAAAACTCTATGGATTTTAAGTACATTAAATTAGCACTGGTGCTCAATTGAGATGATAATATACTAGAATAAAGATATTTTGTGTTTGCATGGTTATAATCATGGTCACATCATGTATATACTTGAAGTGCAGTGAGTGTGTTCTAGTTTAGGTATTCCTAATTTATCATACTCACTAAAATACCATGATGTATGCATGTAATATGTATATTTTATGCATATGCAGGTACATATGAACATATGTATATTTATTCTGCAACAACCATAACTCTTATACTTTATATACTCCACCTGTACCAGCGCCTAATTCACTATGTATGAATCGTGTTTTTCACATTCTGTGGTCATAAGCCTGAAGGTTCGTGTCATGGCTCATAGTTTGTTATACGTTTTTACGTTTTAAGTCATCTCTGATCATCTGCTGGATAGTTTCCAGATTATATTTTGTTGTACTTGTACATTGTGACAATAAAGGCATATCTATCTAATTCTTTACACATTTTCGTTTTTTATGTTTAAAAACTGGAGTGATAATACAGTAAAAATATGAATTTTATCATAACATGTAATTGCTTTATTATTATTATTATTATTGTTGTTGTTGTTGTTATTGTTGTTATTATTATCACCGGTACAGTATATAAGCCATATGGGGATGGTGCTGGTGGTGTATCTGTATTTGTGCTGATAATGTGCCATAATTAAGGATTTTTGATTTCCAGATTGGAAAAAAAACAAAACAGTTTTGTTTTCTGAATGCTTTTTAAATTTATTTTATTCCTTTGTACCTGACCAAACATGGTGATTAAACAAAATAACCAAGCACAAAAAAAACTCTTGCTTCTTGAAGCACTCCCATTAAATCACGACAACACAAATGAGACAACAGCTGTGTCTCATACAAGCTCCAGACTACATGTTTAGATTACTAAAGAAGCTTCCTAAAGACTGGAAAGGGGGTTTGAGTGGGGGGTTGTTGGGAATGTTCCAAGTTTCCCACAATTCTTCATGCGGGGCATGCTGCATCTGCAAAAGCCAAGTCTGAGAGCATAAACAGACAGCCTGGCAGAGAAATGCCACAGGCAAGAATCAAGTCAGTCACTTGAGACTCAGAGTGAGTGCTCTGCAATTTCAGAGCATTATTGAAACAAACACATTGCTGAATGTTACCAGTATGAGCTACAGCATTTTTAGCATACCCGAATCCACATACCTTACATTCTACATCGATCAATCCTGCTAATGAGCAAAAGCTCTACATATAATATTCTAGCATTCAAGTCTTTGAATTATTTTAGGATTAACATAATAGATAATAGAAAGAAAACAACATGTGGATCCAAACATGTTAATACCTGAGAATTACTGCAGTCGAGTTTGACCTTTGTGGTGTGATTATGAACTGCAATTGCAACTGATGCAGTTTAATGGTACAAATCAGTTTTCAAGATGAGGTTAAGGTAAAAGGAATCTTTGCATTATAATCTGAGGGGTATTTAACCTATAAGAATCTACAGCCACGCTGGCAGCTTTCTGACTCTGTTCTTACAGCTAAAAGCTCAGGTCATTCTACAAACTCAACAAAACTTATTTTTGTAATAAACCAGATCAAAGGGCTTGATGAGATGTTGAGAAATGACCAAAGTGCAATTCATGCACCATATTTAATGAAAATCCATTGTTCTTGAATCATTAAATGTATTACACTATTTGTGTAAAATAAGTTTGTGTAGGAGAAGACAAAGTACTTAAATAATTAAATAATTTTTAATTAGAGCCCAGTAATTAATACTTACCGCTGATTCGTTTATTAGCCTAACATCACTCAGATAGATAGATAGATAGATAGATAGATAGATAGATAGATAGATAGATAGATAGATAGATAGATAGATAGATAG